>JAGSMR010000135.1:155000-597500 GCA_029286605.1 Sericinus montela
TTCCTAGACATTAGTCGGGCACGATCACCTCAGTCCTAGGTGTCATATTAACGTATTTATTTATTTATTTGCTTGTATATGTACATACATTGGAGAAAAGAAAATAAAGTTCCCATTTGAAGTTCTTAAAAATATTTACACACCTTGAAAGAGTATATAGCAATTTGATTTTTGTTGATATATATTTCTATAAAGTATATTATATTAAGTATATTATAAATTAACTAATGAATTCTTTAAATTAATTAATGAATTCTTTACTTATTTAATTTTGTATTATTATTAATTCATATATTTTTCTTAGTCAATGATTATACAACTGTCTTATTAGACTGTCTCCCGCAAGATGCTGCGACGACCTGCAGAACATTGCGGGAAGTCGATGGAGTGCAAATGACACAGGACCTTTCTATGTGGCGATCCTTAGGAGAGGCGTATGTTTAGCAGTAGACTTCTGTTAGACTGTTATGATGACGATGATAATGATAAAGTACATGTCACATGAGATATTGCAATTACACTTTGTTAGTTGAAAGGTCATTTATTGAATGACAACATTTATCGATTGGTCTACCATCTCTAGATGTATGTTTCTGTTTAAATATATTGAGATTTTGATGTTTCATACTTTTTAGTATTTTAGTATTGAATATGACCTGTCATACACGCAAATTACACTAATTTTTACTAACTTTATCTAATGCACACCAGTGTAGATATCGCGTTCTCATACTTATTATGCGTTTTCGTGTATCTTTCAACATTAACATTATTTAAACAGAGATAAGTAGCCACTTATAATATGTACAGTGAGGGCAGAGTTAGGAGTTTCTAGGATTTAAACTTATAACAACTTCAAGTAGTTTTAAGATTAAAGATTGGCTATCGTGACTTTCTTGGATTGGCTTGTGAAGGCATCTCTAAATACTCTATGTACGTCGGTGCACTTGGACAGCTGTCGCAGTTCCGGGGCTGGTGCGCGGCGGAGGGGCAGCGCCCACTCCAGGGACGGGCGCAGCTGCAGCGTGGAGGAGCAGGTCACAAACTGACCCCGTAGCTTAGTTGCTAGCGACCCGCCTTCGAAGCTAGGGGTTGATGATTTACATGTGCATACAGATCCTCTCTGTTCGTGAGTGTCTCGAGAGGCGACAGAGGAGAGCCCTACCTACCCTACCTAAAAGGGACGTTGTTTTGAAAGATGTTCAGTGTTCAAGTTAAACGGTCAATTATAGTTTACTAAGTTTTAATAGATAATTGTATAAATTCATAGTGAAACATTTAATTTAAATTAATATTCGGCCTATTTATAAAAATGGTACTTTCAATAATATTTCTAATGTAAAAATATTATTTTAACATTGGCTTAAAAGGGATGTGGTATTGACAAACTAGCCGGGGGCCATTCGATGCTGTAACCATATTTGATGTTAGACGCAACATACAATTAAAAAACTACATTTGTTTTCATATTTTAATTAATGTTGTTAGTATGGATCAATAAACATTTATTGAAGTCTAAGTTTGATTTTGATTTGTCTGACCCTTGACAACAGTATGTGTGTATTTATTCATTGGAATAAGAATTTAAATTCGTCTATCGACACAGAGTCTATCTCTAGCGGAGATAAAACAGGCGAAAGAAATTTTTATAATGTTGGAAATAGAATATGAACTCTTTTCCTAGACATTAGTCGGGCACGATCACCTCAGTCCTAGGTGTCATATTAACGTATTTATTTATTTATTTGCTTGTATATGTACATACATTGGAGAAAAGAAAATAAAGTTCCCATTTGAAGTTCTTAAAAATATTTACACACCTTGTAAGAGTACATAGCAATTTGATTTTTGTTGATATATATTTCTATAAAGTATAATATATTAAATATATTATAAATTAACTAATGAATTCTTTAAATTAATTAATGAATTCTTTACTTATTTAATTTTGTATTATTATTAATTAATACATTTTTCTTAGTCAATGATTATACAACTGTCTGTATTAGAATGTCTCCCCCAGGATGCTGCGACGACCTGCAGAACATTGCGGGAAGTCGATGGGTGCAAATGACACAGGACCTTTCTATGTGGCGATCCTTAGGAGAGGCGTATGTTCAGCAGTAGACTTCTGTTAGACTGTTATGATGACGATGATCATGATAAGAAATACATGTCACATGAGATATTGCAATTACACTTTGTTAGATGAAAGGTCATTTATTGAATGACAACATTTGTCGATTGGTCTACCATCTTTAGATGTATGTTTCTGTTTAAATATGTTGAGATTTTGATGTTTCATACTTTTTAGTATTTTAGTATTGAATATGACCTGTCATACACGCAAATTACACTAATTTTTACTAACTTTATCTCATGCACACCAGTGTAGATATCGCGTTCTCATACTTATTATGCGTTTTCGTGTATCTTTCAACATTAACATTATTAAAACAGAGATAAGTAGCTACTTAAAATATGTACAGTGAGGGCAGAGTTAGGAGTTTCTAGGATTTAAACTTATAACAACTTCAAGTAGTTTTAAGATTAAAGATTGGCTATCGTGACTTTCTTGGATTGGCTTGTGAAGGCATCTCTAAATACTCTATGTACGTCGGTGCACTTGGACAGCTGTCGCAGTTCCGGGGCTGGTGCGCGGCGGGAGGGGCAGCGCCCACTCCCGGGACGGGCGCAGCTGCAGCGTGGAGGAGCAGGTCACAAACTGACCCCGTAGCTTAGTTGCTAGCGACCCCGCCTTCGAAGCTAGGGGTTGATGATTTAAATGTGCATACGAATCCTCTCTGTGTGTGAGTGTCTCGAGAGTCGACAGAGAGAGCCCTACCTACCCTACCTATCTCGAAAAATACCAGATTAAAATAAGCAAACTGGTGACAAAGCGATCGCCAATCCGCCTGAATGATCGCGAGAAGCCTGTAGAATCAATCCTGAAATGGACTTTCATAGGCTGTTTTTATGTATATACTCAAACTAACCGCGTTCGTAGCACTATAACAAAATGAATAGTATCACTGAAATCGGTACAGCCCGTTCTGTGATATCAGTATCACTTGCAGGATTAGCTCATTTTGTTTGGGCTAGCTCCTAACACCGGTTAAGATAATATACTCGTAAAGATGTAACGGGATATATCAGAGCACTTTATAACGTAACTGATATCTAGTTCCTAACCATGACATAATTAATATTCTAATTGATATATAAACAAAGTACAAACACAAAAAAAAACTTTAAAACGTCTTTAATTAGTTTTTTTAAAAAACAATTTTTATTACCCGACGTTCGGATGTCGACGTCTATGTTTAACATCAGCTTTGTGTTAATTTTTTTATAGAAACTCGCGTTAAAGACACATAGTGATGTTAAACATAGACGCTCAAGGAAGTCTGCAGTCTGTGATCACATACTAGATGGGCACTACCATTATATCAGATTTGACAAGCAAATGTGTAGTATTCGCGTCGCGTGGGTCGAAGGGACTCAATTGTCTAGACTCGACCTCTGTCTACCCCTGTATTGGGAATTGCGTGAAGATATTTATTTATTTATTTATTTATTTATTTATTTATTTATTTATTTATTTATTTATTTATTTATTTATTTATTTATTTATTTATTTATTTATTTATTTATTTATTTATTTATTTATTTATTTATTTATTTATTTATTTATTTATTTATTTATTTATTTATTTATTTATTTATTTATTTATTTATTTATTTATTTATTTATTTATTTATTTATTTATTTATTTATTTATTTATTTATTTATTTATTTATTTATTTATTTATTTATTTATTTATTTATTTATTTATTTATTTATTTATTTATTTATTTATTTATTTATTTATTTATTTATTTATTTATTTATTTATTTATTTATTTATTTATTTATTTATTTATTTATTTATTTATTTATTTATTTATTTATTTATTTATTTATTTATTTATTTATTTATTTATTTATTTATTTATTTATTTATTTATTTATTTATTTATTTATTTATTTATTTATTTATTTATTTATTTATTTATTTATTTATTTATTTATTTATTTATTTATTTATTTATTTATTTATTTATTTATTTATTTATTTATTTATTTATTTATTTATTTATTTATTTATTTATTTATTTATTTATTTATTTATTTATTTATTTATTTATTTATTTATTTATTTATTTATTTATTTATTTATTTATTTATTTATTTATTTATTTATTTATTTATTTATTTATTTATTTATTTATTTATTTATTTATTTATTTATTTATTTATTTATTTATTTATTTATTTATTTATTTATTTATTTATTTATTTATTTATTTATTTATTTATTTATTTATTTATTTATTTATTTATTTATTTATTTATTTATTTATTTATTTATTTATTTATTTATTTATTTATTTATTTATTTATTTATTTATTTATTTATTTATTTATTTATTTATTTATTTATTTATTTATTTATTTATTTATTTATTTATTTATTTATTTATTTATTTATTTATTTATTTATTTATTTATTTATTTATTTATTTATTTATTTATTTATTTATTTATTTATTTATTTATTTATTTATTTATTTATTTATTTATTTATTTATTTATTTATTTATTTATTTATTTATTTATTTATTTATTTATTTATTTATTTATTTATTTATTTATTTATTTATTTATTTATTTATTTATTTATTTATTTATTTATTTATTTATTTATTTATTTATTTATTTATTTATTTATTTATTTATTTATTTATTTATTTATTTATTTATTTATTTATTTATTTATTTATTTATTTATTTATTTATTTATTTATTTATTTATTTATTTATTTATTTATTTATTTATTTATTTATTTATTTATTTATTTATTTATTTATTTATTTATTTATTTATTTATTTATTTATTTATTTATTTATTTATTTATTTATTTATTTATTTATTTATTTATTTATTTATTTATTTATTTATTTATTTATTTATTTATTTATTTATTTATTTATTTATTTATTTATTTATTTATTTATTTATTTATTTATTTATTTATTTATTTATTTATTTATTTATTTATTTATTTATTTATTTATTTATTTATTTATTTATTTATTTATTTATTTATTTATTTATTTATTTATTTATTTATTTATTTATTTATTTATTTATTTATTTATTTATTTATTTATTTATTTATTTATTTATTTATTTATTTATTTATTTATTTATTTATTTATTTATTTATTTATTTATTTATTTATTTATTTATTTATTTATTTATTTATTTATTTATTTATTTATTTATTTATTTATTTATTTATTTATTTATTTATTTATTTATTTATTTATTTATTTATTTATTTATTTATTTATTTATTTATTTATTTATTTATTTATTTATTTATTTATTTATTTATTTATTTATTTATTTATTTATTTATTTATTTATTTATTTATTTATTTATTTATTTATTTATTTATTTATTTATTTATTTATTTATTTATTTATTTATTTATTTATTTATTTATTTATTTATTTATTTATTTATTTATTTATTTATTTATTTATTTATTTATTTATTTATTTATTTATTTATTTATTTATTTATTTATTTATTTATTTATTTATTTATTTATTTATTTATTTATTTATTTATTTATTTATTTATTTATTTATTTATTTATTTATTTATTTATTTATTTATTTATTTATTTATTTATTTATTTATTTATTTATTTATTTATTTATTTATTTATTTATTTATTTATTTATTTATTTATTTATTTATTTATTTATTTATTTATTTATTTATTTATTTATTTATTTATTTATTTATTTATTTATTTATTTATTTATTTATTTATTTATTTATTTATTTATTTATTTATTTATTTATTTATTTATTTATTTATTTATTTATTTATTTATTTATTTATTTATTTATTTATTTATTTATTTATTTATTTATTTATTTATTTATTTATTTATTTATTTATTTATTTATTTATTTATTTATTTATTTATTTATTTATTTATTTATTTATTTATTTATTTATTTATTTATTTATTTATTTATTTATTTATTTATTTATTTATTTATTTATTTATTTATTTATTTATTTATTTATTTATTTATTTATTTATTTATTTATTTATTTATTTATTTATTTATTTATTTATTTATTTATTTATTTATTTATTTATTTATTTATTTATTTATTTATTTATTTATTTATTTATTTATTTATTTATTTATTTATTTATTTATTTATTTATTTATTTATTTATTTATTTATTTATTTATTTATTTATTTATTTATTTATTTATTTATTTATTTATTTATTTATTTATTTATTTATTTATTTATTTATTTATTTATTTATTTATTTATTTATTTATTTATTTATTTATTTATTTATTTATTTATTTATTTATTTATTTATTTATTTATTTATTTATTTATTTATTTATTTATTTATTTATTTATTTATTTATTTATTTATTTATTTATTTATTTATTTATTTATTTATTTATTTATTTATTTATTTATTTATTTATTTATTTATTTATTTATTTATTTATTTATTTATTTATTTATTTATTTATTTATTTATTTATTTATTTATTTATTTATTTATTTATTTATTTATTTATTTATTTATTTATTTATTTATTTATTTATTTATTTATTTATTTATTTATTTATTTATTTATTTATTTATTTATTTATTTATTTATTTATTTATTTATTTATTTATTTATTTATTTATTTATTTATTTATTTATTTATTTATTTATTTATTTATTTATTTATTTATTTATTTATTTATTTATTTATTTATTTATTTATTTATTTATTTATTTATTTATTTATTTATTTATTTATTTATTTATTTATTTATTTATTTATTTATTTATTTATTTATTTATTTATTTATTTATTTATTTATTTATTTATTTATTTATTTATTTATTTATTTATTTATTTATTTATTTATTTATTTATTTATTTATTTATTTATTTATTTATTTATTTATTTATTTATTTATTTATTTATTTATTTATTTATTTATTTATTTATTTATTTATTTATTTATTTATTTATTTATTTATTTATTTATTTATTTATTTATTTATTTATTTATTTATTTATTTATTTATTTATTTATTTATTTATTTATTTATTTATTTATTTATTTATTTATTTATTTATTTATTTATTTATTTATTTATTTATTTATTTATTTATTTATTTATTTATTTATTTATTTATTTATTTATTTATTTATTTATTTATTTATTTATTTATTTATTTATTTATTTATTTATTTATTTATTTATTTATTTATTTATTTATTTATTTATTTATTTATTTATTTATTTATTTATTTATTTATTTATTTATTTATTTATTTATTTATTTATTTATTTATTTATTTATTTATTTATTTATTTATTTATTTATTTATTTATTTATTTATTTATTTATTTATTTATTTATTTATTTATTTATTTATTTATTTATTTATTTATTTATTTATTTATTTATTTATTTATTTATTTATTTATTTATTTATTTATTTATTTATTTATTTATTTATTGAGATTTTGATGTTTTATACTTTTTAGTATTTTATTATTGAATATGACCTGTCAAATACGCAAATTACACTCATTTTTACTAACATTATCACATGCACACCAGTGTACATATAGATATCGCAATCTCATACTTATTATGCGTTTTCGTGTATCTTTCAACATTAACATTATTAAAACAGAGATAAGTAGCTACTTAAAATATGTACAGTGAGGGCAGAGTTAGAAGTTTCTAGGATTTAAACTTATAACAACTTCAAGTATTTTCAAGATTAAAGATTGGCTATCGTGACTTTCTTGGATTGGCTTGTGAAGGCACCTCTAAATACTCTATGTACGTCGGTGCACTTGGACGGCTGTCGCAGTTCCGGGGGCTGGTGCGCGGCGGGAGGGGGCAGCGCCCACTCCCGGGACGGGCGCAGCTGCAGCGTGGAGGAGCAGGTCACAAACTGACCCCGTAGCTTAGTTGCTAGCGACCCCGCCTTCGAAGCTAGGGGTTGATGATTTACATGTGCATACGAATCCTCTCTGTCCGTGAGTGTCTCGAGAGGCGACAGAGGGAGAGCCCTACCTACCCTACCTATCTCGAAAAATACCAGATTAAAATGAGCAAACTGGTGACAAAGCGATCGCCAATCCGCCTGAATGATCGCGAGATGCCTGTAGAATCAATCCTGAAATGGATTTTCATAGGCTGTTTTTTATGTATATACTCAAACTAACCGCGTTCGTAACACTATAACTTAATGAATAGTATCACTGAAATCACTTACTATCACTTGCAGGATTAGCTCATTTTGTTCGGGCTAGCTCCTAACACCGGTTATGATAATATACTCGTAAAGATGTGAATGATAAATGACAGGATATATCAGAGCACTTTGTTACGTAACTGATATCTAGTTCCTAACCATGACATAATTAATATTCTAAATGATATATAAACATTTAAAACGTTAAGATATTTGCACGTTCCTCGCCAGGTATCCGAGCTGCTGCGCCACTGCACGGACCCCCACGTCCTCGGCGTCACCAGGTCCAATTGGGAGCCCTGGATCTAGTCACGAACGATGCGATGCGATATTGAAATTGAGCTGAAACTCTAATTAAAACTATGTCCTTTCCGAACTAAGAAATTTACTAATAATTTGTTGTATTGTGTTATATTTTTATAATAAATGGAAACTGACATGTTTTAACTGTTTTATTTCTTTAACAATCTACGCAAAAACAACGATAAGCTCGTCGCTACCTGTCACGTTGTCCCAAAATCTTCGGTGAAAGGTGGGTCGGAAGGATTTAATCGTCTAGACTTCTGTCTACCTCTGTATTGGAGGAATATATGTGAATATGTTTCTAAAATAAAAAGTAGAGCCGCAGGGGGCAGCATTTAGTCGAAGGCTGTTACACAACTAAGCTTACTTACTTAGATGCTGCACCGACAAAAGCTTATGTTACTTTCGACTTATACATTACACTTATATAACGTACACACATAACAGCTTGCAGTAGTCCACTGCTGGACATAGGCCTCTCGCGTGCCGTAATCGCCACGCTTGGCAGGCAGATTGGCGATCGCACTACCAGACACCTCGCAACCTAACCTAACATTTGTACTAAGGACGGGTATTATTCCTTGGGGCATCTATGATGATATTATTCCTTGGGGCATCTATGATGATATTATTCCTTGGGGCATCTATGATGATATTATTCCTTGGGGCATCTATGATGATATTATTCCTTGGGGCATCTATGATGATATTATTCCTTGGGGCATCTATGATGATATTATTCCTTGGGGCATCTATGATGATATTATTCCTTGGGGCATCTATGATGATATTATTCCTTGGGGCATCTATGATGATATTATTCCTTGGGGCATCTATGATGATATTATTCCTTGGGGCATCTATGATGATATTATTCCTTGGGGCATCTATGATGATATTATTCCTTGGGGCATCTATGATGATATTATTCCTTGGGGCATCTATGATGATATTATTCCTTGGGGCATCTATGATGATATTATTCCTTGGGGCATCTATGATGATATTATTCCTTGGGGCATCTATGATGATATTATTCCTTGGGGCATCTATGATGATATTATTCCTTGGGGCATCTATGATGATATTATTCCTTGGGGCATCTATGATGATATTATTCCTTGGGGCATCTATGATGATATTATTCCTTGGGGCATCTATGATGATATTATTCCTTGGGGCATCTATGATGATATTATTCCTTGGGGCATCTATGATGATATTATTCCTTGGGGCATCTATGATGATATTATTCCTTGGGGCATCTATGATGATATTATTCCTTGGGGCATCTATGATGATATTATTCCTTGGGGCATCTATGATGATATTATTCCTTGGGGCATCTATGATGATATTATTCCTTGGGGCATCTATGATGATATTATTCCTTGGGGCATCTATGATGATATTATTCCTTGGGGCATCTATGATGATATTATTCCTTGGGGCATCTATGATGATATTATTCCTTGGGGCATCTATGATGATATTATTCCTTGGGGCATCTATGATGATATTATTCCTTGGGGCATCTATGATGATATTATTCCTTGGGGCATCTATGATGATATTATTCCTTGGGGCATCTATGATGATATTATTCCTTGGGGCATCTATGATGATATTATTCCTTGGGGCATCTATGATGATATTATTCCTTGGGGCATCTATGATGATATTATTCCTTGGGGCATCTATGATGATATTATTCCTTGGGGCATCTATGATGATATTATTCCTTGGGGCATCTATGATGATATTATTCCTTGGGGCATCTATGATGATATTATTCCTTGGGGCATCTATGATGATATTATTCCTTGGGGCATCTATGATGATATTATTCCTTGGGGCATCTATGATGATATTATTCCTTGGGGCATCTATGATGATATTATTCGCATCGCATCGTTCGTGACTAGATCCAGGGCTCCCAATTGGACCTGGTGACGCCGAGGACGTGGGGGTCCGTGCAGTGGCACAGCAGCTCGGATACCTGGCGAGAACGTGCAAATATCTTAACGTTTTAAATTGTTATATATCATTTAGAATATTAGTTATTTCATGGTTAGGAACTAGATATCAGTTACGTAACAAAGTGCTCTGATATATCCTGTTATTCAAATCCATTCACATCTTTACAGTATATTATCTTTACGAAGTATTAGGAATGCTGGGTTAGACAGAGTTCGAGTCATTACAATAGTTACGACGCACCTTTGCCGGTGCTTATTTGTGGAAGTCTTATGTCCTAACCAACGCTATTACATGCTACCGTATACATGCATAAACATATATTTACTTAAAATTATATTCATCCCACTTTTAAATATGAATGTCCTTTTCTTTTCTATTAAAGCTTTTCACGAAATGTATATAAAAGTAAATGTATCCGGTAGTTACATAATAAAGCTATTTTTAAGCTTCAGGGCGTAGCTAGTTTTAAATAAATTAACAATATAACCTGCCCTGAGACCTGACTACTATCCGTCGCCGGTCTGCTGAATTTGATCTGGTACTTTTCAAGATGATTAACCTATAATCTGCCGGCAACCAATTGCATTTTAAGGCTTTTTCCTTTGTCACCTCCTACGACACCCATGGGAAAACGATTTGACAACATCATGTCTAAACTCTAATTAAAACTATGTCCTTTCCGAACTAAGAAATTTACTAATAATTTGTTGTATTGTGTTATATTTTTATAAGAAATGGAAACTGTTTTATTTCTTTAACAATCTACGCAAAAACAACGATAAGCTCGTCGCTACCTGTCACGTTTTCCCAAAATCTTCGGTGAAAGGTGGGTCGGAAGGATTTAATCGTCTAGACTTCTGTCTACCTCTGTATTGGAGGAATATATGTGAATATGTTTCTAAAACAAAAAGTAGCCTCCAAGAAGTGGTGACTTTGAAAGGAGTATGAAGCGATACAATTTACGTTACTACTACAGAAAAACATATGTAGCGCGATGCCGGGGCGGCTCGTTGTCCATCTATAAACAGATTTTGAGTATATGTATTTCTTAAGTAAGACTATAGAAGTCTAGAAAGCCACGTGTAGTACTGAAAACCGCATCTAAATCCGTTCTATAGATTTCAATTCACAAACAAATAATTTTCCATTTTTAGAAACCGATGCAGGAATCATTGAGATTCGTGCGTCAGTTTCTAAGTTGAAAAACAAGACATTAGAGAATGGAAACAGGATCAAAATCCGTTCAGTAGCTTTAGCGTCAACCTTGAACAAACATTTAAGAACTGTAAATATCATCTTTTTCGGCACAAACAGTAACCTAAACCACTGGGATATCGTTGTAGAAGCGATCGTTGCGTTACTCTATGGAGAAAATTTACTAATAATTTGTTGTATTGTGTTATATTTTTATAAGAAATGGAAACTGTTTTATTTCTTTAACAATCTACGCAAAAACATCGATAAGCTCGTCGCTACCTGTTACGTTGTCCCAAAATCTTCGGTGAAAGGTGGGTCGGAAGGATTTAATCGTCTAGACCTGTCTACCACTGTATTGGAGGAATATATGTGAATATGTTTCTGCAATAAAAAGTAGCCTACGATCCCACGTTACGCCACAAAAAAATCAGCTTTCTGCCAGTGTAAAACCCGTTGAAATCGGTCTAGCCGTCTCAGAGATTAGCCGGAACAAACGGACAGACACCAGAAACGTCCGGACCGATTTTGACGGGACTTTCACTGGCGGTAGCTGACGTTGTAAGGTGTAACTAAGGCCATTTATGGCCATGTGTACAATGGTATTTTAACATAAGCCTAGAAAGAGATATTGTTTTGACTAATTTCTCAGTGTTCATAGCTATTGCGTTAGTTAATGTTTACATAGTTTTAAGGCATAAGTATAAATCCATTGTTTTTAATATTTAATATACTGAGGCTATTTATAAAAAAACAGTATTTGTAATAAGATTTCTTATATAATAATACTATCTTAACATTGGTTTTAAAAGGGACGTTGTTTTGATAGATGTTCAGTGTTCAAGTTGAACGGTCAATTATAGTTTACTAAGTTTTAATAGATAATTGTATAAATTAATAGTGAGACATTTAATTTAAATTAATATTCGGCCACTTAATAATGGTACTTTTAATAATATTTCTAATGTAAAAATATTATTTTAACATTGGCTTAAAAGGGATGTTGTATTGACAAACTAGCCAGGGGGCATTCGATGCTGCAACCATGTTTGATGTTAGACGCAACATACAATTAAAAAACTACATTTGTTTTCATATTTTAATTAATGTTGTTAGCATGGATCCATAAACATTTATTGAAGTCTAAGTTTGATTTTGATTTGTCTGACCCTTGACTACAGTATGTGTGTATTTATTCATTGGAATAACAATTTAAATTCGTCTATCGACACAGAATCTATCTCTAGCGGAGATAAAACAGGCGAAAGAATTTTTTATAATGTTGGAAATACAATATTAACTCTTTTCCAAGACATTAGTCGGGCACGTTCACCTCAGTCCTCGGTGTCATATTAACGTATTTATTTATTTATTTATTTATTTATTTATTTATTTATTTATTTATTTATTTATTTATTTATTTATTTATTTATTTATTTATTTATTTATTTATTTATTTATTTATTTATTTATTTATTTATTTATTTATTTATTTATTTATTTATTTATTTATTTATTTATTTATTTATTTATTTATTTATTTATTTATTTATTTATTTATTTATTTATTTATTTATTTATTTATTTATTTATTTATTTATTTATTTATTTATTTATTTATTTATTTATTTATTTATTTATTTATTTATTTATTTATTTATTTATTTATTTATTTATTTATTTATTTATTTATTTATTTATTTATTTATTTATTTATTTATTTATTTATTTATTTATTTATTTATTTATTTATTTATTTATTTATTTATTTATTTATTTATTTATTTATTTATTTATTTATTTATTGGGAGACATTCTAATACAGACAGTTGTATAATCATTGACTAAGAAAATATATTAATTAATATATTTTTCTTAGTCAATGATTATACAACTTTCTTATTAGACTGTCTCCCGCAAGATGCTGCGACGACCTGCAGAACATTGCGGGAAGTCGATGGGCGCAAATGACACAGGACCTTTCTATGTGGCGATCCTTAGGAGAGGCGTATGTTTAGCAGTAGACTTCTGTTAGACTGTTATGATGACGATGATAATGATAAAGTACATGTCACATGAGATATTGCAATTACACTTTGTTAGTTGAAAGGTCATTTATTGAATGACAACATTTATCGATTGGTCTACCATCTCTAGATGTATGTTTCTGTTTAAATATATTGAGATTTTGATGTTTCATACTTTTTAGTATTTTAGTATTGAATATGACCTGTCATACACGCAAATTACACTAATTTTTACTAACTTTATCTAATGCACACCAGTGTAGATATCGCGTTCTCATACTTATTATGCGTTATCGTGTATCTTTCAACATTAACATTATTTAAACAGAGATAAGTAGCCACTTATAATATGTACAGTGAGGGCAGAGTTAGGAGTTTCTAGGATTTAAACTTATAACAACTTCAAGTAGTTTTAAGATTAAAGATTGGCTATCGTGACTTTCTTGGATTGGCTTGTGAAGGCATCTCTAAATACTCTATGTACGTCGGTGCACTTGGACAGCTGTCGCAGTTCCGGGGCTGGTGCGCGGCGGGAGGGGCAGCGCCCACTCCCGGGACGGGCGCAGCTGCAGCGTGGAGGAGCAGGTCACAAACTGACCCCGTAGCTTAGTTGCTAGCGACCCCGCCTTCGAAGCTAGGGGTTGATGATTTAAATGTGCATACGAATCCTCTCTGTGTGTGAGTGTCTCGAGAGGCGACAGAGGAGAGCCCTACCTACCCTACCTATCTCGAAAAATACCAGATTAAAATAAGCAAACTGGTGACAAAGCGATCGCCAATCCGCCTGAATGATCGCGAGAAGCCTGTAGAATCAATCCTGAAATGGACTTTCATAGGCTGTTTTTATGTATATACTCAAACTAACCGCGTTCGTAGCACTATAACAAAATGAATAGTATCACTGAAATCGGTACAGCCCGTTCTTTGATATCAGTATCACTTGCAGGATTAGCTCATTTTGTTTGGGCTAGCTCCTAACACCGGTTAAGATAATATACTCGTAAAGATGTGAATGGATGTGAATAACAGGATATATCAGAGCACTTTGTTACGTAACTGATATCTAGTTCCTAACCATGACATAATTAATATTCTAAATGATATATAAACATTTAAAACGTTAAGATATTTGCACGTTCCTCGCCAGGTATCCGAGCTGCTGCGCCACTGCACGGACCCCCACGTCCTCGGCGTCACCAGGTCCAATTGGGAGCCCTGGATCTAGTCACGAACGATGCGATGCGATATTGAAATTGAGCTGAAACTCTAATTAAAACTATGTCCTTTCCGAACTAAGAAATTTACTAATAATTTGTTGTATTGTGTTATATTTTTATAATAAATGGAAACTGACATGTTTTAACTGTTTTATTTCTTTAACAATCTACGCAAAACAACGATAAGCTCGTCGCTACCTGTCACGTTGTCCCAAAATCTTCGGTGAAAGGTGGGACAAAAGGACATAACTGTCTAGACCTCTGTCTACCCCAGTATGGTAAATTGCAAGATAATTTAAAAATCCAATATAGGAAATTAATACTCCATTTCTAATTAATGGCTGATTAAAACTGTAACATTGTCTCCGTATTTTCTTAATTACATCTCTTTAGAAAAGATTGAGGCGGACTAACTAATGAATTAACTTAAACTGAAAGAACCCAGATTAATCTTGGAACGAGATAGAATGTTAGCGAAGCTCTCTAGATAACAATGAACGGTGATTAAAATTCTATACATTCTAATCTAACTTGATAAAAGTTTTTTTATTGAATGACAACATTTATCGATTGGTCTACCATCTCTAGATGTATGTTTCTGTTTAAATATATTGAGATTTTGATGTTTCATACTTTTTAGTATTTTAGTATTGAATATGACCTGTCATACACGCAAATTACACTAATTTTTACTAACTTTATCTAATGCACACCAGTGTAGATATCGCGTTCTCATACTTATTATGCGTTTTCGTGTATCTTTCAACATTAACATTATTTAAACAGAGATAAGTAGCCACTTATAATATGTACAGTGAGGGCAGAGTTAGGAGTTTCTAGGATTTAAACTTATAACAACTTCAAGTAGTTTTAAGATTAAAGATTGGCTATCGTGACTTTCTTGGATTGGCTTGTGAAGGCATCTCTAAATACTCTATGTACGTCGGTGCACTTGGACAGCTGTCGCAGTTCCGGGGCTGGTGCGCGGCGGGAGGGGCAGCGCCCACTCCCGGGACGGGCGCAGCTGCAGCGTGGAGGAGCAGGTCACAAACTGACCCCGTAGCTTAGTTGCTAGCGACCCCGCCTTCGAAGCTAGGGGTTGATGATTTAAATGTGCATACGAATCCTCTCTGTGTGTGAGTGTCTCGAGAGTCGACAGAGAGAGCCCTACCTACCCTACCTATCTCGAAAATACCAGATTAAAATAAGCAAACTGGTGACAAAGCGATCGCCAATCCGCCTGAATGATCGCGAGAAGCCTGTAGAATCAATCCTGAAATGGACTTTCATAGGCTGTTTTTATGTATATACTCAAACTAACCGCGTTCGTAGCACTATAACAAAATGAATAGTATCACTGAAATCGGTACAGCCCGTTCTGTGATATCAGTATCACTTGCAGGATTAGCTCATTTTGTTTGGGCTAGCTCCTAACACCGGTTAAGATAATATACTCGTAAAGATGTAACGGGATATATCAGAGCACTTTATAACGTAACTGATATCTAGTTCCTAACCATGACATAATTAATATTCTAATTGATATATAAACAAAGTACAAACACAAAAAAAAAAAACAAAAAAAACATAAGCCATCTTAAAAACAAAACATCTTTCGAAGTTAGTTACAAATTTCTATACTCAGTATTTAGTTATGCCTTTTATTTTTACATTTTAAATACACTACTACTAGCTAGATGTTCTTATAGGCCCCATTTTTTGCAGATCATAGCAATCATTCCATTTGGTTTGGTTAGCGATTATCACCTTGTAAGGTCCTAGATATTTAGGTTTTAGTTTAAGTCCTGAACCAAATTGTGTAAGTTTTAAAGCCACAATGTCTCCAACTTTGTATTGTGAATGTCCTTTTCTTTTCTATTAAAGCTTTTTGCATTCTTTTTGAACTCTGAGAATCTGTTGTTTGGCCTGTTTTCTGAGATCCTCTCTATTTTCATTGAACACTTGTATGTACTCTTCCTGTAGTAAATCTTGTATCTTCATGTCTTCTTTTACTCGCATTTTGCACCCACAAGTAGTTCACAAGGTGTACAACAGTTGTTGCTTCTTTGAAAGGTACTATTAATGGCTCTTTGCACTCGACTAATGTGTTTGTACCAAAGGCCAGAGTTCTCTATACACAACTTCTGTGTATTCTCTCAACTTGTCCATTGCCTCGTGGAACACCCATCGTAATAGTCACATGTAGAATCTTCCCCTCCTTACAGTAATCTTGAAACCCATGACTAGTGAATGCAGTGCCTTTGTCCTCTGGCTGTATTGATTGATTTCTAAACCTATCTCACTTTTATAATAAGGCTTCTCGAATAGAAAAGAAACAGGTGGAAGAATCTACATAGATATTCTATGTTTTGTATTTTTTAAAATAACGAAAATACAGTTTCAAACATTAAATGATTAGAGATAGCATTGGAACGTTCAACTCATTCCTAGAAATTTTGAAAGAAACATGAAATGGAATGAATTCAATCACGTTATTGTTTTAAATTTATTTCGAGATTATTATTACTCCTAAAGTCACGACAGCCGATTGGTTGGGTGGTCGGAATTTCGAGTCCAAAGACCGAGTTCAATCCCCAGGTGGCAGGCGCGTATCAATGTGTTTTCAAAACCTATGTACGATTCACATCGTTGGCTTGGACATAAATTATCACAAGAAATGTCTTCGATGGAAGATGGGTCGAAGGGACTCAATTGTCTAGACTCGACCTCTGTCTACCCCTGTATTGGGAATTGCGTGAAGATATTTATTTATTTATTTATTTATTTATTTATTTATTTATTTATTTATTTATTTATTTATTTATTTATTTATTTATTTATTTATTTATTTATTTATTTATTTATTTATTTATTTATTTATTTATTTATTTATTTATTTATTTATTTATTTATTTATTTATTTATTTATTTATTTATTTATTTATTTATTTATTTATTTATTTATTTATTTATTTATTTATTTATTTATTTATTTATTTATTTATTTATTTATTTATTTATTTATTTATTTATTTATTTATTTATTTATTTATTTATTTATTTATTTATTTATTTATTTATTTATTTATTTATTTATTTATTTATTTATTTATTTATTTATTTATTTATTTATTTATTTATTTATTTATTTATTTATTTATTTATTTATTTATTTATTTATTTATTTATTTATTTATTTATTTATTTATTTATTTATTTATTTATTTATTTATTTATTTATTTATTTATTTATTTATTTATTTATTTATTTATTTATTTATTTATTTATTTATTTATTTATTTATTTATTTATTTATTTATTTATTTATTTATTTATTTATTTATTTATTTATTTATTTATTTATTTATTTATTTATTTATTTATTTATTTATTTATTTATTTATTTATTTATTTATTTATTTATTTATTTATTTATTTATTTATTTATTTATTTATTTATTTATTTATTTATTTATTTATTTATTTATTTATTTATTTATTTATTTATTTATTTATTTATTTATTTATTTATTTATTTATTTATTTATTTATTTATTTATTTATTTATTTATTTATTTATTTATTTATTTATTTATTTATTTATTTATTTATTTATTTATTTATTTATTTATTTATTTATTTATTTATTTATTTATTTATTTATTTATTTATTTATTTATTTATTTATTTATTTATTTATTTATTTATTTATTTATTTATTTATTTATTTATTTATTTATTTATTTATTTATTTATTTATTTATTTATTTATTTATTTATTTATTTATTTATTTATTTATTTATTTATTTATTTATTTATTTATTTATTTATTTATTTATTTATTTATTTATTTATTTATTTATTTATTTATTTATTTATTTATTTATTTATTTATTTATTTATTTATTTATTTATTTATTTATTTATTTATTTATTTATTTATTTATTTATTTATTTATTTATTTATTTATTTATTTATTTATTTATTTATTTATTTATTTATTTATTTATTTATTTATTTATTTATTTATTTATTTATTTATTTATTTATTTATTTATTTATTTATTTATTTATTTATTTATTTATTTATTTATTTATTTATTTATTTATTTATTTATTTATTTATTTATTTATTTATTTATTTATTTATTTATTTATTTATTTATTTATTTATTTATTTATTTATTTATTTATTTATTTATTTATTTATTTATTTATTTATTTATTTATTTATTTATTTATTTATTTATTTATTTATTTATTTATTTATTTATTTATGATGATATTATTCCTTGGGGCATCTATGATGATATTATTCCTTGGGGCATCTATGATGATATTATTCCTTGGGGCATCTATGATGATATTATTCCTTGGGGCATCTATGATGATATTATTCCTTGGGGCATCTATGATGATATTATTCCTTGGGGCATCTATGATGATATTATTCCTTGGGGCATCTATGATGATATTATTCCTTGGGGCATCTATGATGATATTATTCCTTGGGGCATCTATGATGATATTATTCCTTGGGGCATCTATGATGATATTATTCCTTGGGGCATCTATGATGATATTATTCCTTGGGGCATCTATGATGATATTATTCCTTGGGGCATCTATGATGATATTATTCCTTGGGGCATCTATGATGATATTATTCCTTGGGGCATCTATGATGATATTATTCCTTGGGGCATCTATGATGATATTATTCCTTGGGGCATCTATGATGATATTATTCCTTGGGGCATCTATGATGATATTATTCCTTGGGGCATCTATGATGATATTATTCCTTGGGGCATCTATGATGATATTATTCCTTGGGGCATCTATGATGATATTATTCCTTGGGGCATCTATGATGATATTATTCCTTGGGGCATCTATGATGATATTATTCCTTGGGGCATCTATGATGATATTATTCCTTGGGGCATCTATGATGATATTATTCCTTGGGGCATCTATGATGATATTATTCCTTGGGGCATCTATGATGATATTATTCCTTGGGGCATCTATGATGATATTATTCCTTGGGGCATCTATGATGATATTATTCCTTGGGGCATCTATGATGATATTATTCCTTGGGGCATCTATGATGATATTATTCCTTGGGGCATCTATGATGATATTATTCCTTGGGGCATCTATGATGATATTATTCCTTGGGGCATCTATGATGATATTATTCCTTGGGGCATCTATGATGATATTATTCCTTGGGGCATCTATGATGATATTATTCCTTGGGGCATCTATGATGATAGGTTGAAAATCACATATATTGCACCGATGTCTCATGCGTAAGTAGCAAACTCACTTGTGTTACGGAATAAGAAACAAGGAATGGGCCACAAATACCCAGTCCCGAGACATGTAGAAAAAGTAGATTTACTCTTTAACATTTTCCCTTATGGAATAATCAGAAATATGCTCAACTTCCAAAGTGGGATCTGAAAAACAACCAAACTTAGGCATCCATTCATCACTTTCAGACAAAACTGCACTTTGTACCCATTCATTATCATGGTTATTTTTCGTAGTAATTCCAGGCCTAAAATCATATCAAAAGACATAACATCTTTGTTCACTATATGAAATAACACGTTTTGATAGTTTTCCCGTCGATTGTAATGTCCAAGAACATATTTCCTAATGAATTCACCATCGTACGTCCGAGTCCCGTCAAACATAAGTTATCTTCGTATTTTCTGTTCCAACGGTAATGAAACGCTCGTCCGTCATTAAATTGAAGTCGCTGCCGGACTCTTGACACTAATCATCGGCTTCGTTGAGAGATTTCTTGTTTTGTTTACGTTATTTTCCACCTGCATAGCCTCGTTTCCACCTTTTGACGTCTGGCTGTCACAACTGCTGTCACTTGTCGCACCCACCCTGAAGTTAGCTGAGCGCAGTTTTGCCGACTGAGATCCACTACTGCCAACCGCACGATCTTGCGCTGCGTTCGGCGCGGACTGTTTACCGACTTGTGAGGAGCGCTGGCGCTGCGTTCCGTGCTCGCGCCGCCGCCGGCCGCAGCCCAAGTGCATCGTGATCATAGATGCCCCAAGGAATAATATCATCATAGATGCCCCAAGGAATAATATCATCATAGATGCCCCAAGGAATAATATCATCATAGATGCCCCAAGGAATAATATCATCATAGATGCCCCAAGGAATAATATCATCATAGATGCCCCAAGGAATAATATCATCATAGATGCCCCAAGGAATAATATCATCATAGATGCCCCAAGGAATAATATCATCATAGATGCCCCAAGGAATAATATCATCATAGATGCCCCAAGGAATAATATCATCATAGATGCCCCAAGGAATAATATCATCATAGATGCCCCAAGGAATAATATCATCATAGATGCCCCAAGGAATAATATCATCATAGATGCCCCAAGGAATAATACCGTCCTAAGTACAAATGTTAGGTTAGGTTATGTTAGGTTAGGTTATGTTAGGTTAGGTTGCGAGGTGTCTGGTAGTGCGATCGCCAATCCGCCTGAATGATCGCGAGAAGCCTGTAGAATCAATCCTGAAATGGACTTTCATAGGCTGCTTTTTATGTATATACTCAAACTAACCGCGTTCGTAGCACTATAACAAAATGAATAGTATCACTGAAATCACTTACTATCACTTGCAGGATTAGCTCATTTTGTTCGGGCTAGCTCCTAACACCGGTTATGATAATATACTCGTAAAGATGTGAATGATAAATGACAGGATATATCAGAGCACTTTATTACGTAACTGATATCTAGTTCCTAACCATGTCATAATTAATATTCTAAAAGATATATAAACATTTAAAACGTTAAGATATTTGCACGTTCCGCGCCAGGTATCCGAGCTGCTGCGCCACTGCACGGACCCCACGTCCTCGGCGTCACCAGGTCCAATTGGGAGCCCTGGATCTAGTCACGAACGATGCGATGCGATATTGAAATGGAGCTGAAACTCTAATTAAAACTATGTCCTTTCCGAACTAAGAAATTTACTAATAATTTGTTGTATTGTGTTATATTTTTATAATGTTGGAAATACAATATTAACTCTTTTCCTAGACATTAGTCGGGCACGATCACCTCAGTCCTAGGTGTCATATTAACGTATTTATTTATTTATTTATTTATTTATTTATTTATTTATTTATTTATTTATTTATTTATTTATTTATTTATTTATTTATTTATTTATTTATTTATTTATTTATTTATTTATTTATTTATTTATTTATTTATTTATTTATTTATTTATTTATTTATTTATTTATTTATTTATTTATTTATTTATTTATTTATTTATTTATTTATTTATTTATTTATTTATTTATTTATTTATTTATTTATTTATTTATTTATTTATTTATTTATTTATTTATTTATTTATTTATTTATTTATTTATTTATTTATTTATTTATTTATTTATTTATTTATTTATTTATTTATTTATTTATTTATTTATTTATTTATTTATTTATTTATTTATTTATTTATTTATTTATTTATTTATTTATTTATTTATTTATTTATTTATTTATTTATTTATTTATTTATTTATTTATTTATTTATTTATTTATTTATTTATTTATTTATTTATTTATTTATTTATTTATTTATTTATTTATTTATTTATTTATTTATTTATTTATTTATTTATTTATTTATTTATTTATTTATTTATTTATTTATTTATTTATTTATTTATTTATTTATTTATTTATTTATTTATTTATTTATTTATTTATTTATTTATTTATTTATTTATTTATTTATTTATTTATTTATTTATTTATTTATTTATTTATTTATTTATTTATTTATTTATTTATTTATTTATTTATTTATTTATTTATTTATTTATTTATTTATTTATTTATTTATTTATTTATTTATTTATTTATTTATTTATTTATTTATTTATTTATTTATTTATTTATTTATTTATTTATTTATTTATTTATTTATTTATTTATTTATTTATTTATTTATTTATTTATTTATTTATTTATTTATTTATTTATTTATTTATTTATTTATTTATTTATTTATTTATTTATTTATTTATTTATTTATTTATTTATTTATTTATTTATTTATTTATTTATTTATTTATTTATTTATTTATTGGGACAACGTGACAGGTGGTGAGCCTGTCGCCGTCTTTATGTCCAAGCCAACGATATGAACGTTACGTAAGTTATTGTAAATGTTTAGAAATTCTGCCAACAGCCAAAGATTCTATAGTGGGGTCTGCGATAGGTCGCTTGTTCACTACATAGCCTTACATTCGTTCGTAAACCGTTAACAGTTACAAGCATTGGTGCTTACTTCAAGTTATTAAAAGAAATTTTAGAAAATGAGACGGTACGACTTTCTAGTGCGTAGTGACCGTACCTACGAAGCGTAGAGCAGGGTACGAATGTAATCGTTAGAGCAATCATTTGTGTTAAGAATATGAAAGCTTGTACTGGAGTCATGTAAATACATATATTTGTATAAATATTAATATTGTAATATTAGCTAATTTACAAGATGGAGATGACAGGTTCATCAGTTGTCAAGCTGTTCCAAATGTGCTCCGGTGAAATAACGATCGTAAAGGCTACATAGCCTGAATCTCTAGCTACCCTGGCATTAGAAAATGACTGTAGATAGAAGGAATTAAAAATACTTTATGAAAAATGTAATCTAGACAAATTTTCAAATATATACCTTAATGTACACTTAATTAGTAATACTTTTGTAAATGATAAGTACAAATTAAGGGCTCTCCACCTAAGTACAGCCTCGCCGTTGTAATTGGTGCTTTGAGGCGGCTATGCCCAATCTGCGGCAGCACTAAGTGCTTTACTATGTAACAGATGGGGCTGTTATCATTTACAGAAGCTTGTGTTTTCCATTATTTACCAATAATTAGTAAATTAATTGAACATTAAATGGGTATCGTAAGATGCCACTAAGGAAAAGCCTATAAAATGGCAATGGCTGCCAACAGACACTGGCAGCATTAATCAAAAATATCTTTAAGCTATTTCCAATACAGGGGTAGATAGAGGCCTCAATAACTAACTCATTTTGACCCACCTTCCACCGAAGATATTTTCGGGACAACGTGACAGGTGGTGAGCCTGTCGCCGTCTTTATGTCCAAGCCAACGATATGAACGTTACGTAAGTTATTGTAAATGTTTAGAAATTCTGCCAACAGCCAAAGATTCTATAGTGGGGTCTGCGATAGGTCGCTTGTTCACTACATAGCCTTACATTCGTTCGTAAACCGTTAACAGTTACAAGCATTGGTGCTTACTTCAAGTTATTAAAAGAAATTTTAGAAAAATGAGACGGTACGACTTTCTAGTGCGTAGTGACCGTACCTACGAAGCGTAGAGCAGGGTACGAATGTAATCGTTAGAGCAATCATTTGTGTTAAGAATATGAAAGCTTGTACTGGAGTCATGTAAATACATATATTTGTATAAATATTAATATTGTAATATTAGCTAATTTACAAGATGGAGATGACAGGTTCATCAGTTGTCAAGCTGTTCCAAATGTGCTCCGGTGAAATAACGATCGTAAAGGCTACATAGCCTGAATCTCTAGCTACCCTGGCATTAGAAAATGACTGTAGATAGAAGGAATTAAAAATACTTTATGAAAAATGTAATCTAGACAAATTTTCAAATATATACCTTAATGTACACTTAATTAGTAATACTTTTGTAAATGATAAGTACAAATTAAGGGCTCTCCACCTAAGTACAGCCTCGCCGTTGTAATTGGTGCTTTGAGGCGGCTATGCCCAATCTGCGGCAGCACTAAGTGCTTTACTATGTAACAGATGGGGCTGTTATCATTTACAGAAGCTTGTGTTTTCCATTATTTACCAATAATTAGTAAATTAATTGAACATTAAGGGCAGAGTTAGAAGTTTCTAGGATTTAAACTTATAACAACTTCAAGTAGTTTTAAGATTAAAGATTGGCTATCGTGACTTTCTTGGATTGGCTTGTGAAGGCATCTCTAAATACTCTATGTACGTCGGTGCACTTGGACAGCTGTCGCAGTTCCGGGGCTGGTGCGCGGCGGGAGGGGCAGCGCCCACTCCCGGGACGGGCGCAGCTGCAGCGTGGAGGAGCAGGTCACAAACTGACCCCGTAGCTTAGTTGCTAGCGACCCCGCCTTCGAAGCTAGGGGTTGATGATTTACATGTGCATACGAATCCTCTCTGTCCGTGAGTGTCTCGAGAGGCGACAGAGGGAGAGCCCTACCTACCCTACCTATCTCGAAAAATACCAGATTAAAATAAGCAAACTGGTGACAAAGTGATCGCCAATCCGCCTGAATGATCGCGAGAAGCCTGTAGAATCAATCCTGAAATGGACTTTCATAGGCTGTTTTTATGTATATACTCAAACTAACCGCGTTCGTAGCACTATAACAAAATGAATAGTATCACTGAAATCACTTACTATCACTTGCAGGATTAGCTCATTTTGTTTGGGCTAGCTCCTAACACCGGTTAAGATAATATACTCGTAAAGATGTGAATGATAAATGACAGGATATATCAGAGCACTTTATTACGTAACTGATATCTAGTTCCTAACCATGACATAATTAATATTCTAAAAGATATATAAACATTTAAAACGTTAAGATATTTGCACGTTCCGCGCCAGGTATCCGAGCTGCTGCGCCACTGCACGGACCCCCACGTCCTCGGCGTCACCAGGTCAATTGGGAGCCCTGGATCTAGTCACGAACGATGCGATGCGATATTGAAATGGAGCTGAAACTCTAATTAAAACTATGTCCTTTCCGAACTAAGAAATTTACTAATAATTTGTTGTATTGTGTTATATTTTTATAATAAATGGAAACTGTTTTATTTCTTTAACAATCTACGCAAAACAACGATAAGCTCGTCGCTACCTGTCACGTTGTCCCAAAATCTTCGGTGAAAGGTGGGTCGGAAGGATTTAATCGTCTAGACTTCTGTCTACCTCTGTATTGGAGGAATATATGTGAATATGTTTCTAAAACAAAAAGTAGCCTCCAAGAAGTGGTGACTTTGAAAGGAGTATGAAGCGATACAATTTACGTTACTACTACAGAAAACATATGTAGCGCGATGCCGGGGCGGCTCGTTGTCCATCTATAAACAGATTTTGAGTATATGTATTTCTTAAGTAAGACTATAGAAGTCTAGAACGCCACGTGTAGTACTGAAAACCGCATCTAAATCCGTTCTATAGATTTCAATTCACAAACAAATAATTTTCCATTTTTAGAAACCGATGCAGGAATCATTGAGATTCGTGCGTCAGTTTCTAAGTTGAAAAACAAGACATTAGAGAATGGAAACAGGATCAAAATCCGTTCAGTAGCTTTAGCGTCAACCTTGAACAAACATTTAAGAACTGTAAATATCATCTTTTCGGCACAAACAGTAACCTAAACCACTGGGATATCGTTGTAGAAGCGATCGTTGCGTTACTCTATGGAGAAAAGAATATAAAATTCCCATTTGAAGTTCTTAAAAATATTTACACACCTTGAAAGAGTATATAGCAATTTGATTTTTGTTGATATATATACATATTTCTATAAAGTATATTATATTAGTTAATAATAATACAAAATTAAATAAGTAAAGAATTCATTTATTAATTTCAATAATTCATTAGTTAATTTATAATATACTTAATATAATATACTTAATATAATATACTTAATATAATATACTTAATATAATATACTTAATATAATATACTTAATATAATATACTTAATATAATATACTTAATATAATATACTTAATATAATATACTTAATATAATATACTTAATATAATATACTTAATATAATATACTTAATATAATATACTTAATATAATATACTTAATATAATATACTTAATATAATATACTTAATATAATATACTTAATATAATATACTTAATATAATATACTTAATATAATATACTTAATATAATATACTTAATATAATATACTTAATATAATATACTTAATATAATATACTTAATATAATATACTTAATATAATATACTTAATATAATATACTTAATATAATATACTTAATATAATATACTTAATATAATATACTTAATATAATATACTTAATATAATATACTTAATATAATATACTTAATATAATATACTTAATATAATATACTTAATATAATATACTTAATATAATATACTTAATATAATATACTTAATATAATATACTTAATATAATATACTTAATATAATATACTTAATATAATATACTTAATATAATATACTTAATATAATATACTTAATATAATATACTTAATATAATATACTTAATATAATATACTTAATATAATATACTTAATATAATATACTTAATATAATATACTTAATATAATATACTTAATATAATATACTTAATATAATATACTTAATATAATATACTTAATATAATATACTTAATATAATATACTTAATATAATATACTTAATATAATATACTTAATATAATATACTTAATATAATATACTTAATATAATATACTTAATATAATATACTTAATATAATATACTTAATATAATATACTTAATATAATATACTTAATATAATATACTTAATATAATATACTTAATATAATATACTTAATATAATATACTTAATATAATATACTTAATATAATATACTTAATATAATATACTTAATATAATATACTTAATATAATATACTTAATATAATATACTTAATATAATATACTTAATATAATATACTTAATATAATATACTTAATATAATATACTTAATATAATATACTTAATATAATATACTTAATATAATATACTTAATATAATATACTTAATATAATATACTTAATATAATATACTTAATATAATATACTTAATATAATATACTTAATATAATATACTTAATATAATATACTTAATATAATATACTTAATATAATATACTTAATATAATATACTTAATATAATATACTTAATATAATATACTTAATATAATATACTTAATATAATATACTTAATATAATATACTTAATATAATATACTTAATATAATATACTTAATATAATATACTTAATATAATATACTTAATATAATATACTTTATAGAAATATGTATATATATCAACAAAAATCATATTGCTATATACTCTTTCAAGGTGTGTAAATATTTTAAGAACTTCAATTGGGAATTTTATATTCTTTTCTCCAATGTATGTACATATACAAGCAAATAAATAAATAAATACGTTAATATGACACCTAGAACTGAGGTGATCGTGCCCGACTAATGTCTAGGAAAAGAGTTAATATTGTATTTCCAACATTATAAAAATTTATTTCGCCTGTTTTATCTCCGCTAGAGATAGACTCTGTGTCGATAGACGAATTTAAATTCTTATTCAATGAATAAATACACACATACTGTTGTCAAGGTCAGACAAATCAAAATCAAACTTAGACTTCAAGTAATGTTTATGGATCCATACTAACAACATTAATTAAAATATGAAAACAAATGTAGTTTTTAATTGTATGTTGCGTCTAACATCGAACATGGTTGCAGCATCGAATACCCCCAGCTGGTTGTCAATACAACATCCCTTTTAAGCCAATGTTAAAATAATATTTTTACATTAGAAATATTATTAAAAGTACCATTTTTATAAATAGGCCGAATATTAATTTAAATTAAATGTTTCACTATTAATTTATACAATTATCTATTAAAACTTAGTAAACTATAATTGACCGTTTAACTTGAACACTGAACATCTTTCAAAACAACGTCCCTTTTATAACCAATGTTAAGATAGTATTATTATATAAGAAATCTTATTACAAATACTGTTTTTATAAATAGCCTCAGTATATTAAAATTAAATATTAAAAACAATGGATTTATAATTATCCATTGAAACTATGTAAACATTAATTAACGCAATAGCTATGAACACTGAAAAATTAGACAAAACAATATCTCTTTTTAGGCTTATGTTAAAATACCATTGGACACATGGCCATAAATGGCCTTATTTACATTTGGATTGAAGTATGAATTTGTAATTATATCTCAAAGCTCTCTTAACATTAATTAACCTATTATATATATACTATATATATTTTCAACCTATCAATGTATGTTTTACATACGTAGAAACATACATTGATAGGTTGAAAATCACATACATTGCACTGATGTCTCATGCGTAAGTAGCAAACTCACTTGTGTTATGGAATAAGAAACAACGAATGGGCCACAAATACCCAGTCCCGAGACATGTAGAAAAAGTAGATTTACTCTTTAACATTTTCCCTTTAGTCTATATGCCCCAAGGAATAATATCATCATAGATGCCCCAAGGAATAATACCCGTCCTAAGTACAAATGTTAGGTTAGGTTATGTTAGGTTAGGTTGCGAGGTGTCTGGTAGTGCGATCGCCAATCTGCCTGCCAAGTGTGGCGATTACGGCACGCGAGAGGCCTATGTCCAGCAGTGGACTACTGCAAGCTGTTATGTGTGTACGTTATATAAGTGTAATGTATAAGTCGAAAGTAACATAAGCTTTTGTCGGTGCAGCATCTAAGTAAGTAAGCTTAGTTGTGTAACAACCTTCGACTAAATGCTGCCCCCTGCGGCTCTTCTCGCGGTTTTGTAGTTAACGCGAAACCCTAATTATTGTTTCTAAAATAATGCTAGCCTTAGTTACACCTTACAACATAAGCTACCGCCAGTGAAAGTCCTGTCAAAATCGGTTAAGACGTTTCAGGTGTCTGTCCGTTTGTTCCGGCTAATCTCTGAGACGGCTAGACCGATTTCAACGGGACTTGCACTGGCAGAAAGCTGATTTTTTGTGGCGTAACGTGGGATCGTAGGCTTCTTTTTATTTTAGAAACATATTCACATGTATTCCTCCAATACAGAGGTAGACAGAAGTCTAGGCGATTAAATCCTTCCGACCCACCTTTCACCGAAGATTTTGGGACAACGTGACAGGTAGCGACCAGCTTATCGTTGTTTTTGCGTAGATTGTTAAAGAAATAAAACAGTTAAAACATGTCAGTTTCCATTTATTATAATAATATAACACAATACAACAAATTATTAGTAAATTTGTCTTAGTTCGGAAAGGACATAGTTTTAATTAGAGTTTCAGCTCTATTTCAATATCGCATCGCATCGTTCGTGACTAGATCCAGGGCTCCCAATTGGACCTGGTGACGCCGAGGACGTGGGGGTCCGTGCAGTGGTGCAGCAGCTCGGATACCTGGCGAGGAACGTGCAAATATCTTAACGTTTTAAATGTTTATATATCATTTAGAATATTAATTATGTCATGGTTGGGAACTAGATATCAGTTACGTAACAAAGTGCTCTGATATATCCTGTTATTCACATCCATTCACATCTATACGAGTATATTATCTTAACCGGTGTTAGGAGCTAGCCCAAACAAAATGAGCTAATCCTGCAAGTGATACTGATATCACAGAACGGGCTCTACCGATTTCAGTGATACTATTCATTGTGTTATAGTGCTAGTAGTAGCTATAAAGCTAGTATACACATAATAAACAGCCTATGAAAGTCCATTTCAGGATTGATTCTACAGGCTTCTCGCGATCATTCAGGCGGATTGGCGATCGCTTTGTTACGTAGTTTGCTCATTTTAATCTGGTATTTTTCGAGATAGGTAGGGTAGGTAGGGCTCTCCCTCTGTCGCCTCTCGAGACACTCACGGACAGAGAGGATTCGTATGCACATGTAAATCATCAACCTCTAGCTTCGAAGGCGGGGTCGCTAGCAACTAAGCTACAGGGTCAGTTTGTGACCAGCTCCTCCACGCTGCAGCTGCGCCGTCCCGGGAGTGGGCGCTGCCCCTCCCGCCGCGCACCAGCCCCGGAACTGCGACAGCCGTCCAAGTGCACCGACGTACATAGGTATTTAGAGGTGCCTTCAGAAGCCAATCCAAGAAAGTCACGATAGCCAATCTTTAATCTTGAAACTATTTGAAGTTGTTATATGTTTAAATCCTAGAAACTTCTAACTCTGCCCTCACTGTACATATTATAAGTAGCTACTTATCTCTGTTTTAATAATGTTGATGTTGAAAGATACACGAAAACGCATAATAAGTATGAGATAGCGATATCTATATGTACACTGGTGTGCATGTGATAATGTTAGTAAAAATGAGTGTAATTTGCGTATATGACAGGTCATATTCAATAATAAAATACTAAAAAGTATAAAACATCAAAATCTCATTATATTTAAACAGAAACATACATCTAAAGATGGTAGACCAATCGATAAATGTTGTCATTCAATAAATGACCTTTCATCTAACAAAGTGTAATTGCAATATCTCATGTGACATGTTCTTCTTATCATGATCATCGTCATCATAACAGTCTAACAGAAGTCTACTGCTGAACATACGCCTCTCCTAAGGATCGCCACATAGAAAGGTCCTGTGTGATTTGCACCCATCGACTTCCCGCAATGTTCTGCAGGTCGTCGCAGCATCTTGCGGGAGACATTCTAATACAGACAGTTGTATGATCATTGACTAAGAAAAATATATTAATTAAAATAATACAAAATTAAATAAGTAAAGAATTCATTAATTAATATAAAGAATTCATTAGTTAATTTATAATATACTTTATAGAAATATGTATATATATCAACAAAAATCAAATTGCTATATACTCTTTCAAGGTGTGTAAATATTTTTAACAACTTGAAATGGGAATTTTATATTCTTTTATCCAATGTATGTACATATACAAGCAAATAAATAAATAAATACGTTAATATGACACCTAGAACTGAGGTGATCGTGCCCGACTAATGTCTAGGAAAGGAGTTCATATTGTATTTCCAACATTATAAAAATTTCTTTCGCCTGTTTTATCTCCGCTAGAGATAGACTCTGTGTCGATAGACAATTTAAATTCTTATTCAATGAATAAATACACACATACTGTTGTCAAGGGTCAGACAAATCAAAATCAAACTTAGACTTCAAGTAATGTTTATGGATCCATACTAACAACATTAATTAAAATATGAAAACAAATGTAGTTTTTAATTGTATGTTGCGTCTAACATCGAACATGGTTGCAGCATCGAATACCCCCGGCTAGTTTGTCAATACAACATCCCTTTTAAGCCAATGTTAAAATAATATTTTTACATTAGAAATATTATTAAAAGTACCATTTTATAAATAGGCCGAATATTAATTTAAATTAAATGTTTCACTATTAATTTATACAATTATCTATTAAAACTTAGTAAACTATAATTGACCGTTTAACTTGAACACTGAACATCTTTCAAAACAACGTCCCTTTTAAAACCAATGTTAAGATACTATTATTATATAAGAAATCTTATTACAAAAACTGTTTTTATAAATAGCCTCAGTATATTAAAATTAAATATTAAAAACAATGGATTTATAATTATCCATTGAAACTATGTAATTATTAATTAACGCAATAGCTATGAACACTGAAGAATTAGACAAAACAATATCTCTTTTAGGCTTATGTTAAAATACCATTGGACACATGGCCATAAATGGCCTTATTTACATTTAGATTGAATAATTAAGTATGAATTTGTAATTATATCTCAAGGCTCTCTTAACATTAATTAACCCAACAATACATACGTAGAAACATACATTGATAGGTTGAAAATCACATACATTGCACCGATGTCTCATGCGTAAGTAGCAAACTCACTTGTGTTATGGAATAAGAAACAACGAATGGGCCACAAATACCCAGTCCCGAGACATGTAGAAAAAGTAGATTTACTCTTTAACATTTTCCCTTTAGTCTATATGCCCCAAGGAATAATATCATCATAGATGCCCCAAGGAATAATACCCGTCCTAAGTACAAATGTTAGGTTAGGTTATGTTAGGTTAGGTTGCGAGGTGTCTGGTAGTGCGATCGCCAATCTGCCTGCCAAGCGTGGCGATTACGGCACGCGAGAGGCCTATGTCCAGCAGTGGACTACTGCAAGCTGTTATGTGTGTACGTTATATAAGTGTAATGTATAAGTCGAAAGTAACATAAGCTTTTGTCGGTGCAGCATCTAAGTAAGTAAGCTTAGTTGTGTAACAGCCTTCGACTAAATGCTGCCCCTGCGGCTCTTCTCGCGGTTTTGTAGTTAACGCGAAACCCTAATTATTGTTTCTAAAATAATGCTAGCCTTAGTTACACCTTACAACATCAGCTACCGCCAGTGAAAGTCCTGTCAAAATCGGTTAAGACGTTTCAGGTGTCTGTCCGTTTGTTCCGGCTAATCTCTGAGACGGCTAGACCGATTTCAACGGGACTTGCACTGGCAGAAAGCTGATTTTTGTGGCATAACGTGGGATCGTAGGCTTCTTTTATTTTAGAAACATATTCACATATATTCCTCCAATACAGAGGTAGACAGAAGTCTAGGCGATTAAATCCTTCCGACCCACCTTTCACCGAAGATTTTGGGACAACGTGACAGGTAGCGACCAGCTTATCGTTGTTTTTGCGTAGATTGTTAAAGAAATAAAACAGTTAAAACATGTCAGTTTCCATTTATTATAATAATATAACACAATACAACAAATTATTAGTAAATTTCTTAGTTCGGAAAGGACATAGTTTTAATTAGAGTTTCAGCTCAATTTCAATATCGCATCGCATCGTTCGTGACTACATCCAGGGCTCCCAATTGGACCTGGTGACGCCGAGAACGTGGGGGTCCGTGCAGTGGCGCAGCAGCTCGGATACCTGGCGAGGAACGTGCAAATATCTTAACGTTTTAAATGTTTATATATCATTTAGAATATTAATTACGTCATGGTTGGGAACTAGATATCAGTTACGTAACAAAGTGCTCTGAATTATCCTGTTATTCACATCCATTAAAAATTAAAAAAAAATTAAAAATTAAAAAATATTTTATTTCCAACATGACATTTTTTCTTTTTTCCCATGACATAAATTTTGGAGTCTCCTTTTAAGCTTGACGCCTGTACCAGGAAACTCCGCCCTTCCATAACTACATAATATGACAAAACCCTTTTAGAAAATAGTACTCGTAGTTACAATTTTATTAGAAATATATATTAACAAAAGCATGCATCTGTGTGGTGTGTGTGTGTGTGTGTGTGTGTATGTGTGTGTGTGTGTGTGTGTGTGTGTGTGTGTGTGTGTGTGTGTGTGTGCGTGTGTGTGTGTGTGTGTGTGTGTGTGCGTGCGTGTGTGTGTGTGTGTGTGTGTGTGTGTGTGCGTGCGTGTGTGTGTGTGCGTGTGCGTTTGTGTGCGCTCCTGTGATACATATGGATGCTATTTATTTAATAATCTCTCAGTTTCTTCATAATTTATCTTCTTTAGCCATTCACTTACCGAAATTTTACAATTGTGATACGTCATTGAGAATATATTTTATTTCTCTATTTATAGCATTATATAAGTAGGCTGATCTTATTGAATATTGAATACTTGCAAAAACAGTTTTTGATTTGGGTACTAGCGCAACGACATATCGTCTTCTACTTCTTTTGTAATCATAGTCCGGTTTTACTAGAATGTTCTTATGTTTTCTTAATATTGTATGAAGAATATATAATTTTCTGATTGATAATAATTGACATGTTTTATAGAGACTATCAGTACAGCACCTTTGTGTCTTGAAATACATAACTTTTAGTAATGCCCTTTGAGCCCTTTCTACTACAAGGAATCGTGTTTTGAGTGCTCCTCCCAAATAGGAATGCAGTATGTAATTACCGATTGTACAAGGGCGACATATATTTTATTTAAAAGATTTGTTTTACAAATTGTAACTGACATATTATTTGGAACTACCTGTCTCAGATTTTTAAACATCCAAATAAATTTTCTAACTCTTACGGCCATATTTTCAACTTGAGGATACCATGACAAATTTTGATCAATGATTATACCAAGATGTTTTGTTTGGGCGACTTTGCTTATAGTAGCGCAACTACAATGGGCATTGTTTATTAAATTACATGTGTGTATTCTTATATAAAAATCTTTATCTGGTTGTGAATTATTTTGTATACTGTAACAAATGTATTTAGTTTTAGATGTGTTTAATGTTAAAAGATTATTCTCTAGCCATTTAGCAATATCTGTCATACCTTCTTCAACATTTCGCTTTAATATTTCCCAAGTTGGTGCAGAGAAGACCAGCGTAGGACAGAATCTGAGCATTGTTGATGTTCATGTTGCAGAGGTCATTTATATATATTAAAAATAATGTAGGTCCTAGGACACTGCCTTGGGGAATGCCGCACGTTACGCTTACCTCCTCACTGATATCTTTTTCTAATTTAGTTTTTGGGTTCTGTTGGTAAGATAGTCTTTGAAAATTGAAAGCTGATTATCTCGTATTCCGATATTTTCTAATTTACGTATCAGTATAGGTAGCGAGACGGTATCGAATGCTTTTTAAATCTAGGAAGACAGACAAACATTTTTTTATTATCTAGATTATTTATAATTAAAGAGCTCAAGGATTGTATAGCATCTTCTGTTGAAATTCCTTGTCTGAAGCCAAATTGAGACGAGGATATTATTTTAAAAGTGTCAAGGTATTTTAGCAATCTGACATTAAGTAACTTTTCTAATATTTTCGATAAAACTGGTAAAATTGATATAGGCCTGTAATTGGTTATATCGTTCTTGTTCCCGCCCTTGTACACCGGTGTAATTATAGACTTTTTAATAATTTTGGAAATATGCCTGTTTTGAAGCAAAGATTAGCTAAATGCGTAATAATAGGTGTAACTTCTTGTATAGCAAATTTAAGGTATCTCGTTGGAATATTATCCCATCCTGGGGAACTGTCAGATTTTAAATTTGAGATTATAGAATACACTTCGTCATTATCTGTATCTAATAGAACGAAAGATTGTGAGACTGTTGGAAGGTTTTTAATGTAATGGTTTTGATCATCAGGCAAAATATTATTTTGGATATTTTCTGCGAGCACCTTGCCAACTTTAGGTATTAATGTAATTTGCAGATTCTACTGTAGATGATTTTATAGTTTTAAGTTCTGTGTTAATATTATTTATTTTATTTGTATTAGTTATGTTTTTAATGTTTTTCCAAAGAAGTTTATTATTTTTGTAAAATGACTGAGCAAATTCTTATGATAATTACGTTTATGAGTTTTTATGACATCATAGCAATAGTTTCTATATCTATAGTATGTAACTTTTTTACGTCATTATAGGGGTCGTTATGAACCTGTTTTTGTAGCCTGTTACGATTTTAATACATCTCAAGATACCGACTGTAATCCAGGGTTTTATTATTCTTTTACTTTTAGGTATATTTATGGTAATTGTATTTTCTTGGATTGATTGAATGAGTCGTTTAATGAGAATGTCTGTGACTATATTGGCGTCATTACAAAAGAGTAAAGAAGCTAAATTATTTTCCTGCAATTTCTTTAGAGCGTTTTCAAAATTAATAGTAGTTGTGGTTTTAGATATGGAATGCCTATTTTTTGCTTTAGACAAAGATAAAAATGTGGTAAAGTGATCAGTTACACTTGTATGTAAAACAGCAATTAACGCGGAGTGTTTTTTTATTTATTCTGATCATAAAATGATCGAGACAATTTTTTTCTTGTGGGTAGAGTATGCCCGGGAAGAATACCGTAAGCGGAGAGACTATCTAGATAATATGTTCTATTTTTATACTCGTGTGCTGATTCTGTTTGTTTAGAAATAATATTAACATTAATGTCTCCAGCAATAATAATATTTTTTGAGAGGTTATAGAATTCAAATGGTTACCCAATGAATTCATAAAGTTTTCTATATTAATATTCGATGGAGAGCGGTATATGCACAGAAAAATATTATTTAACACTTCTATTTGTAAGCAAGTAGCTTCAACTAATTTTATCTCTATAACATTTGGTTTTAGTGTATCCCTAATATACACAGCAACGCCGTCATTTTGGTTTTGATGATAGATAGTTTTATAAGAAGTATAGTTTTTTAATATAGGTATTGGTTTATGAGGATTCAGTCTGCATTCTGTTAATGTGATGATATCCGTAGTAAATGTGAGACTAGCCAAGTTTATCATTAAATCGTCAAAATTGCTGTAAATACTTCTAATATTTTGTGAAACAACTGTTAAATCGGATTTATTTATAATGCAATTGTTTTTTAAATCCGAGATTTCACACTGAATAGAAGTAGCCACATTTATATTATCTATATCTTGTAGCGTTTGTAAAAAATCACCCATTCAACAAAATAAAATAAAAATTTAATGTTAAGTGATAATACATGTTATTTGGAAAATATGAATAGCAACTGTTAGAAAAACTGAAAACTAGAAGTAATGTGTCGTTGAATATTGATAAGTGAGTATAAATAATAATTTTCAATTTTATGATATTTAGTATAACTTTATGCGTTGTAGAAACTAAAAGATTAATTTTTGTTTGTGTATGTATATGTAGTTTGTGTGTTCTTGTAAAAAATAGAGTTTTACAATTTAGGAGAGTATGACTAATGACATTTAAAAAAGAAATACTTATAGATATATACTTATAGAAATCACTTAGATGCGATGACAGGCGATATAGTCATTTGTCACCAGAAAGAGCATGAACTTGTGATTCACTTTTCACCTGTATGATTGGGGAATTTTCTTCTTTTCGAAGATATATTCTTCCGTAAGCAGTCCAGCAGTACTTGAATTTTTTGGTCTTTACAAGGTCACGGGCAAGAAAGTGTAGACGAGCAGCCTTTGTAGTGAGTTGTTCCGTAATAAAAACAGGGTTATCCTCTGATGATTTCAGTCCTAGGTGTTTGGCACATAATTTAGTCTTTTGTGTAACATTAAAAGCTTTACAGGACCTCATTAAATCGTTTTTTAAGAAGGTTGACGAAGTTTCAACCACAATAGGAGTATTTATAATAGTGTCTTTCTTACTCCTAATTCTATAAATATCTCTAATATCGGTCCTTTTTATATCGCATTTTATGGTATTTGAAAGAGTGAGAACCATGTTTATGAGGTCGTCTTTTGATTCATTTTGTAATTTGGGCACATTTTTTATTTCAAAATTTGATTTTCTGCTATCTTGTTGTATATTTTCTAATTTATCTTCTAATAAACTGATATACTTTCGGTCCTCTTTCGCTCTATTTTCTAATGTCTCTATTTGTTTCTTCAACTCTTCATTTTGTGCGGATAAGAAGGATATAGAATTTTCAATATTAACATTAGTTTGTTGAATACCCTTTAGAGTTTCAGCGTTTTTTTTAAATTCGTGTTCTTGCGCCTTCAGTAGAGTTGAAAACATACTATGCATCTCCTCTCTGAGCTTTGATAGTTCACCAGTAAAGTCGTCACTCCGCTTACGCTTTATACGAGCATTTCTGTTATAATTTTGTGGCGTTACATTTAATTTGGATTGAGACTGAGTCCCGTAGCATGTTTCCGTATCGGAGACAGATTTGTCTAAGTTAATATTCATTATTATTAATAAAATCTCCACACGTTCAATCAATGTAATTCACGAATTGGTACTAGGGTAGCATAAAATACAGAGGCACAAGTGTTGGCGTCGATAGAAGTCGTACTATTTTTAGAACACTTAAATTTGCAATAGCACTGCGCTTACCCCTATGTATTGCCCGTAGTGAGAGAGTGATGCGCATAAACCAGCGGCGAGCGGGCGTTGCATTTGCGTCATCGCTTTCGTCTCATTGGAGATATTCGCACTTTGTCTCACACATATATTGTTCGCATTCACTCTTTGGTATAATTGTTTTATGAGAACACCTCTTAAAATTTATGCACTACTATTATTTAACGTGATTTATTTACAGCCACATTTTAATTTATAATTTTTAATATGACAAAAAAAAAAAAAGGGTTTGAGCACGTCTACACTATAAAGCGGTCCGAGGGGAAGAGGAATCCATTCACATCTATACGAGTATATTATCTTAACCGGTGTTCGGAGCTAGCCCAAACAAAATGAGCTAATCCTGCAAGTGATACTGATATCACAGAACGGGCTCTACCGATTTCAGTGATACTATTCATTGTGTTATAGTGCTAGTAGTAGCTATAAAGCTAGTATACACATAATAAACAGCCTATGAAAGTCCATTTCAGGATTGATTCTACAGGCTTCTCGCGATCATTCAGGCGGATTGGCGATCGCTTTGTCACCAGTTGCTCATTTTAATCTGGTATTTTCGAGATAGGTAGGGTAGGTAGGGCTCTCCCTCTGTCGCCTCTCGAGACACTCACGGACAGAGAGGATTCGTATGCACATGTAAATCATCAACCCCTAGCTTCGAACGCGGGGTCGCTAGCAACTAAGCTACGGGGTCAGTTTGTGACCTGCTCCTCCACGCTGCAGCTGTGCCCGTCCCGGGAGTGGGCGCTGCCCCCTCCCGCCGCGCACCAGCCCCCGGAACTGCGACAGCCGTCCAAGTGCACCGACGTACATAGAGTATTTAGAGGTGCCTTCACAAGCCAATCCAAGAAAGTCACGATAGCCAATCTTTAATCTTGCAACTACTTGAAGTTGTTATAAGTTTAAATCCTAGAAACTTCTAGCTCTGCCCTCACTGTACACATTATAAGTAGCTACTAATCTCTGTTTTAATAATGTTGATGTTGAAAGATACACGAAAACGCATAATAAGTATGAGATAGCGATATCTATATGTACACTGGTGTGCATGTGATAATGTTAGTAAAAATGAGTGTAATTTACGTATATGACAGGTCATATTCAATAATAAAATACTAAAAAGTATAAAACATCAAAATCTCAATATATTTAAACAGAAACATACATCTAAAGATGGTAGACCAATCGATAAATGTTGTCATTCAATAAATGACCTTTCATCTAACAAAGTGTAATTGCAATATCTCATGTGACATGTACTTCTTATCATGATCATCGTCATCATAACAGTCTAACAGAAGTCTACTGCTGAACATACGCCTCTCCTAAGGATCGCCACATAGAAAGGTCCTGTGTCATTTGCACCATCGACTTCCCGCAATGTTCTGCAGGTCGTCGCAGCATCTTGCGGAGACATTCTAATACAGACAGTTGTATAATCATTGACTAAGAAAAATATATTAATTAATAATAATACAAAATTAAATAAGTAAAGAATTCATTAGTTAATTTATAATATACTTAATATAATATACTTAATATAATATACTTAATATAATATACTTAATATAATATACTTTACAGAAATATGTATATATATCAACAAAAATCAAATTGCTATATACTCTTTCAAGGTGTGTAAATATTTTTAACAACTTCAAATGGGAATTTTATATTCTTTTCTCCAATGTATGTACATATACAAGCAAATAAATAAATAAATACGTTAATATGACACCTAGAACTGAGGTGATCGTGCCCGACTAATGTCTAGGAAAAGAGTTAATATTGTATTTCCTACATTATAAAAATTTCTTTCGCCTGTTTTATCTCCGCTAGAGATAGACTCTGTGTCGATAGACGAATTTAAATTCTTATTCCAATGAATAAATACACACATACTGTTGTCAAGGGTCAGACAAATCAAAATCAAACTTAGACTTCAAGTAATGTTTATGGATCCATACTAACAACATTAATTAAAATATGAAAACAAATGTAGTTTTTAATTGTATGTTGCGTCTAACATCAAACATGGTTGCAGCATCGAATACCCCCCGGCTAGTTTGTCAATACAACATCCCTTTTAAGCCAATGTTAAAATAATATTTTTACATTAGAAATATTATTAAAAGTACCATTTTTATAAATAGGCCGAATATTAATTTAAATTAAATGTTTCACTATTAATTTATACAATTATCTATTAAAACTTAGTAAACTATAATTGACCGTTTAACTTGAACACTGAACATCTTTCAAAACAACGTCCCTTTTATAACCAATGTTAAGATAGTATTATTATATAAGAAATCTTATTACAAATACTGTTTTTATAAATAGCCTCAGTATATTAAAATTAAATATTAAAAACAATGGATTTATAATTATCCATTGAAACTATGTAAACATTAATTAACGCAATAGCTATGAACACTGAAAAATTAGACAAAACAATATCTCTTTTTAGGCTTATGTTAAAATACCATTGGACACATGGCCATAAATGGCCTTAGTTACATTTGGATTGAATAATTAAGTATGAATTTGTAATTATATCTCAAGGCTCTCTTAACATTAATTAACGCAATAGCTATGAACACTGAAAAATTAGACAAAACAATATCTCTTTTTAGGCTTATGTTAAAATACCATTGGACACATGGCCATAAATGGCCTTAGTTACATTTGGATTGAATAATTAAGTATGAATTTGTAATTATATCTCAAGGCTCTCTTAACATTAATTAACCCAGCAATACATACGTAGAAACATACATTGATAGGTTGAAAATCACATACATTGCACCGATGTCTCATGCGTAAGTAGCAAACTCACTTGTGTTATGGAATAAGAAACAACGAATGGGCCACAAATACCCAGTCCCGAGACATGTAGAAAAAGTAGATTTACTCTTTAAGATTTTCCCTTTAGTCTATATGCCCCAAGGAATAATACCCTTCCTAAGTACAAATGTTAGGTTAGGTTATGTTAGATTAGGTTGCGAGGTGTCTGGTAGTGCGATCGCCAATCTGCCTGCCAAGCGAGGCGATTACGGCACGCGAGAGGCCTATATCCAGCAGTGGACTACTGCAAGCTGTTAATGCTTTCTCAATTTCTCTTTACCATTCGGATTTTACTTCTTTCTTTCGACATATTTCCACTCTTCATGGCTAACAGACAGAAATTGGTTTAATGATAATGTCCGCTTTTTATTCTTATATATCTTAAAAGGTATAATAAAGTTAAATAAATACAATAAACAAATACTTACATGAATTCAGAAAACAATCCCTTAATCGGCAGAGGTGAAATAATACCAACGCGCAATATTAATTAAGAGGAAAATCCAAGTCTACCTTTCTTCCCTTTGCAAAGCTCCACCTTTTTACCTTGCCCTTGCCCAGAGGGAGAAAAAATTCATAGATTGAACACGTGATAAAATGCATTTGTAAATATTCACACATAATAAATTTAAATGGCCACATAATTGACCATACAGTAATTTTTTTTAGAATCTGTCTGTAGATAATCTAAAAAAAGTATAACTAGTACTAGTAATAGCTGAATTAATCAGTTACCATCTTGAACACTGAATTCACCTTCATATAAAAGAAAAGAATAAAATATAAAAGTTTGCAGATACTAAAATAGAGTGGTCCCAAATGAGTAATTTGACCTATGATTTTTATTCTTAACAACTAGGAAGTTTCCATAAAAAATAATTAATAATTTTACACATTCTTTTCCTTAACAAAACAAATTCATAATGTTTGATGTTTTCTTATAGGTTGTAAATTGAATTTCCTCTACAGTCAAATACCTGCTTCTTGTATGTTTTTATACTCATAGGAAATCAGGCGTCGAGTAATGTTCAGATCTCAATTGGATTTATTATATCTTTGTGTACACGCTCTCCGGTGAATTATGACATTTAGATATGAAATTTCAGATAAAAGTAATTCGTAAATTCAATTGGTGCGGTGACTAAGCAGACGGGATGTAAGTAAATAATGTCGTTTTATTTGCATATCGCGCAGTTTTTCATTTCAGCAATTATTCGTCCCTACGTCTTTATAATGTAATATTTTATTAGTACTGTCTAAGGAAAAATATAGTTATTGCAGACACGCACATTATTGTGAAAGCACTACTTATAGTATTTCAAAGCTGTGGACCGACACGCTCAGTTAATTCATTACGAATAGTTCATTTAAAATAGATCTCTTAGTGGTAGAGTGTTAGTGTGTACAGTGGTACAGCCATGCATCAGCTTTTGTTGTTGCATGAATGGGCCGGCTCGACCGGGGGAAGTACCACGACCTCACAGAATACCGGCGTGAAGTAGAAGTCTAACAAACTTCTGCGTTTCGTCTGGTGAGTGCTGGTAACCGGTGGCTCACACACCTCCCTCCCCCAATTCTGGGGGAGGGGGCACTCTAAGGGAGGCAACGCATCTGCTAAGCCTCTGGTATTGGTTCATGGACGGCGGTAATCACTTACCATCGCGTGAGCCACCTGCTCGTTTGCCTCCCTTTTCTATAAAAAAAAGATCTTCTCACCCTCACATTCGCCATCGTCGTCATCATCATAACGGCTTTTTAAAGTATAGTGCAACATGAACCTCCTCCGAAATTTAGTCTGGTATATTTCGAAATGGTTTCTCGGTGTCATATAGGACACATAGGATTAGGATTGGGTGATTGGAATATAATTCAAGAGACCCAAGTTCGGTATAGGATTGTCTAGATAGCAGGTTCGTACCAAAGGGTTTTACAATAACTTACGAAACGTTCATATCGTTGGCTTAGACCTAAAAAGACGGCGACAGGCTCTCCACCTGTCACGTTTTCCCAAAAAAATATCTTCGTTGAAAGGTTGGTCAAAATGAGTTAGTTATTGAGGCCTCTATCTACCCCTGTATTTAAAATAGCTTAAAGATATTTTTATTAATGCTGCCAGTGTCTGTTGGCAGCCATTGCCATTATAGGCTTTTCCTTAGTGGCATCTTACGATACCCATTTAATGTTCAATTAATTTACTAATTATTGGTAAATAATGGAAAACACGAGCTTCTGTAAATGATAACAGCCCCATCTGTTACATAGTAAAGCACTTAGTGCTGCCGCAGATTGGGCATAGCCGCCTCAAAGCACCAATTACAACGGTGAGGCCGTACTTAGGTGGAGAGCCCTTAATTTGTACTTATCATTTACAAAAGTATTACTAATTAAGTGTACATTAAGGTATATATTTGAAAATTTGTCTAGATTACATTTTTCATAAAGCATTTTTAATTCCTTCTATCTACAGTCATTTTCTAATGCCAGGGTAGCTAGAGATTCAGGCTATGTAGCCTTTACGATCGTTATTTCACCGGAGCACATTTACAATAATTTTCAGTTTGGAATAGAAGAAAAATTCTATGAAGCATTTATAATAATTCAACGAACTGAGATTTATTATTCAGTTGGACCGCGCAACAGAAACTTATAATCGTGCGCAGGTCTTTGTGCGGCACGGCGGCATTATGGTTGAAGTCAGAAAAGGTATTCAAGACGTACGACGAGCTCAAGACGGCTATACAAAAGGAGTTTCCCGATGTAATCAACAGTAAAGAAATGCATGAGCTGATGGCAAATAGAATGAAGCGTAAGGACGAAAGCTACTATCAGTATATGCTTGCGATGAGAGAATTGGGGAAAAAGCGAGATTTCCCGTACATAGTGGATGTAATCGACGGCGCTCAGGCGAAATTATTTTATATGGCGTAACGACGTACACTATGCTCAAAGAGAAATTAGTAATTTAGAATTCAAGATGGTAAACGATGCGAAGAAAGAAGCGGGAACCGAACCAGCTGTAAGAAAGAAAACAGAAAAATCCATTCGACGTTGTTACAACTGCGGCGAAAACAGTCATATCTCGACACATTGTCCGAACGGTCTCAAGTGTTTTCGCTGTAATCAGTACGGCCATATTGGATCACGATGCACTTGGGCTGCGGCCGGCGGCGGCGCGAGCACGGAACGCAGCGCTAGCGCTCCTCACAAGTCGGTAAAACAGTCCGCGCCGAACGCAGCGCAAGATCGTGCGGTTGGCAGTAGTGGATCTCAGTCGGCAAAACTGCGCTCAGCTAACTTCAGGGTGGGTGCGACAAGTGACAGCAGTTGTGACAGCCAGACGTCAAAAGGTGGAAACGAGGCTATGCAGGTGGAAAATAACGTAAACAAAACAAGAAATCTCTTAACGAAGCCGATGATTAGTGTCAAGATTAAGGAATTAACAGTGAACGCTTTAATTGAATCCGGCAGCGACTTCAATTTAATGACGGACGAGCGTTTCATTACCGTTGGAACAGAAAAATACGAAGATAACTTATGTTTGACGGGACTCGGACGTATGATGGTGAATTCATTAGGAAAGATGTTCTTGGACATTACAATCGACAGGAAAAACTATCAAAACGTGTTATTTCATATGGCGAACAAAGATGTTATGTCTTTTGATATGATTTTAGGCCTAGAATTACTACGAAAAATAACCATGATAATGAATGGGTACAAAGTGAAGTTTTTTCTGAAAGTGATGAATGGATGCCTAAGTTGTGTTGTTTTTCAGATCCCACTTTGGAAGTTGAGCATATTTCTGATTATTCCATAAGGGAAAAAGTTTTGCAGTGTATTGAAGGTTATAATCCAATCCAATTGAAAGATGCACCTTTTGAGCTGAAAATTGTTCTTAAAGATGACGTGCCTGTCGCCCAGAGACCACGATGTTTGTCCTTGGCAGAGCAGAGAATAGTTGAAGAGCAGGTAAAGGAATGGATGGATGATGATGTAGTACAAGTAAGTTTTCAGAATATTCAAGTCCTTTGGTATTAGTGAGAAAAAAGATGGTTCAGTTAGGGTTTGTGTGGATTATAGACTGCTAAACAAAAAAATTCTTAAAGATGAATTTCCATTACCAGTCATCGACAATATGATAGATAAGCTGTGTGAAGCCAAAATATTTAGTGTTTTGAATTTTAAAGAATGGTTTCTTTCATCTCAAGGTGGCTAAGGAATCGATCCCATATACATCATTTGTGACACACCATGGCCAATTCGAGTTTCTTCGAGCTCCTTTTGGTTTGTCCATCTGCCCAAAGTATTTTATGCAATTCATAAGCATTATCTTCAGGGATTTGATTTCGCAAGGCATTATGATGATTTTCATTGACAATATCTTAATTACAGCAGAAAGTGAAGAACAAGCAGTGGAAGGACTTCAGCTTGTGTTGAAAGTGGCTTCAGAATATGGGTTAAAGATAAATTGGAAGAAGGCTGACCTGATCAAACCGGAAATTGAATACTAAAGCCACATGATAAGGAATGGGAAATAAAACCAAGTCCAGAAAAGACAGAAGCTGTCCATAAGTACAAAGAACCATGAGATGTCAAACAACTACACAGTTTCATTGGTTTAACCTCCTATTTCAGAAAGTACATTGAAAATTATTCCCTAATTTCTAAACCACTCACAGATTTATTGAGAAAGGAAAAAGAATTTATTTTTAAAGATGAACAAAGACAAACATTTAATATTTTAAAAGAGAGATTAGCATCCAGTCCTGTGTTAAAGATTTTTAATCCCAAGTTGAAGACGGAGTTGCACACAGACGCTTCTAGTGTGGCATATTCGGCCATACTCATGCAGTACCATCCAGATACAGGTCTCCACCGGTTCATTACATGAGCCGAAAGACAAATGATGCTCAATTAAGGTATTCAAGCTATGAACTGGAGGCAACCAATATTATTGAAGGTATAAAGAAGTTCAGGCAGTATTTGTATGGAATACATTTTAAAATTGTCACGGATTGTAAAGGCATTTGAACTGCCGTTGAAAAGAAGGATATTTCTGCTAAGATAGCCTGCTGGGTATTATTCCTCAAAGAATATGACCTCGAAATAGAGCATTGTTCTGGAACAAAAATGAGGCGTGTCGATGCTTTGAGCAGTTATCTCTTTGTGGCAGTTACTACACTACATGATCAAGTAAAGCAAGCACAAGATCAGGACGAGGGGCTCTCAGCTATAGAAGAAGTTTTGAAGGAAAAGACATACTAAGATTACTGGGATGAAAATGATATATTGTACAAAGGAGATAAGAAGTTACTGGTTATACCTAAGACTATGGAGAAAGAAGTATTGAAGAAGGTGCAAGCAATGGACATTTTCTAAGAAGATGAAAGAAGCTATTGAAAGAGATTATTACATAACAGGATTAGATAAGAAAATTGAAGATTTTATAGTGACATGCATTCCATGCCTGTTAGCTACGAAGAAAGAAGGGAAGCAAGAAGGATTTCTGCATCCAATTGAGAAGAACAGTATTCCCTTGGATGCCATTCATTTGGATCATGTTGGACCTTTGACGCAAACTAGTAAACACCATAATACTGACAGAAACCATATACTGACAGTGGTGGACGCTTTCACTAAATTTGTTTGGCTGTTTCCAACAAGAAGCACATCAAGCCGAGAGAAATTGGAGATCCATCAGCTAACCTTCGGAAACCCTCGACGAATAATCACTGACAAAGGCACTGCATTCACTAGTCATGAGTTTCAAGATTACTGTAAGGAGGAGAACATTCATCATGTGACTATTACAACGAGTGTTCCACGAGGCAATGGACAAGTCGAGAGAATACACAGAATATTAATTCCATTACTTACGAAGTCGTTTATAGAGAACTCTGGCCTTTGGTACAAACACATTAGTCGAGTGCCTCGAGCCATTAATAGTACCTTTCAAAGAAGCATCAACTGTTGTACACCTTGTGAACTACTTGTAGGTGCAAAAATGCGAGTAAAAGAAGACATGAAGATACAAGAGTTACTACAGGAAGAGTACATACAAGTGTTCAATGAAAATAGAGAGGATCTCAGAAAACAGGCCAAAGAACAGATTCTCAGAGTTCAAGAAGAGAATGCAAAAAGCTTTAATAGAAAAAGATAAGGACATTCACAATACAAAGTTGGAACATTGTGGCTATAAAACTTACACAATTTGGTTCAGGACTTAAACTAAAACCTAAATATCTAGGATCTTACAAGGTGATAATCGCTAACCAAACAAAATGGAATGATCGCTATGATCTGCAAAAAAATGATAGTGCTACTGAGGGGCCTATAAGAACATCTAGCTCAGCAGATTGTATGAAGCGTTGGCCAACAGAAGGTGAAGAGAGTTCTTAATGTAAGAAACATGGTAAGTATAATTTGGTGAAGAATGATAGATGATGAATGCATTGTTTCATTTAAATTTTATTATTTTTTTTCTATGCTATATGTTTATCTAGTATGTTACTTTGTTATCGTGGTTTTAACTGGAGTAAATAGGTAGTGTATTTAAAATGTAAAAATAAAAGGCATAACTAAATACTGAGTATAGAAATTTGTAACTAACTTCAAAAGATGTTTTGTTTTTTTAAGATGTTTTCTTTTGTTTTTAAGATGGCTTATGTTTTTTTTAATAATTAAGATAATGTTTGTAAAGTATGACTGAAGGAATGTGGAATGTGTGTGTGATGTATTGTACTGAAAGACTTGAAACATCATGAATGCTGAGGAATGCCTGAGGACAGTCATTGTATCAGGACAGCCGAATGTGGGAAACGGAATGTAAGTTGGGAACTGAGCGCAGGGATGAGTGAGAGTGATGAAAGGGAAGGAATGACGGAGTGATGGTAAGTGATTACCGCTGCCCATGAACACCCGTAATACCAGAGGCTTAGCAGATGTGTTGCCTCCCTTAGAGTGCCCCCTTCCCAGAATTAGGGAGGGAGGTGTGTGGGCCACCGGTTACCTGCACTCACCAGACGAAACGCAGAAGTTTGTTAGACTTCTACTTCACGCCGGTATTCTGCGAGGTCGCGGTACCTCCCCGGTCGAGCCGGCCCATTCATGCAACAACAAAAGCTGATGCGTGGCTTTACCACTGTTAAAAGTGCGGATCGAAATAATTAAATTTTCTAGATCTCTGACTATTTCCTTGAAGGAAAATGTGTGTAGTTATAAAAAAAACTTTTATCAAGTTAGATTAGAATGTATAGAATTTTAATCACCGTTCATTGTTATCTAGAGAGCTTCGCTAATATTCTATCTCGTTCCAAGATTAATCTGGGTTCTTTCAGTTTAAGTTAATTCACATCAATGACAATGTTACAGTTTTAATCAGCCATTAATTCGAAATGGAGTATTAATTTCCTATATAAGATTTGACAATATTTTTTTTTAATTATCTTGCAATTTACCATACTGGGGTAGACAGAGGTCTAGACAGTTATGTCCTTTTGTCCCACCTTTCACCTAATACAATTTGGGACAGTGCGACAGGTGGAGAACCTGTCGCCGTCTTAATTTCCAAGCCAACGATGTTAATCCTACATAAGTTTTGAAAAAAGTAATTGGTACGAGCCTACCACCTGGAGATCGAACTCTTGACTCGAATTCAGATGTTATCACACCTCCGCTATTAGGACTTTTTTAACTTTTTAACATATTTTAATTTTTTAAATTTTAATCAACAGTCTTGTATTGCATTGTAAAGGGAAAAAGCCTTTAAATGCAATTGGCTGCCGGCAGATTATAGGTTAATCATCTTGAAAAGTACCAAATCAAATTCCTGCAGACCGGCGACGGGTAGTAGTCATGTCTCAGGGCAGGTTATATTGTTAATTTATTTCAAACTATCTACGCCCTGAAGCTTAAAAATAGCTTTATTATGTAACTACCGGATACATTTACTTTTATATACATTTCGTGAAAAGCTTTAATTTGGTATAACAAATAGACACTTCAATTTTATGTAAATGTATAGATTTTAACAATAAGTCAGAAGGTCACGTCACGTGCAGCCAGTGCAACCGATTTCAATTACTCGATAACCGCAATCAGGCACATTCTGCTTCGTTTTATTTTCATCCGACCGATTGCGCTACGTGGACATTTTGATATTTAAATTTTTTCAAGCTGATAAATCACTTTATTTCAATTTTATTTTGCATTCGTAAAAGCAATCGGTATGTTTTGAATGTACAGCGGAAAATAATATAACCATTCAGTAATTGGTATTAGAATTTTTTCACCTTTACGCATTTCACCTGAACTGGGTGGGCCTGTCGCGGTCTTAGTGCGCAAAGGAACGGTACGATATACGTCGATAAATATTTATATAATCATTTATCACACAAATATTTACCCCAAGCGTGATTTTAACCCGCAACCATTAGTTTTCAAGACATGGTAACTACTGTCTGTATCTGGGGAATAGCTTGGAGATATTTTATAATACTCATTATATTGTATTCGAGCTATTAAACTTTCCGATTATATTATTATATACATACATACATATCGGGCTGTTAAAGACCACTGCAGGACATTGGCCTCTCCCACAGGGAGGATTTGCTATAATCGCCAGGCTTGGCAAGCGGATTGGCGATTGCAATACCAGACCACTCGCACCTCGGACGCTACTGCTCATAGTCGGTCTGATATTTTTAGAGATGGTTGTCCCGCAATCCATCGGTTGCTACAACGATATTCAAGGCTGTATCCCTTAGTCGCCTGTTACAATATCCACGGGAAGAAAGGGAGTGGCAATATTCTTACGCCGTTACCACACGGATTATATTATTATCAGAATATTATTTTACAACTGCTGACAGATGGTGGCATATCCACCCCGAAAATTAGTATACTAGAATTCAGTACACCGGTGATGGCCCATAGGGTCTAAGATGTAAGGTGTCTGGTACAGCGCTCGTCAATCCGCTTACCTAGCGTGGATATCATGGCAATCACTTCCTAGCAAGGTTTCCTATCAATTGTAATACCAGAAGAACTAGGGATTGAACAAAGAAGAAAATATGCAATTTTAATGATTTTTAAAGCATTTTATACTGAATTTTTATGATATTAATATTTAGCAAAACAATGCTTAAACTGCTTACTTTGGAATCAGAGGAATATATGTTGTCACTATCTATGTGTGGATTTATTTATTTTATTTACTCTGGCTAACCTGTCAGCTATGGGATGAGGGAAGGGCGCATGAATATATTTATTCATTTATTATTATTTACTAACTTCACTGTTTACTTGAGTTTTTTTTACTGATACGCAATTATTCATTGATTTTAAAGCATGTGATTTATACCGCAGTGGTCCCGGGTTCAAATCCCGCTCGTGTCAGTTGAAATTTTAAAATCATTTTTTTCTTTAATTTAATAACATAAAGTTAAGTAGAAATTATATGCTCTAAAATTGCTGTGTAATAATGTGTAACAACCATATGGAGGTGAAACAAACATATGGAGGGAAATTAACTGCAATTTTTGAGTGACGAGTTACGAGCTTTCGATTTTAACGTTTTATTTTATTTAACTGACACTTATTATATGACATTTATCACATTTTTTTTAAATAAATAAATAAATATGGATAACATCACTGGTACAACATACATTGCACTGATCCCGAGGTAAGTACCTTAAGCACTTGTGTTATGAAATCGGAAACAACAAAGGTACGACAAACACTAAGACCCGTGAAAATGTAGAAAAAGATTTTTCTACATTGAGCCGACCGGGAATCGAACCTGGATGCTTACGCATCATCACGCATTTCCCAAAACAAGGGAAGCAAATGCGACAACTTAGTCCTTTACACAAATACTTCAGCTTAGTTTCAAGCCGGATATTATTTTTGTTTAAAGGTGACTGGTGATGAGCCTGTAGTACTAAAGTTTTTGGAAAACCTGCGATACTTCTTACTGGGGATCGAACTAGTCTTTGGACTAGGATTGCGATGATCCAACTACTCAGTAATCTAGAACTGAACTTTGATGTCTACAAATGGGAGTACGTAGCGGCAATAAAACATCACGTCCGGCTGCGTGTCCGACAAACAACAAAACATTACAGCTATTGTTTCCTTTCCCGGAAGATACAGATACTTTAAAGGATAACAAGAATACTTACACTTTATAGACTTAGTTAGAAACATGAACAATAACTTTTATTTATTTTATTTTATTTACTCTGGCTAACCTGTCAGCTATGGGATGAGGGAAGGGCGCATGAATATATTTATTCATTTATTATTATTTACTAACTTCACTGTTTACTTGAGTTTTTTACTAATACGCAATTATTCATTGATTTTAAAGCATGTGATTTATACCGCAGTGGTCGCGGGTTCGAATCCCGCTCGTGTCAGTTGAAATTTTAAAATCATTTTTTCTTTAATTTAATAACATAAAGTTAAGTAGAAATTATATGCTCTAAAATTGCTGTGTAATAATGTGTAACAACCATATGGAGGTGAAACAAACATATGAAAAATTATACAAAATATTACGCAAAAAGTAATATGAAACCAAGATAACATAACACATGCGTTTATTTAATATCTATGAAAACTTACAGGATCTTTTGTAACACGATGTGACCGTGAATGAGCATAATACTCACAGTTGCGTCTGTGTCAAGGGCAACTTGACAATGTATCACAGCTTTTTGGAGGGTTGCTGCTGAATATAGCCTTCTGTCAAAGATTACTTCAAAATCACATTGTCAATCGATAAATGGCGGGACGAACGTCTCGAAATATACCAGGCTAAAACACTATATACAGCATAACGGCCATCAGTGACCAAGCCAACGATATCTGAGTTCGATCCTACGGCACTATCAACATTTTAAAGTGATTTTAAGTCTACTGTAATTATTATTTTGTCAAATTCCATTTAAATTCGTTGTTTGAAGAAATATATACCCATACCGAAAAAAATTGTATGGACGTAGCGTAAATCCGGATGAAAGAGGAAGTCTTTCAACCTGCGAAAACTGCTAACCGCTTGAGTTATAATTTAAAAAAATGGTTTAAACTCTAGTACAATAATTTTAATTCTTTTGTATTGCATTGTCAAAAATATTATAAAACTAAAACAAAAAAATAACTTCACGCCATTCCCAATACTGGGGTACACAGAAATCTGCACAATTAAATCCACCAAAAACAAACATATGGAAAATTATACAAAATATTACGCAAAAAGTAATATGAAACCAAGATAACATAACACATGCGTTTATTAAATATCTATGAAAACTTACAGGATCTTTTGTAACACGATGTGACCGTGAATGAGCATAATACTCACAGTTGCGTCTGTGTCAAGGGCAACTTGACAATGTATCACAGCTTTTTGGAGGGTTGCCGGGAATACAAGACGCCGGGGTGTCTGGCAATCTTGACACTTGCACACGGCTAGCAAACGTTCTCCAGTTTTGGCAGCAAATTTAAAATAAAAGTGTTATTGTTTTATAAATATGTATTAGTTTTTGTCATCACAAAATTATTAATATGAAAGAAACGAAAAAATTGTATGGACGTAGCGTAAATCCGGATGAAAGAGGAAGTCTTTCAACCTGCGAAAACTGCTAACTGCTTGAGTTATAATTTAAAAAAATGGTTTAAACTCTAGTACAATAATTTTAATTCTTTTGTATTGCATTGTCAAAAATATTATAAAACTAAAACAAAAAAAATAACTTCACGCCATTCCCAATACTGGGGTACACAGAAATCTGCACAATTAAATCCACCAAAAACAAACATATGAAAAATTATACAAAATATTACGCAAAAAAGTAATATGAAACCAAGATAACATAACACATGCGTTTATTAAATATCTATGAAAACTTACAGGATCTTTTGTAACACGATGTGACCGTGAATGAGCATAATACTCACAGTTGCGTCTGTGTCAAGGGCAACTTGACAATGTATCACAGCTTTTTGGAGGGTTGCCGGGAATACAAGACGCCGGGGTGTCTGGCAATCTTGACACTTGCACACGGCTAGCAAACGTTCTCCAGTTTTGGCAGCAAATTTAAAATAAAAGTGTTATTGTTTTATAAATATGTATTAGTTTTTTGTCATCACAAAATTATTAATATGAAAGAAACGAAAGAATTATGTAAGGATCGCAACATTTGGTTATATGTTCCCTGGCTATCCCATCAGGGATTGTTTATGAAGAAAAGTCAGTATATTTATAGTATTCACAAAAATGTTATTCTCTTCCTCTATGACGGGAAAAACGAAAGTGGACGAAGCGAAACAAGTATTTAAGGATCGTAGCAAGTAGAAAGAAGTGGTATTTGCCTATACCTACGGGAAAAAGGCGTGATTGTATGATGATGATGACAAAAAAGTATTCACGTCACTATAAATAAATAAATATTTTCACGCAATTCCCAATACAGGGGTAGACAGAGGTCGAGTCTAGACAATTGAGTCCCTTCGACCCACGCGACGCGAATACTACACATTTGCTTATCAAATCTGATATAATGGTAGGGCCCATCTAGTATGTGATCACAGACTGCAGACTTTCTTGAGCGTCTATGTTTTACATCACATTGTGTTCTTTAAAGCGAGTTTTTATAAAAAAATTAACACAAAGCTGATGTTAAACATAGACGTCGACATCCGAAACGTCAGGAAATAAAAATTGTTTTTTTACAAAACTAATTAAAGACGTTTTAAAGTTTTTTTTTGTTTTTGTACTTTGTTTATATATCAATTAGAATATTAATTATGTCATGGTTAGGAACTAGATATCAGTTAGGTTATAAAGTGCTCTGATATATCCCGTTACATCATTACGAGTATATTATCTTAACCGGTGTTAAGCGTTAACGCGAAACCCTAATTATTGTTTCTAAAATAATGCTAGCCTTAGTTACACCTTACAACATCAGCTACCGCCAGTGAAAGTCCCGTCAAAATCGGTCCAGACGTTTCAGATGTCTGTCCGTTTGTGCCGGCTAGTATCTGAGACGGCTAGACCGATTTCAACGGGATATACACTGGCAGAAAGCTGATTTTTTGTGGCGTAACGTGGGCTAGTAGGCGATTTTTTATTTTAGAAACATATTCACATATATTCCTCCAATACAGAGGTAGACAGAAGTCTAGACGATTAAATCCTTCCGACCCACCTTTCACCGAAGATTTTGGGACAACGTGACAGGTAGCGGCGAGCTTATCGTCGTTTTTGCGTAGATTGTTAAAGAAATAAAACAGTTAAAACATGTCAGTTTCCATTTATTATAAAAATATAACACAATACAACAAATTATTAGTAAATTTCTTAGTTCGGAGAGGACATAGTTTTAATTCGAGTTTCAGCTTAATTTCAATATCGCATCGCATCGTTCGTGACTAGATCCAGGGCTCCCAATTGGACCTGGTGACGCCAAGGACGTGGGGTCCGTGCAACTATCTTAACGTTTTAAAGTTTTTTTTTTGTTTTGTACTTTGTTTATATATCAATTAGAATATTAATTATGTCATGGTTAGGAACTAGATATCAGTTACGTTATAACGTGCTCTGATATATCCCGTTACATCTTTACGAGTATATTATCTTAACCGGTGTTAGGAGCTAGCCCAAACAAAATGAGCTGATCCTGCAAGTGATACTGATATCACAGAACGGGCTGTACCGATTTCAGTGATACTATTCATTTTGTTATAGTGCTACGAACGCGGTTAGTTTAAGTATATACATAAAAACAGCCTATGAAAGTCCATTTCAGGATTGATTCTACAGGCTTCTCGCGATCATTCAGGCGGATTGGCGATCGCTTTGTCACCAGTTTGCTCATTTTAATCTGGTATTTTTCGAGATTGGTAGGGTAGGTAGGGCTCTCCCTCTGTCGCCTCTCGAGACACTCACGGACAGAGAGGATTCGTATGCACATGTAAATCATCAACCCCTAGCTTCGAAGGCGGGGTCGCTAGCAACTAAGCTACGGGGTCAGTTTGTGACCTGCTCCTCCACGCTGCAGCTGCGCCGTCCCGGGAGTGGGCGCTGCCCCCTCCCGCCGCGCGCCCCGCGGCCGCCCGCGCCGGGGCGGCAGCAGCCCGCCGCGCACCAGCCCCCGGAACTGCGACAGCCGTCCAAGTGCACCGACGTACATAGAGTATTTAGAGGTGCCTTCACAGACGGAGAAAGTCCAGAAGGACCTTCTGTCTGCCGGTCTTCCGGTTTTGAACGTCTTTAGGATGTTCAACCAGAGGACCAAGGTGAACTATGACATGGTCATTGTTCACCTAGAGGCTACTCCCGAGGGTAACAAAATTTTTAAAATAAAGACGGTCCTTGACCTCGAGGGCATCACCGTCGAGGCTCCGCACAAGCGGAAAACGATCGGCCAGTGCCATACATGCCAGATCTATGGGCACTCAGCTCGGCATTGCTTCGCGCGCCCACGGTGCGTGAAATGCTTAGGTGATCACATCACCTCTGAGTGCGCCATCACCAGGGAGTCTGGTGTAAAACCAAGTTGCGTCCTGTGCGTGACTGAGGGGCACCCCGCGAGCTATCGCGGATGCCCTAAAGCCCCGAATGGGAAACGCAACCGGGCTTCAAAGAAGGCTCCACAAACAGAGAAGCTGGTACCAGCTCCCATTCCTGCGAATGCGTGGGTGAAACCCCCACAAATGGCGAAAAAGACTACAGCGTCGAAAGACGCGGTCCCCGCTGTCCCTAAACCGCAGAGCACAAAGCCTGCGCTTAGCACCTCTCAGTCCGATCCAACAACCGTATCGGACATGGCTGACCTTCAACAGGTCCTCCAAATTTTAGGCGCCATTAATATGGCAGAAATCCGGGCCCTCGCCCGTAAAACGCGCGAGGCTAACGACCCAATGGACCTGCTAAAGGCCATAACGGAGCACTCTTCCATCTACGAAGAGCTCCAAAACTTAGTTAGTAAAAAGTGACTCGTTCACTTCCCGAGGTCCCTCTTCCGCCAATAATTCTTCATTTATTTTTGTCTCGCCAATTATGAACGACACAAACATAAGCGAAAGAACTAAACCTAAATCGCTAGCTGTCGGCTTCTTCAACGCATACGGCTTAAAACAACAGATGGACGAAGTTAGGGAATTTGTCTCAGTCCATCAGCTAGACATAATGTTAGTATAGGAGACCCTACTCAAGTCTAGCATACGCGACCCGAAGATAGCTAACTATCGCTTAGTTAGAAACGACCGCCCCGCTCGCGGGGGCGGTACGTTGATCTATTTCAAGTCTTCGCTACACTGTGTGCCAATTGACCTTCCGTCTCTTGTCAACATGGAAGCTTCCGGTTGTAAGATCGCAATGACAGGCCATCAGCCCATCACTGTGATATCACTATCGAGGCACTGCTAAATTTAAGCGACTCTGTGTTAATAGCGGGAGACTAAAACAGCAAGCACTCTGCTTGGAACGCCGCAAATGAAAATAATAATGGACTCGCCCTCCTAACTCTAAGTACAAACCTAAACTTTGATATTATGGGTCCCCTCGAGCCAACTAGAATACCCGCGCAGAGGAACCAGAATCCGGACATTCTCGATATAGCTCTCTTAAAGAATATATTGCTACCGCTTGCGAAAATAGAAGTTCATCACGAACTTAATTCAGACCACCGACCGGTCATAAAGCAGGTAGGGCAGCCGCACGCAGAGGTCACTTTGAACAAAACCGTGAGAGACTGGCGTAAACTCGAGGAATACCTCGAGTCTACGGATTCCCCGGAGTTAGCAAACATACCGGAGGTCATTGATAATAAAGACACGGCACTTGCCACCGTCGTTCATCTCACCTCTCACCTAAAAACCGCCGTCAGTGTATCCTCCAGGCGGGTCAAAGCGGCAAATGACCGCCGCTTTGAGTTGCCTGCTGAGCTCAGACAGCTGTTGAGAGAGAAAAATGCTGCCAATAGGGCATACGACAGGTATAGGACTGACGCAAACCGCGTTACGATGCGCTAACTCCAAAGGGAGGTTAAACAGCGCATGACTGAGTTGAGGGGGCAAAGATGGGACAGCTAATGTCGGACATCACGCCTTCGCACACTGCCTACTGGCAGTTGGCGAGGTCGATGAAGTCCGACTCTGTCGTATCTATGCCTCCCCTGGTCAGTCCCGACGGTTCTATAGCTTTTGACGATAGGGAAAAAGCCGAATGTTTAACCGACAGCTTCGAATGTCAGTGCTCTCCAAGCACGCAACCCACAGATCCCGTACACATTCAGAATGTGGACGACTTCGTATCGCGGAAAATGACGCAGCCACTAACGGGTGAACCTCTCCCGCCTACCTCACTCGAAAAGGTTAAGGGTATAATTAAAAACCTTAGGGTACGTAAGGCTCCAGGAGCCGACGGCATCTCAAATAGGTTAGTTAAAACTCTCCCAAATTCGTTGCTATTACTATTAGTAGCAATCTTCAATGCCCTTCTCACAAGTTGCACCTGTCCAGACTCCTGGAAAAAAGCCCACGTAATAGGGATCCATAAACCCGGGAAACCGAAAAAACAGGCCTCTAGCTATAGGCCCATTAGTCTCCTCAGCGCACTGGGGAAAACCTACGAGCGCATAATTCTGATCCGCCTCAAGGACAGCGCTCAGTCACTAAATGTCATTCCTGATGAGCAGTTTGGCTTTAGAGCTAAGCACTCATGTATTCAGCAAGTGCACCGCCTCACGGAGCACATACTCGAGCGCCTAAATGATAACCCCAAATATAAGGTAGGAGCACTCTTCTTCGATGTCGCGAAAGCGTTCGACAAAGTCTGGCACAATGGCTTGATATACAAGCTATACAACTACGGTATGTCAGACAAGCTTGTGCACATCATACAAGCCTACTTGTCGAATCGCACCTTCCGCTACAAAGTCGAGGGGACTCTGTCCTCCAGCAGAGACTTAAAAGCCGGCGTTCCGCACGGCTCGGTCCTCTCGCCCACACTATACACGCTTTATAGGAGTGATATCCCAAAAGACCCAAATAAAAAGGTAGAATTAGCCTTATTCGCCGACGATACCACTCTATACTCTGCGGATCTTAACGCATCGAGAATCTACATTCGCCTCCAAGCCGCGGCCACCGCCCTAAGCGAGTGGTTTAGGAAATGGAGGATCGACATAAATCCTGAAAAGAGCAACGCGGTTTGTTCAGCAGGAATCACAAAAACTCGAATCGCCCTAACAGATTCAGTAAAATAACCCTCTTCGACAAACCCATTCCCTGGGTGTCAGAAGTAAAATATCTTGGAGTCACCTTAGACCGTAGACTGAACTTCAAGAAACATATTAAAATTGTCAGGGATAGAGCGGCCTTCATATCCGGCCGCCTCTTTAACCTTACAAATAGCCGTAGCAAAATGCGGCTAAAACACAAAATACGCCTATACACAACTTGCGTGCGACCCGTCATGTCATACGCCAGTATAGTATTCGCGCACGTCCCCAAAGTACGTTTGAACTCACTTCAAGTGATTCAAAACCGATTCATGCGCCGCGCAACCGGCGCTCCCGCATATATGCGAAATGTAGATCTGCATCGCGATCTCAAACTGCCTACAATGGCAGCGCTATTTAAAAAGTTCTCCACCGACTACTTCGATAGGACGAACTCACATACAAATCCGTATAATCATATTTTACAATATCCGCTGTTGAGATATGCAAGTCGCTAATAACATCATAGCATGGGGCTTGCTCCTCTGAGAATTCTTTATATTGTAGTGCAGGTGGTGTAAAATTTTGACAGAAATAATTGTTGAATGCATTACAAATATCGAATTGATTAACAAGAGTACTTCCATTAAATTGCATTATATGGGGATAATTGGATCGGTTATTCCTTTTTGCTTTTATATACCTCCAAAATAGTTTAGGTGTTGACTTTATTTTATCTTGACAAAATTCAAGATAAGAAGAATAACATTTACTTTCGAGTTTCTTAAACCTCCTACGCAGAATAGAAAAAGAACTATAATCATGAGGGTTACCATATTTTTTCCAAAGAGAATGATATTTCACTTTTTCTTTTATTAATTTCTTTAATGTGTTACTGTACCAAACCGGATAGTTATATGATTGAGAAGTAGATCTTTGGGGTACATATTTATTAATTCCAGAATTTAAAGTTAAGTAGAATTTGTCAGTAGCGTCGGTCAAGGTTTGTGAATTTAAAAATGACCAGTCGCAATCAGAAACATAAACATTTAAGTTATGATAGTTTGCTTTACGATATAAATATCTTTTGGTGCTGTACGGCCGCATAGAAGGTGTTATAATATCAGTAATGTACATATCTATTGCAGGGTGACACACATCTTCTTTAACTAGAGGACATAAACATTTATCTATACTTATTGATATATTTGAAAATATTAAGTCTAGTATATTTCCATACGCATTTTGAAAGTAATTGTATTGCGATAACCCCAAGTACGATGTTAAGTTTAATAATTCTGACGCTGCGTTTTGGTTTTCCACGGAACCCTTTTTTAATACTATTGGGTACTTTGTTTTCCAATCGATACACGGTAGATTAAAATCGCCGGCCAAAATTAAATAATTATCTGGCATAGAACTACATAGGGATGTTAGGAGTTCACCAATTGCGTTAATTTGCAATGACAAAGACTGTTTTGGAGGGATATAGCTGCAAATAATATTTAAATCATACTGTGAATGAATCGTACGCGCAGGTATAGTTATACAGATGCATTCAAGATGTTCGCGGTCAAGGTCAGTTCGCCTGCGCGCTCCGAGATGCGTTGCACATGCAACCATCACTCCGCCGCCGAGCGCCCCGCGGTCACGTCGGAACAGCTCATACCTGTCCGAGCTGCACAACTCAGTGTCCAAAATGCCATCACATAACCATGACTCAGTGATTATTGCTATGTCAATATCGGATGAAAAAATGTTATTAAAGAATATATTAGTTTTAGTGCGTAACCCTCTTACGTTCTGGTAGAACAGTTTTAATACTTTAGTATGTTTAGCCATCGCGAATGGTAATTTTAACTGTAGTTTTAAAATCGATGAAATACATGACTAATGCAAGTGTCAAAAAAAAATATTTGATATCGTTTTATTATTAGTGTACTATTATGAATTATAATGTTAATTGTAGTTAATGTAGTGAATATATTGTTAGATATATTAGATATAACCTAATCATAATTGGACATGAGTACAATACAAGTATATACCGTAGATAATGAGTAGAATGTTTCTGTGTGTTTACGTGTGAGTTTTGTGTGAATATTTTGCACTGTAGTTGATAGGTGATATGTATAGCAGTAGTATGTTTATAATACCTTCTATATAAGTAAGTTATATTTATAGATAGTTATAGTATATTCAGTGTGAATGCGTACTTCAACAAAATATAAACTAATTAAGTACAAAATTGAGACACTAAAAGTAGAAATTAGCGGAGTTTTGATAAGTCTGCCGACGTCATCATTGGTATAGGTGGCGAGGTTTCATTTCTTCTGACATAAATTCGACAGTTTTTTGTCCAGATAAATTTAAAGTTAAGTAGAATTTGTCAGTAGCGTCGGTCAAGGTTTGTGAATTTAAAATGACCAGTCGCAATCAGTAAAATAAACATTTAAGTTATGATAGTTTGCTTTACGATATAAATATCTTTTGGTGCTGTACGGCCGCATAGAAGGTGTTATAATATCAGTAATGTACATATCTATTGCAGGGTGACACATCTTTAACTAGAGGACATAAACATTTATCTATACTTATTGATATATTTGAAAATATTAAGTCTAGTATATTTCCATACGCATTTTGAAAGTAATTGTATTGCGATAACCCCAAGTACGATGTTAAGTTTAATAATTCTGATGCTGCGTTTTGGTTTTCCACGGAACCCTTTTTTAATACTATTGGGTACTTTGTTTTCCAATCGATACACGGTAGATTAAAATCGCCGGCCAAAATTAAATAATTATCTGGCATAGAACTACATAGGGATGTTAGGAGTTCACCAATTGCGTTAATTTGCAATGACAAAGACTGTTTTGGAGGGATATAGCTGCAAATAATATTTAAATCATACTGTGAATGAATCGTACGCGCAGGTATAGTTATACAGATGCATTCAAGATGTTCGCGGTCAAGGTCAGTTCGCCTGCGCGCTCCGAGATGCGTTGCACATGCAACCATCACTCCGCCGCCGAGCGCCCCGCGGTCACGTCAGAACAGCTCATACCTGTCCGAGCTGCACAACTCAGTGTCCAAAATGCCATCACATAACCATGACTCAGTGATTATTGCTATGTCAATATCGGATGAAAAAATGTTATTAAAGAATATATTAGTTTTAGTGCGTAACCCTCTTACGTTCTGGTAGAACAGTTTTAATACTTTAGTATGTTTAGCCATCGCGAATGGTAATTTTAACTGTAGTTTTAAAATCGATGAAATACATGACTAATGCAAGTGTCAAAAAAAAAAATATTTGATATCGTTTTATTATTAGTGTACTATTATGAATTATAATGTTAATTGTAGTTAATGTAGTGAATATATTGTTAGATATATTAGATATAACCTAATCATAATTGGACATGAGTACAATACAAGTATATACCGTAGATAATGAGTAGAATGTTTCTGTGTGTTTACGTGTGAGTTTTGTGTGAATATTTTGAACTGTAGTTGATAGGTGATATGTATAGCAGTAGTATGTTTATAATACCTTCTATATAAGTAATAGTTATATTTATAGATAGTTATAGTATATTCAGTGTGAATGCGTACTTCAACAAAATATAAACTAATTAAGTACAAAATTGAGACACTAAAAGTAGAAATTAGCGGAGTTTTGATAAGTCTGCCGACGTCATCATTGGTATAGGTGGCGAGGTTTCATTTCTTCTGACATAAATTCGACAGTTTTTTGTCCAGATAAATTTAAAGTTAGCTTCTTTTGCTTTTAGCTTACATTCTTTAAGCAACGTGCGGTTATATTTGGTGAGGTGTTCATTTATATAAATACGACTGTTTTCATTTCTCGTTTTTTCAGTAATGCCTAAGTCTAAAGTTTTGATACCTCGATGTTTACGTGAAGCGGACATAATCAAATCCTTAGTGTGTCGTTGCCGTAATCGGGCAATAATAGTTCGGCTTATGGCTGGGCTATTATGCCGCCGAGATTGAACTCGATGAGCAAACTCCACATCACTTCTTTCGATAGCAACGCCCACTCCATTCGTTATTTTTAATACTGTTCCGATTGTGTCCTCTTCCTCGCATTCAGGGACGCCAACGATCTCGATATTTTGTAGTCGACACCACTGCTGTTGCCGAGCGTTCTCCTCCTCTAGGTTCTGTATATGTTTTGTATTAGTGTCAAGATCTTTACGGAGACGTGCATTCTCTTCTTTTAAACACTTCATTTCAGCGTTTGTGGATGCTAAACTTTTAAGAAGGTCATCATATTGCGTGCTTATGTAATTTACTGCAGATTCGATTGTAGATATTTGGTTTTTTATGGCACTTAGCTCGCTCTTCACAACGGACCGTAGGAGAAGTGGTAGCTCTTCCTTAAGGGAATTTAAGGTATCCGATTGAACATCTAGGGTCACAGGACTGCTCACATCACAGGAACGCTGTGGTTGTCCCCCTTTTGAAGTATCTGGTTTCCTAGTAGTTATGTATGAACCTAAAGTATCAGTAGGGGGAGATTGCTCGATAGTGTTCTTTACAGGAGTGTTAGAGTTGTCACCTGTTCTCGGTTGTTTACTAACGCACAGTGGGCATACCCAACAAACTACTTTTTTAAAATCTGAATTTAAGCCCACGCATAGATAGTGATAAAGACGTGCGCAGTAAGTTCGCGTGCATACAATTTTTTCAGACTGACGCATCGCTTTTTTGCATGCATTACAGTTATTCGACACTTTTAAATTATTATCGGTATGTTGTCTCAAAAATAAAAATTAAAGTTGGTAGACTTCAGGTACCTTTATTCTTGAGTGCCGATGAAAAATGAGGCTTAGTGCTCCCAAATTAGACACTTTAATTGCTTCTTAGTAAGTATTTGTGTTCACAAAGTATTTGTATTCAATAACATGCGTCCACTCTAAGCGATAGGTAGTAACGAATGAAAATTAGTAACGAATATTAATTTAAATTTCATTTTAATGAAAATAGGCCGAATATTAATTTAAATTAAATGTTTCACTATTAATTTATACAATTATCTATTAAAACTTAGTAAACTATAATTGACCGTTTAACTTGAACACTGGACATCTTTCAAAATAACGTCCCTTTTAAAACCAATGTTAAGATAGTATTATTATATAAGAAATCTTATTACAAAAACTGTTTTTATAAATAGCCTCAGTATATTCAAATTAAATATTAAAAACAATGGATTTATAATTATCCATTGAAACTATGTAAACGCTAATTAACGCAATAGCTATGAACACTGAAAAATTAGACAAAACAATATCTCTTTTTAGGCTTATGTTAAAATACCATTGGACACATGGCCATAAATGGCCTTATATAATGTAACTAACATTTGGATTGAATAATTAAGTATGAATTTGTAATTATATCTCAAGGCTCTCTTAACATTAATTAACCCAACAATACATACGTAGAAACATACATTGATAGGTTGAAAATCACATACATTGCACCGATGTCTCATGCGTAAGTAGCAAACTCACTTGTGTTATGGAATAAGAAACAACGAATGGGCCACAAATACCCAGTCCCGAGACATGTAGAAAAAGTAGATTTACTCTTTAACATTTTCCCTTTAGTCTATATGCCCCAAGGAATAATATCATCATAGATGCCCCAAGGAATAATACCCGTCCTAAGTACAAATGTTAGGTTAGGTTAGGTTGCGAGGTGTCTGGTAGTGCGATCGCCAATCTGCCTGCCAAGCGTGGCGATTACGGCACGCGAGAGGCCTATGTCCAGCAGTGGACTACTGTAAGCTGTTATGTGTGTACGTTATATAAGTGTAATGTATAAGTCGAAAGTAAAATAAGCTTTTGTCGGTGCAGCATCTAAGTAAGTAAGCTTAGTTGTGTAACAGCCTTCGACTAAATGCTGCCCCCTGCGGCTCTTCTCGCGATTTTGTAGTTAACGCGAAACCCTAATTATCGTTTCTAAAATAATGCTAGCCTTAGTTACACCTTACAACATCAGCTACCGCCAGTGAAAGTCCCGTCAAAATCGGTCCAGACGTTTCAGGTGCCTGTCCGTTTGTTCCGGCTAATCTCTGAGACAGCTAGACCGATTTCAGCGGGACTTACACTGGCAGAAAGCTGATGATTTTTGTGGCGTAACGTGGGATCGTAGGCTACTTTTATTTTAGAAACATATTCACATATATTCCTCCAATACAGAGGTAGACAGAAGTCTAGACGATTAAATCCTTCCGACCCACCTTTCACCGAAGATTTTGGGACAACGTGACAGGTAGCGACGAGTTTATTGTTGTTTTGCGTAGATTGTTAAAGAAATAAAACAGTTAAAACATGTCAGTTTTATTTATTATAAAAATATAACACAATACAACAAATTATTAGTAAATTTCTTAGTTCGGAAAGGTAGGTAGGACATAGTTTTAATTAGAGTTTCAGCTCAATTTCAATATCGCATCGCATCGTTCGTGACTAGATCCAGGGCTCCCAATTGGACCTGGTGACGCCGAGGACGTGGAGGTCCGTTCAGTGGCGCAGCAGCTCGGATACCTGGCGAGGAACGTGCAAATATCTTAACGTTTTAAATGTTTATATATCATTTAGAATATTAATTATGTCATGGTTGGGAACTAGATATCAGTTACGTAACAAAGTGCTCTGATATATCCTGTTATTCACATCCATTCAAATCTTTACGAGTATATTATCTTAACCGGTGTTAGGAGCTAGCCCAAACAAAATGAGCTAATCCTGCAAGTGATACTGATATCACAGAACGGGCTCTACCGATTTCAGTGATACTATTCACTGTGTTATAGTGCTACGAACGTGGTTAGTTTGAGTATATACATAAAAAACAGCCTATGAAAGTCCATTTCAGGATTGATTCTACAGGCTTCTCGCGATCATTCAGGCGGATTGGCGATCGCTTTGTCACCAGTTTTATCATTTTAATCTGGTATTTTTCGAGATAGGTAGGGTAGGTAGGGCTCTCCCTCTGTCGCCTCTCGAGACACTCACGGACAGAGAGGATTCGTATGCACATGTAAATCATCAACCCCTAGCTTCGAAGGCGGAGTCGCTAGCAACTAAGCTACGGGGTCAGTTTGTGACCTGCTCCTCCACGCTGCAGCTGCGCCGTCCCTGGAGTGGGCGCTGCCCCCTCCCGCCGCGCACCAGCCTCCGGAACTGCGACAGCCGTCCAAGTGCACCGACGTACATAGAGTATTTAGAGGTGCATTCACAAGCCAATCCAAGAAAGTCACGATAGCCAATCTTTAATCTTGAAACTACTTGAAGTTGTTATAAGTTTAAATCCTAGAAACTTCTAACTCTGCCCTCACTGTACATATTATAAGTAGCTACTTATCTCTGTTTTAATAATGTTAATGTTGAAAGATACACGAAAACGCATAATAAGTATGAGATTGTGATATCTACATGTACACTGGTGTGCATGTGATAATGTTAGTAAAAATGAGTGTAATTTGCGTATATGACAGGTCATATTCAATAAAAAAATACTAAAAAGTATAAAACATCAAAATCTCAATATATTTAAACAGAAACATACATCTAAAGATGGTAGACCAATCGATAAATGTTGTCATTCAATAAATGACCTTTCATCTAACAAAGTGTAATTGCAATATCTCATGTGACATGTACTTCTTATCATGATCATCGTCATCATAACAGTCTAACAGAAGTCTGCTGCTGAACATACGCCTCTCCTAAGGATCGCCACATAGAAAGGTCCTGTGTCATTTGCACCCATCGACTTCCCGCAATGTTCTGCAGGTCGTCGCAGCATCTTGCGGGAGACATTCTAATACAGACAGTTGTATAATCATTGACTAAGAAAAATATATTAATTAATAATAATACAAAATTAAATAAGTAAAGAATTCATTAATTAATTTAAAGAATTCATTAATTAATTTAAAGAATTAAAGAAAAGAACCAACAGCACATTAAAAATATAACAAAAATCTTAAAATTATACTTATTGCCAATAACAGGTTCATACTTTATAAAAATAAAAAAAAGTATGTTATCACTTTTATAGTGGATGACTCTTACATTATTGTTGTAGTAATCAGTTAATAATAATAAGGTAAAGACAAAAAAAAGTAATATTTAAATGATGAAAACTAAAAACTAAGTACGCATATTGATATGATTATAAATGTGTGTATGTGAGAGTGAGTGTGTGTGTATGTGTGTGTGTGTGTGTGTGTGTGTGTGTGTGTATTTATGTTTAGATATGTATCTAATTTTAATGTTTATTTAGTGCTAAGCTTATTTCTTTTTTAAACATGGATTTGTTAAGGTGGAAAATATCTGACGCAAAAATTCTGACTTCTGGGCATAATTGGAGTGACACAAAGGTATGTAAAATAATGTGGTGTGTCTAGTACGCTTGGTCGGTGCCCGGAATTGAAGAACGTTGGCTGCTATTTCGAGGCAATCTATTTTGGTACTACAGATATCATGTAGGAACATCATCTGAAGTAACATTCGGCGATCTTTTAACTGCATTAGTTTATGAAACTTGCAAGACTCTGTATAACTTAAAGTTAGTTTATTTTGTAATCGGTGGTTTAACACATTAATAAATTTAGATTGTATTTTTTCTATTTCTTGTATATATGTTATATAAATTGGGTTCCACGCCACACAACAATACTCCAGAACGCCACGAACGTAAGAATGATATAAAACTTTCAAACAATCTACATCTGAAAAAGGCTGAATGACACGTAGAACTAACCCAAGATTTTTGTATGCCTTAGCAACCGTTGCCGCGATATGATCGGACATCAACATTTTTGAATCAAAAATGACTCCAAGATCTTTGGCTTTATCCGTGCATGCTACAGAAACACCATCGATATTGTACTGAAATTTTAATTTCCTTATTTTTCGTGTAAAACTAATTTGGAAACATTTCGACACATTGATTGCTATACGAGTATCACGGCAATAGTTACTTAGTCTATGTAAGTCGCTCTGTAGAGCGTGTGCATCCAATTCAGACTTTATGTTGGCATAAATTTTCATGTCATCAGCGTACATAAGAAATTTGGCATATCGAAAACATTTTCCAATGTCATATAAATAAGACACATATAACAAAGGGCCTAAAATGGAACCTTGTGGTACGCCTGATGATATATCCACAACGTCCGAGCGGAATCCAGCCACTACAACTGCTTGCGAGCGGTTGCGTAGGTATGAATCCAACCACCGTAGAAGGTTACCACGAATTCCTAACTCCTGAATCTTGTTGAAAAGAATAACGTGGTCAACACGATCGAATGCCTTCTCATAATCCGTATATATGACATCTATTTGGTAGCCATTTTCCATCCCTCTAAGAACATCACTGTTAAAGATAGAAAGATTGGTGCATGTTGAACGACCGCGCACAAAGCCATGCTGTTGTAAGGAACGTGGCGCAGGATCTGTGGGTAAATGTGCTTATGAGCAATTCTTTCCATAATTTTACTTAGAACATTTAATATGGATATAGGTCGATAATTTTCTATAGCTGATTTTGATCCTTTTTATGAATTGGCACAATATTAGCAGTCTTCCATATTTTTGGAAAATATCCCTCTTGAAAACATCTTTTAAATAATATTGCGATTGGAGGTCCCAAAGACTGTGCACATTGAAAAAAGAAATAGGGTGGGATTCCATCACAACCGGCACCTTTCGAACAATCGAGACTTTTTAAATATTTTACAATATCCGCTGTTGAGATATGCAAGTCGCTAATAACATCATAGCATGGGGCTTGCTCCTCTAAGAATTCTTTATATTGTAGTGCAGGTGGTGTAAAATTTTGACAGAAATAATTGTTGAATGCATTACAAATATAATATACTTAATATAATATACTTTATAGAAATATGTATATATCAACAAAAATCAAATTGCTATATACTCTTTCAAGGTGTGTAAATATTTTTAAGACTTTCAAATGGGAATTTTATATTCTTTTCTCCAATGTATGTACATATACAAGCAAATAAATAAATAAATACGTTAATATGACACCTAGAACTGAGGTGATCGTGCCCGACTAATGTCTAGGAAAAGAGTTCATATTGTATTTCCAACATTATAAAAATTTCTTTCGCCTGTTTTATCTCCGCTAGAGATAGACTGTGTCGATAGACGAATTTAAATTCTTACCGTTTAACTTGAACACTGAACATCTTTCAAAATAACGTCCCTTTTAAAACCAATGTTAAGATAGTATTATTATATAAGAAATCTTATTACAAATACTGTTTTTATAAATAGCCTCAGTATATTAAAATTAAATATTAAAAACAATGGATTTATAATTATCCATTAAAACTATGTAAACATTAATGAACGCAATAGCTATGAACACTGAAAAATTAGACAAAACAATATCTCTTTTTAGGCTTATGTTAAAATACCATTGGACACATGGCCATAAATGGCCTTAGTTACATTTGGATTGAATAATTAAGTATGAATTTGTAATTATATCTCAAGGCTCTCTTAACATTAATTAACCCAACAATACATACGTAGAAACATACATTCATAGGTTGAAAATCACATACATTGCACCGATGTCTCATGCGTAAGCAGCAAACTCACTTGTGTTGTGGAATAAGGAAACAACGAATGGGCCACAAATACCCAGTCCCGAGACATGTAGAAAAAGTAGATTTACTCTTTAAGATTTTCCCTTTAGTCTATATGCCCCAAGGAATAATATCATCATAGATGCCCCAAGGAATAATACCCGTCCTAAGTACAAATGTTAGGTTAGGTTATGTTAGGTTAGGTTGCGAGGTGTCTGGTAGTGCGATCGCCAATCTGCCTGCCAAGCGTGGCGATTACGGCACGCGAGAGGCCTATGTCCAGCAGTGGACTACTGAGAGCTGTTATGTGTGTACGTTATATAAGTGTAATGTATAAGTCGAAAGTAACATAAGCTTTTGTCGGTGCAGCATCTAAGTAAGTAAGCTTAGTTGTGTAACAGCCTTCGACTAAATGCTGCCCCCTGCGGCTCTTCTCGCGGTTTTGTAGTTAACGCGAAACCCTAATTTTTGTTTCTAAAATAATGCTAGCCTTAGTTACACCTTACAACATCAGCTACCGCCAGTGAAAGTCCCGTCAAAATCGGTCCAGACGTTTCAGGTGTCTGTCCGTTTGTTCCGGCGAATCTCTGAGACTGCTAGACCGATTTCAATGGGACTTACACTGGCAGAAATCTGATTTTTTTGTGGCGTAACGTGGGATCGTAGGCTACTTTTTATTTTAGAAACATATTCACATATATTCCTCCAATACAGAGGTAGACAGAAGTCTAGACGATTAAATCCTTCCGACCCACCTTTCACCGAAGATTTTGGGACAACGTGACAGGTAGCGACGAGCTTATCGTTCTTTTTGCGTAGATTGTTAAATACTCATATACTCATATCATCATGTTCGGCAAGCGGCTTCGTGAACATGTTTAATAAAGCATCTCATTATTTACAACATGTACTATACGGCGGTAAGCTCGCCACCTGTCACGTTGTCCCAAATGGACTTCGGTGAAATATGAACAGAAATGACTTAGTTGTCTAAACCTCTGTTTACACAAATACTGGGAATATGCGTGAATGTATTAGTATATATTAACTAGGATAGTTATAAAATAATTAAATTTACATTATTTATTATCGTTGCCAAGTGAGCCATGACAGCGTTGATTGTATATATTGTGTGCTTGTTTGTGCGATCTATTTATTAAATAATAAATTATTGTGAATCAATTGAAGTGTGTATTTCATTTATGGCTTTAGCCTAAGTCATGCCCCAGCTTCTCTGATAAGATCGCCTTGTTGTACTTAGCCAACGATATAATGCGCACATAAGTTTTTGAAAAATACATTGGTACGAGCCTGACACCTGGGGTCGAACTCAGGTCTCTTGACTCGAAATTACGACCACCCAACCACTCGGCTATCGTGACTTTTGTGTCAGGTGAAATTTTAAATATTTTGTCACTTTAATTAATTCCTAAATTGCTAAAATAGGGTTAAATGTTAATTAAACCTTAAATGTTCGATATGCATCTGATATTTGTCCACGTTCATTAAACGCAAGCAATTGCGTTTAGATATTTATTTATTTATTTGTAGTTTTTAAATTGATACCAACTTGGCAACGATAATAAATAATGTAAATTTAATTATTTTAAAACTATCCTAGTTAATAAATAAATACATTCACGCATATTCCCAGTATTTGTGTAAACAGAGGTTTAGACAACTAAGTCATTTCTGTTCATATTTCACCGAAGTCCATTTGGGACAACGTGACAGGTGGCGAGCTTACCGCCGTATAGTACATGTTGTAAATAATGAGATGCTTTATTAAACATGTTCACGAAGCCGCTCGCCGAACATGATGATATGAGTTTATCTAGAATAAATATAATAACATCACAAATTTAGGATACTAAAAGACTTAATATAAAAGGCTTAATATAAAACTTAAGATTAATTAAGCCTTAATATAAAACAAAGCACACCTTGTTAATTAACTCAGGCGTTACTTTGCGGAAATTCACTGAAAAGTTGTTATTGAAAATGTTACTTCGCGAATCGGGTATCGAACCCGGGTTCAGAACTGGCGACTCTGAAAACCGGTGGTAACTGTCGTCGGTGGTCGTAACAATTGAGGTTCACTGGCCTGACGAAGGGCGAGATAGTCCAGCAGCTGTCCCCCACAGCCATGTCCGACGCACATTCGAAACTTTGCCGTACTGTGACGGTACGGCAAAGTTCGAATCCCGCCCGTGTCAGTTATAAATAAATAAAAATGAATGTCTTCACGCAATTCAATACAGGAGTAGACCGAGATCTAGTCTTGACAATTAAGTCTCTTCGACTCACCTACCGAAGATATTTTCGGGACAGCATGATTGGTGGTGAGCTCGTCGCCGTCTTTATGTTCAAGCCAACGATATAATGCGCACATAAGTTTTTTTGAAAAATACATTGGTACGAGCCTGACACCTGGGGTCGAACTCGGGTCTCTTGACTCGAAATTACGACCACCCAACCACTCGGCTATCGTGACTTTTGTGTCAGATGAAATTTTAAATATTTTGTCACTTTAATTAATTCCTAAATTACTAAAATAGGGTTAAATGTTAATTAAACCTTAAATGTTCGATATGCATCTGATATTTGTCCACGTTCATTAAACGCAAGCTGTGTTCACTGTGTCCGAATGGTCTCTAAATGTATTATATTAAGTAAACTTTATTAGACTGTAAGCAATATAGTGTCACATTTCAATTTGTGAACCAGATAAAGTTAAAAAAAATTATTTCGTTTCCGATAATAATGAATGGTGCATTTTATATAAGTAAATAATGACAAGATGCGCGGTAATATGCACTTATTATCTATGTAGATAATGGTGATGTCAGGGTGCATTAAGATGTAATGTTACTATGCCGGTGTAGGCAGTGTCTAAAAAACGCCTGATGGTTTTTGTCACGCACGAAGTTGCGTTACATACGCATTACTCAGTCTCTTAAGTTGTATTTAGCGCCTATTTATAATTTAATTTGTAAATTTTAAAGTAAACAGCGAATATATGTGCATCAAGAAGTTTTATTTTCTCCACGAAGTAGATTAAATAAATAAATATCTTCACGCAATTCCCTATACAGGGGTAGACAGAGGTCTAGTCTAGACATTTAGATCCCTTCGACCCACCTTCCACCGAAGATGTTTTGAGACGACGTGACAGGCGGTGAGCCAGTCGCCATCTTTATGTCCAAACTGTACATAGATTTTTGAAAAAAAAAACCATTGATTCGAGCCTGCCACCTGGGGATCGAATTCGAATCGGGAGACTCGAATTCCGATCGCCCAACCACTCGGCTATCGTAACTTATAATATTATCGTGATGTTAATAGGCTTTTTGAAAATATTTAATTAAGGGTGATGGAGATACTTGCCACGTGGTTACGGAACCCCCTTTACTACCGTTGGTGTGGTAAGAAACGACTAAGGAAAACCCTTAATTTGCAATTGGCTACCCACAGGTGGTCGGATAAACATCTTGAAAAATACTGGACCGAAATTCAGTGAGAGGCAGCGTCTAAGGTGCGAAATGTCTGATACAGCGAATGCAAATCCGCGTCGAGCATGGCGATTTTAACAAATCATCTTTACGAGAGAGACCTGAGTCTCCTGTAGTGAACTTTTACAGGAAGATACGTATGATGGGAGATAGAGAGAGCCCCTATCAAGATGTCTCTATTCCAAGTCGGTAATCTGCAACGTCGTGGTAATCCCATAGTCGAGTGCAAGAACCTTCCACAGGTTCTTGCAGCAACAAAGAAGGTGGGCTTGACTTTGACTACAAGGCTTTAACAATCGAGTGAGTAAAGCGTGAAAAAAGCTCCCACAGAATGTAATCGCCGCTGATAGAGGCAATCAATTTAAAAACTACAAATAAATAAATAAATATCTAAACGCAATTCGCAATAATAGTAATAAAATAAATACATGAATAGACTCAGAATTGTTTTATAAAAAAACTACGAGTACTAAATAAAAATAATATAAATATCTTCACGCAATTCCCAATACAGGGGTAGACAGAGGTTTAATCTAGAAAATTAAGTCCCTTTTACCCACCGCCCACTGAAGATGTTTTCTGGAAAACGTGTCAGGTGGTGAGCCTGTCGCCGTCTTTATGTCCAAGCCAACAATGTAATTCGTACATAAGTTTTTTTTTGAAAAACCCATTGGTACGAGCCTGCCCCCTGGGGATCGAACTCGGGTCTCTTGACTCGAAATTCCGACCACGCAGCCACTCGGCTATCGTGACATTTATTTAAAACTGACTGGACAATTAGATTTCTCTTTATTTAAATAAAACTTAATCATGATGGAGAAGTCTAAGCATATAGGCACCATCACTGTTGCACAGACTGCCTTTCTGATGTCAGATTATAATAACAAAACCATAAATAAAATATACATTTCAATTGATTCACAGCAATTTATTCTATAAAGAAATAGATCATACAGTTCTATTTTACATTACCATGGACGAGGCAGAAGGTTCTAGCAGCAACAGAGAAGCTGGGGCATGACTTAGGCTAAAGCCATAAATGAAATACACATTTCAATTGATTCACAATAATTTATTATTTAATAAATAGATCGCACAAACAAGCACACAATATATACAATCAACGCTGTCATGGCTCACTTGGCAACGATAATAAATAATGTACATTTAATTATTTTAAAACTATCCTAGTTAATAAATAAATACATTCACGCATATTCCCAATATTTGTGTAGACAGAGGTTTGGACAATTAAGTCATTTATGTTCATATTTCACCGAAGTCTCTTTGGGACTACGTGACAGGTGGCGAGCTTACCGCCGTATAGTACATGTTGTAAATAATGAGATGCTTTATTAAACATGTTCACGAAGCCGCTCGCCGAACATGATGATATGAGTTTATCTAGAATAAATATAATAACATCACAAATTTAGGATACTAAAAGACTTAATATAAAACTTAAGATTAATTAAGACTTAATATAAAACTTAAGATTAATTAAGACTTAATATAAAACAAAGCACACCTTGTTAATTAACTCAGGCGTTACTTTGCGGAAATTCACTGAAAAGTTGTTACTGAAAATGTTACTTCGCGAATCGGGTATCGAACCCGGGTTCAGAACTGGCGACTCTGAAAACCGGTGGTAACTGTCGTCGGTGGTCGTAACAATTGAGGTTCACTGGCCTGACGAAGGGCGAGATAGTCCAGCAGCTGTCCCCCACAGCCATGTCCGACGCACATTCGAAACTTTGCCGTACTGTGACGGTATGGCAAAGTTCGAATCCCGCCCGTGTCAGTTATAAATAAATAAATAAATATCTTCACGCAATTCAATACAGGAGTAGACCGAGATCTAGTCTTGACAACCAACCAATAAGTCCCTTCGACTAAGCTACCGAAGATATTTTCGGGATAGAATGACTGGTGGTGAGCTCGTCGCCGTCTTTATGTTCAAGCCAACGATATAATGCGCACATAAGTTTTTTGAAAAATACATTGGTACGAGCCTGACACCTGGGGTCGAACTCGGGTCTCTTGACTCGAAATTACGACCACCCAACCACTCGGCTATCGTGACTTTTGTGTCAGATGAAATTTTAAATATTTTGTCACTTTAATTAATTCCTAAATTGCTAAAATAGGGTTAAATGTTAATTAAACCTTAAATGTTCGATATGCATCTGATATTTGTCCACGTTCATTAAACGCAAGCTGTGTTCACTGTGTCCGAATGGTCTCTAAATGTATTATATTAAGTAAACTTTATTAGACTGTAAGCAATATAGTGTCACATTACAATTTGTGAACCAGATAAAGTAAAAAAAAAAAATTATTTCATTTCCGATAATAATGAATGGTGCATTTGATATAAGTAAATAATGACAAGATGCGCGGTAATATGCACTTATTATCTATGTAGATAATGGTGATGTCAGGGTGCATTAAGATGTAATGTTACTATGCCGGTGTAGGCAGTGTCTACAAAAACGCCTGATGGTTTTGTCACGCACGAAGTTGCGTTACATACGCATTACTCAGTCTCTTAAATTGTATTTAGCGCCTATTTAATTTGTAAATATTAAGTAAACAGCGAATATATGTGCATCAAGAAGTTTTATTTTCTCCACGAAGTAGATTAAATAAATAAATAAATAAATATCTTCACGCAATTCCCAATACAGGGGTAGACAGAGGTCTAGTCTAGACATTTAAATCCCTTCGACCCACCTTCCACCGAAGATGTTTTGAGACGTCGTGACAGGCGGTGAGCCTGTCGCCATCTTTATGTCCAAACCGTACATAGATTTTTGAAAAAAAAAACCATTGATTCGAGCCTGCCATCTGGGGATCGAATTCGAATCGGGAGGCTAGAATTCCGATCGCCCAACCACTCGGCTATCGTAACTTGTAATATTATCGTGATGTTAATAGGCTTTTTGAAAATATTTAATTAAGGGTGATGGAGATACTTGCCACGTGGTTACGGAACCCCCTTTACTACCGTTGGTGTGGTAAGAAACGACTTAGGAAAACCCTTAATATGCAATTGGCTACCCACAGGTGGTGGGATAAACATCTCGAAAAATACTGGACCAAAATTCAGTGAGAGGCAGCGTCTAAGGTGCGAAATGTCTGATACTGCGATTGCAAATCCGCGTCGAGCATGGCGATTTTAACAAATCATCTTTACGAGAGAGACCTGAGTCTCCTGTAGTGAACTTTTACAGGAAGATACGTATGATGGGAGATAGAGCCCCTATCAAGATGTCTCTATTCCAAGTCGGTAATCTGCAAAGTCGTGATAATCCCATGGTCGAGTGCAAGAACCTTCCACAGGTTCTTGCAGCAGCAGAGAAGGTGGGGCTTGACTTTGACTACAAGGCTTTAACAATCGAGTGAGCAAAGCGTGAAAAAAGCTCCCACAGAATGTAATCGCCGCTGATAGAGGCAATCAATTTAAAAACTACAAATAAATAAATAAATATCTAAACGCAATTCGCAATAATAGTAATAAAATAAATACATGAATAGACTCAGAATAGTTTTATAAAAAAACTACGAGTACTAAATAAAAACAATATAAATATCTTCACGCAATTCCCAATACAGGGGTAGACAGAGGTTTAATCTAGAAAATTAAGTCCCTTTTACCCACCGCCCACTGAAGATGTTTTCTGGAAAACGTGTCAGGTGGTGAGCCTGTCGCCGTCTTTATGTCCAAGCCAACAATGTAATTCGTACATAAGTTTTTTTTTTGAAAAACCCATTGGTACGAGCCTGCCACCTGTGGATCGAACTCGGGTCTCTTGACTCGAAATTCCGACCACGCAACCACTCAGCTATCGTGACATTTATTTAAAACTCACCGGACAATTTAATTTCTCTTTATTTAAATAAAACCTAATCATGACGGAGAAGTCTAAAGGATATAGGCACCATCACTGTTGCACAGACTGCCTTTCTGATGTCAGATTATAATAACAAAACCATAAATAAAATATGCATTTCAATTGATTCACATTAATTTATTCTTTAATAAATAGATCGCACAAACAAGCACACAATAAATACAATCAACGCTGTCATGGCTCACTTGGCAACGATAATAAATAATGTACATTTAATTATTTTAAAACTATCCTAGTTAATAAATAAATACATTCACGCATATTCCCAGTATTTGTGTAGACAGAGGTTTAGACAACTAAGTCATTTCTGTTCATATTTCACCGAAGTCTATTTGGGACAACGTGACAGGTGGCGAGCTTACCGCCGTATAGTACATGTTGTAAATAATGAGATGCTTTATTAAACATGTTCACGAAGCCGCTCGCCGAACATGGTGATATGAGTTTATCTAGAATAAATATAATAACATCACAAATTTAGGATACTAAAAGACTTAATATAAAACTTAAGATTAATTAAGACTTAATATAAAACTTAAGACTAATTAAGACTTAATATAAAACAAAGCACACCTTGTTAATTAACTCAGGCGTTACTTTGCGGAAATTCACTGAAAAGTTGTTACTGAAAATGTTACTTCGCGAATCGGGTATCGAACCCGGGTTCAGAACTGGCGACTCTGAAAACCGGTGGTAACTGTCGTCGGTGGTCGTAACAATTGAGGTTCACTGGCCTGACGAAGGGCGAGATAGTCCAGCAGCTGTCCCCCACAGCCATGTCCGACGCACATTCGAAACTTTGCCGTACTGTGACGGTACGGCAAAGTTCGAATCCCGCCCGTGTCAGTTATAAATAAATAAATATCTAAACGCAATTCGCAATAATAGTAATAAAATAAATACATGAATAGACTCAGAATAGTTTTATAAAAAACTACGAGTACTAAATAAAAATAATATAAATATCTTCACGCAATTCCCAATACAGGGGTAGACAGAGGTTTAATCTAGAAAATTAAGTCCCTTTTACCCACCGCCCACTGAAGATGTTTTCTGGAAAACGTGTCAGGTGGTGAGCCTGTCGCCGTCTTTATGTTCAAGCCAACGATATAATGCGCACATAAGTTTTTTGAAAAACCCATTGGTACGAGCCTGCCCCCTGGGGATCGAACTCGGGTCTCTTGACTCGAAATTCCGACCACGCAGCCACTCGGCTATCGTGACATTTATTTAAAACTGACTGGACAATTAGATTTCTCTTTATTTAAATAAAACTTAATCATGATGGAGAAGTCTAAGCATATAGGCACCATCACTGTTGCACAGACTGCCTTTCTGATGTCAGATTATAATAACAAAACCATAAATAAAATATACATTTCAATTGATTCACAGCAATTTATTCTATAAAGAAATAGATCATACAGTTCTATTTTACATTACCATGGACGAGGCAGAAGGTTCTAGCAGCAACAGAGAAGCTGGGGCATGACTTAGGCTAAAGCCATAAATGAAATACACACTTCAATTGATTCACAATAATTTATTATTTAATAAATAGATCGCACAAACAAGCACACAATATATACAATCAACGCTGTCATGGCTCACTTGGCAACGATAATAAATAATGTAAATTTAATTATTTTAAAACTATCCTAGTTAATATATACTAATACATTCACGCATATTCCCAGTATTTGTGTAAACAGAGGTTTAGACAACTAAGTCATTTCTGTTCATATTTCACCGAAGTCTATTTGGGACAACGTGACAGGTGGCGAGCTTACCGCCGTATAGTACATGTTGTAAATAATGAGATGCTTTATTAAACATGTTCACGAAGCCGCTCGCCGAACATGATGATATGAGTTTATCTAGAATAAATATAATAACATCACAAATTTAGGATACTAAAAGACTTAATATAAAACTTAAGATTAATTAAGACTTAATATAAAACTTAAGATTAATTAAGCCTTAATATAAAACAAAGCACACCTTGTTAATTAACTCAGGCGTTACTTTGCGGAAATTCACTGAAAAGTTGTTACTGAAAATGTTACTTCGCGAATCGGGTATCGAACCCGGGTTCAGAACTGGCGACTCTGAAAACCGGTGGTAACTGTCGTCGGTGGTCGTAACAATTGAGGTTCACTGGCCTGACGAAGGGCGAGATAGTCCAGCAGCTGTCCCCCACAGCCATGTCCGACGCACATTCGAAACTTTGCCGTACTGTGACGGTACGGCAAAGTTCGAATCCCGCCCGTGTCAGTTATAAATAAATAAATAGTAATAGTCCCTTCGACTAAGCTACCGAAGATATTTTCGGGACAGCATGACTGGTGGTGAGCTCGTCGCCGTCTTTATGTTCAAGCCAACGATATAATGCGCACATAAGTTTTTTTGAAAAATACATTGGTACGAGCCTGACACCTGGGGTCGAACTCGGGTCTCTTGACTCGAAATTACGACCACCCAACCACTCGGCTAACGTGACTTTTGTGTCAGATGAAATTTTAAATATTTTGTCACTTTAATTAATTCCTAAATTGCTAAAATAGGGTTAAATGTTAATTAAACCTTAAATGTTCGATATGCATCTGATATTTGTCCACGTTCATTAAACGCAAGCTGTGTTCACTGTGTCCGAATGGTCTCTAAATGTATTATATTAAGTAAACTTTATTAGACTGTAAGCAATATAGTGTCACATTACAATTTGTGAACCAGATAAAGTAAAAAAAAAATTTATTTCGTTTCCGATAATAATGAATGGTGCATTTTATATAAGTAAATAATGACAAGATGCGCGGTAATATGCACTTATTATCTATGTAGATAATGATGATGTCAAGGTGCATTAAGATGTAATGTTACTATGCCGGTGTAGGCAGTGTCTACAAAAACGCCTGATGGTTTTTGTCACGCACGAAGTTGCGTTACATACGCATTACTCAGTCTCTTAAATTGTATTTAGCGCCTATTTATAATTTATAATTTAATTTGTAAATATTAAAGTAAACAGCGAATATATGTGCATCAAGAAGTTTTATTTTCTCCACGAAGTAGATTAAATAAATAAATATCTTCACGCAATTCCCTATACAGGGGTAGACAGAGGTCTAGTCTAGACATTTAAATCCCTTCGACCCACCTTTCACCGAAGATGTTTTGAGACGACGTGACAGGCGGTGAGCCAGTCGCCATCTTTATGTCCAAACTGTACATAGATTTTTGAAAAAAAAAACCATTGATTCGAGCCTGCCATCTGGGGATCGAATTCGAATCGGGAGACTCGAATTCCGATCGCCCAACCACTCGGCTATTGTAACTTATAATATTATCGTGATGTTAATAGGCTTTTTGAAAATATTTAATTAAGGGTGATGGAGATACTTGCCACGTGGTTGCGGAACCCCCTTTACTACCGTTGGTGTGGTAAGAAACGACTAAGGAAAACCCTTAATATGCAATTGGCTACCCACAGGTGGTGGGATAAACATCTCGAAAAATACTGGATCAAAATTCAGTGAGAGGCAGCGTCTAAGGTGCGAAATGTCTGATACTGCGATTGCCAATCCGCGTCGAGCATGGCGATTTTAACAAATCATCTTTACGAGAGAGACCTGAGTCTCCTGTAGTGAACTTTACAGGAAGATACGTATGATGGGAGATAGAGAGAGCCCTATCAAGATGTCTCTATTCCAAGTCGGTAATCTGCAAAGTCGTGATAATCCCATGGTCGAGTGCAAGAACCTTCCACAGGTTCTTGCAGCAACAGAGAAGGTGGGGCTTGACTTTGACTACAAGGCTTTAACAATCGAGTGAGCAAAGCGTGAAAAAGCTCCCACAGAATGTAATCGCCGCTGATAGAGGCAATCAATTTAAAACTACAAATAAATAAATAAATAAATAAATATCTAAACGCAATTCGCAATAATAGTAATAAAATAAATACATGAATAGACTCAGAATAGTTTTATAAAAACTACGAGTACTAAATAAAAATAATATAAATATCTTCACGCAATTCCCAATACAGGGGTAGACAGAGGTTTAATCTAGAAAATTAAGTCCCTTCGACCCACCTTTCACCGAAGATGTTTTGAGACGACGTGACAGGCGGTGAGCCAGTCGCCATCTTTATGTCCAAGCCAACAATGTAATTCGTACATAAGTTTTTTTTTGAAAACCCATTGGTACGAGCCTGCCACCTGGGGATCGAACTCGGGTCTCTTGACTCGAAATTACGACCACCCAACCACTCGGCTATCGTAACTTATAATATTATCGTGATGTTAATAGGCTTTTGAAAATATTTAATTAAGGGTGATGGAGATACTTGCCACGTGGTTACGGAACCCCTTTACTACCGTTGGTGTGGTAAGAAACGACTAAGGAAAACCCTTAATATACAATTGGCTACCCACAGGTGGTGGGATAAACATCTCGAAAATACTGGACCAAAATTCAGTGAGAGGCAGCGTCTAAGGTGCGAAATGTCTGATACTGCGATTGCCAATCCGCGTCGAGCATGGCGATTTTAACAAATCATCTTTACGAGAGAGACCTGAGTCTCCTGTAGTGAACTTTACAGGAAGATACGTATGATGGGAGATAGAGAGAGCCCTATCAAGATGTCTCTATTCCAAGTCGGTAATCTGCAAAGGCGTGATAATCCCATGAATGAGTGCAAGAACCTTCCACAGGTTCTTGCAGCAACAGAGAAGGTGGGGCTTGACTTTGACTACAAGGCTTTAACAATCGAGTGAGCAAAGCGTGAAAAAGCTCCCACAGAATGTAATCGCCGCTGATAGAGGCAATCAATTTAAAACTACAAATAAATAAATAAATATCTAAACGCAATTCGCAATAATAGTAATAAAATAAATACATGAATAGACTCAGAATAGTTTTATAAAAAAACTACGAGTACTAAATAAAAATAATATAAATATCTTCACGCAATTCCCAATACAGGGGTAGACAGAGGTTAAATCTAGAAAATTAAGTCCCTTTTACCCACCGCCCACTGAAGATGTTTTCTGGAAAACGTGTCAGGTGGTGAGCCTGTCGCCGTCTTTATGTCCAAGCCAACAATGTAATTCGTACATAAGTTTTTTTTTGGAAAACCCATTGGTACGAGCCTGCCCTGGGGATCGAACTCGGGTCTCTTGACTCGAAATTCCGACCACGCAGCCACTCGGCTATCGTGACTTTGTGTCAGATGAAATTTTAAATATTTTGTCACTTTAATTAATTCCTAAATTGCTAAAATAGGGTTAAATGTTAATTAAACCTTAAATGTTCGATATGCAACTGATATTTGTCCACGTTCATTAAACGCAAGCAGTGTTCACTGTGTCCGAATGGTCTTTAAATGTGAGAAGTGTTTAGAGATTATTTTCTAGATTTCGGGGCTTTACCAGTGTAATGGTGTACCTCGGTTTGATACAATTTCATTATTTTTCGCTAATATTGAAATTTTCTGTTACAGATCGTACCTGGGATATCGGTTTGGGTGCAGAACAGACAAGATGGACACTATTTGAGAGTGAAAACAACAAAATTGGAGAAATTTTAAAATTATTATGAAATTACGTTACTATGGAATTAATTCCTAGATTCCTTCTTAAGAAAAACGAGAAAATAATTATTTTACAATATAAAACAGCGTTAAAAAGCCTAAAAACTAATAGTAAATGACTAAACTAAATTATTCCTATGAATTAAGACCAAAAAAAGGATTGAAATACTACTTCCAACAGTACAAAGTATCGGGCAAATGCTTATTTATCATCCAATAATTTATTTACTTTCAATGATAATGGTTATGACTATGGCTATTTAAAGACATAAACGCGAGCGAAGTTGCAGGTTAAAGCTAGTATGATATAAAACTGTACTTTAAAAGGAGTATAGCGTGTCGGCTCTGCTATCCACGCAAAGCCGCTGTGTGATGGTAGTCTCATATGTACAATCTATCAAGATCAAGAAAACCGTGAAAACACGTGTGCGTTTCAAGGTGATACGCAAAAGGAAAAGTGGCGTTTTCTGTTGGAACAGCAGAACCGCAACTTCTTGGCGATTATACGAGCAATGCAGACACCTTCTACGTGTACGGATTTTCGTCTTCCGGAGTTTGATCCTGAAAAACGAAGTGTTGATCCACGTGCTTGGCTGGCAACTGCGGACATGTGTGTTACAAATCCAAAGAGCCAAGAAGCATCGTTAATGATTGCATTGAGCCGCGCCCTTAAAAAGGAAGCTTCGTCGTGGTTGTCATCGATATCTTATCCAGGAATGAAATGGTGTGATTTGAAGGAGCTCTTTATAGCCAGGTATGATTGCCCAGAGACCACTGCTTCATTCCTGATCAACTTGAATGCAACTAAACCCAAAGAAACTGAGAGCTTGGCCGCATATGCTGCAACTCTCATGACTTCTATTATGTCGAAGTGGAACAGCCTTACCTCGGAGTAGATTGCTATTGCAACTGTGTTATCACATATTGCAAAGCATGATACGCGGGTCTAAAGATTATCGTTTACAACGGATATCAAAACCCGCAACAAGCTATAAAGAGACTTGAAGGCTGTCTCGTTCCTGAAAAGGAGAACTCCATCTAGTGACGAACTTGATGGTTCAGATATGAAGAGGAAACTGCGGAAAAGGTTGAAGGACAATTGGTATGGAAGGCATCTGGTAGTAACAACAGTATCCAGGCAGCGGGTAAAGCTGAATAGATCACCTTTTTCCACTATCGTGACACTTCTAACTATCCAAAGCGAAGCTCTGGGAAAGCGAGCGACGGTCCGGTGGTTGCTCTTTTGAAAGAAAAAGAGTGGATATCTACATCGTGAATGCGCCTGCTGTACGTCCGTCCATCACTCTGGTGAGCAGTTTCATTTTTATTACGATTCTAGAGCCGAATGTTCGCTTGTAAAGCAAACTATTTCTTGTAAATGTAATGGTAAACGACTTTAAGAAACTGTGACTCTAACAGAATAAAAACGAAACCAAAAAAAGCTTGATCATAAGTATAGAGGTTCTTTTAAAGTTAAGACTCAAGACGGATCTAACAACGAGTTGCCTCCCTTGGACTACCCTACGCCGACATATTATTATTAATAAACTCTAGTTCTGCTTATAGCTAATCAGTATTTAGAACCAGCTGCTATAAGGAAATTTACTTCATATATGTCCGAAGTTTCTTGGAGTATGCGAGCTCTACATGGTCCCCACAATACATACAGAAATAGTCTGGAATGGATTCAAAAATCCTAATAAAGAAAAGAAAGAAAGAAACCCTCATAAAGTTTCTTGAACTACCGCTGCCAAAAGACTCTAAATTCATACAAGGACGGTTACGCAGAACATGGTGTACCCAGGAAAAGCGACGAACAATCTTAGACATGCGCCTAATTTTTGATATTTTATGTGGCGACATGGATTGTACATGTCTCGTTTGCTGAGTCACATTGCGTGTGCCCCCGTACTGTAAACTGTGCATGTTTGTTTTATTCAACTCATCACTACACAAACTACGCGACATGTCGATTAATATTTACGTTAAAAAGACTTAAAGAAGTAAAAAAAGAAATAATAAAAACACTTTTAGGTGATTACCATTGTTAATTGTTACATTAAGTGCATTAAAAATAAAAATTTATCATTAACATTATAAGCAGATTTATCATTAATTGTGCATAATGCGAACCTTATGGTATACCAAAATAAAAAAATCTGTCGTGATATTTATCCCGCGATCTGCCGGCAGCCAACTGCATTTCCAAGGCATTTCTCCTTGTCGCTTCTTATCACACCCACCTAAAGGACTTAAGGTCAAAGGGACTTAATTGTCTAGATTAGACCTCTGTCTACCCTTGTATTGAGAATTGCGTAAAGATATTTATTATTATTTATAAATTAAAGAGAAAAAAGTTAAAATTTCAACTGACACGGGCGGGATTCAAACCCGCGACCTTCGCCGATCCGTGGCGACGCTCTTACCTCCGAGCTACCGTGTCTTACACGCATCAGTTGAAATTTTAAATCTGTATTCTCTTTTAGTACTTATGCCTTTTTTCTCTTTAATTTAATATAATTGTTGTCAACAAATTTACTTGGAGCATCGTCAAAAAACCATCTTGCAGAAACATTTTTAAACCCATTGAATTAGGCGTTCGGTAAGCGACAGAAAGCATGGCCCGTAAATCGTGAAATTAATATTTGATAGAACTGCCAGTATAGGAACCTCGTACCTTACACGAATCATTAGCCTAGTTCATTTTAGTCTCGTATTTTTTTAAACAATAATACCACTATTATCGATTGCTAGCCATGTATAGTATTTGCCTAAAAAATCACCTCTCTTCCAGTACAAGAGTCGACAGATGGAGTGTAACCATCTCGAATAATACCCGGACAAAATTACGCTCCTCTATAGCTGGCTGTAGTGTCTAAGGTGTGAAGTGTCTTATACTGCGATCACCAATCCACATGCCAAGTGTGGTAATTATGGCAAATCTTTCTTAATATTGTGACCTCTCACGGTCGCGGTAAAATGTGGCAATGCTATTAAAACAAATCGACTAACGATTTAATTTTTGCTAACATGGGGTAAATATTAGTTGTTAACAAAATTCAACGAAGTAGCGTCCAGAGCATGGGAAGCCAGTGGCTAGTATAGGCGGTGGGTCAAGCTGTAGATTTACCTCTATCCAGCTTCTCATCGTGCGGACCCTCGATCACAATATGTTCCAGCGTAGACAAGCCCTAAAGGCAGAAGGTAGGGTGCTGCAATAGACTTTTTAAGGCCATTAAGTTAAGTGACGCGCCATCTATCCGTAGCCATTTCCATTTTCAAAGCTTTTCCCTTAGTCTCTTCATGCACCTACCTATGGGACCTACGGAAACAAAGACTCTTACACCAATGCGTGACATCCATGCAAGATGGTGTATGTAAGAATGACAATATTAGTTCTAGAACGTTCGCGTATTTGTTTCTTCATAGCCTATAGAACAGTAAAGTTTTGTATGGTTAGCGTCAATAGCCTAATATGTTCAAAGGCGCACTCTTTTAGCAAATAAATTAAATGAAACTCTAACAGTTGTTTGCGTGACGAGGTCCATTTGCAATCGCACCACTTAATATTACAGACCCAACCATGTGCGACGACTGTAACAGATCAGGTGTAGGTAAATATAAAACAAATACTTAATTGTATTACTTTTTTACTTTTGCTTTTAAAATCAAACTCGATATTATTTCAATACTTTTTATTTACACCAATTAAAATCATATACCACTCTACCGACCTTGGTACCGCTTCTTGACTAAATTAAATGACGTGAAATTTTAAAATTAACCTTTTTATTTAAACTTACATTCACCGAACATCCTTCCAGCATAAGTACGATTACAGACATACAGAAAGTCATTAAATCATCATCAAACTTTATAAACGTAGTCATATCTAAGTGATTTGGTTGCATCACACTAATCACACGTACTTTTAATCGTAATAGTTATTTTAACCCTAATACAACATAGCTTGATTTTTTCATTTAAATTCATTTATGCGTCATCCTATGCTTGTCCACACTTAGCTCACTTATGAGAAGAAAACGCTTATGATGCGGTTTTCATTTTGGTAACAATTTGCCTGTTACTCACATTACAAAACTAAATTACGCTTCATTGGAATACGTCCATGGTTCATACGCATTCCTTTGTGTACGAACCATGGACCAAACATAGATTAGCATAAAATGAAATAATTTCATTTCGTGGCCGAATCCTCGTTCAATTAGGACAATGATTGTTAAACATTAAATTTGATTCAGTTTGAAGGAAACTGATTTTTTCAGAAGAAGAAGAACTTTCAACTGTTAAAAACTGTTGTCTCCGTGAAACCCGCAGCGTTTTCAAAATGGACAAAACTGTTGTGTCTTCTCTAGATCAACTTGAAGTTTTTGGTTTACAGTCAGTCTTAAGATGAATAATAAAAAAAATATTCAAAACTACAATAGAAAGATTAAACATTTTATATCATCCTAGTGTATTTCACTTAAAACACAAAACACTTTTATTTAAATACATTAAGAAATTAAAATTTTTCGTTGCATACAACTTTTCTGATGATGAATAGAAATAATATTCTTCTATAGACATAGCCAATGAAATAACATTTCAAAGCAGTTTTATGAAATAATTCACGGTAATATTGTATGGAATTTATATCATTGCTTATTGAATCAGATGTCTTCTCCGACGTCGTACTTCGTTGTCAAGTGTCGGCGGCGCACTGGTTGTCGTCGTTGTAGTAGTGGTAGTGGTTGTAGTGGTTGTGGGTGGGTCCAGGCCTTTGATTTCGAAAGGCCCACGGAACAATGGCCGGAAAAGTCGTAAAAAGGTCTGGTAACGTACTGCAGAGTTCTGTAATATATAATGTACTAATGTCAACTTAGTTCTTTAAATAGTATCAATATTTATAATATATCTTTACGAAATTTCTAGTACTGGTATAGACAGAGTTTAGTAGAGACTTTTCTAAGTTTTCTCAAGGGGGAGGTTGAAAGGAGGTTCACCAAAGACATTTTTGGGACATCGTGACAGGTATTGAGCATGTCTCCGTATTTATGTCAAAGCCAAAGATTTAAATCGTAAAAAAACCCATTGAAGCTTACCACCTAGCCATTACCACCCAAGCTTACCACCTAGGAAATGAATTCGGGTATCTTGACTTGAATTCCCTTCCCCCAACAACTCGGCTATCGTGACTTATAGTATATACTATTATAGTAATATTTATCTTGTATCTTATAATATTTATAGTATTGGTTTTACTCATAACAATAACTTTAAAATACTTAAAATTATTTCAATTGTTTTAGACGTTTAAATTTTGCTACCATATTATTAATAAGTTAGATATGTAAACGGAAGTCACGATAGCCGAGTGGTTGGGTGGTCGGAATTTCGAGTCGAGAGACCAGAGTTCGATCCCCAGGTGGCAGGCTCGTACGTTAAAAAAAATATGTACGAGTTACATTGATGGCTTGGACATAAAGACGGCGACGGGCTCACCACCTGTCACGTTCTGCCGAAAATATCTTCGGTGGAACGTGGGTCGAAGGGACTTGATTGTCTAGATACAGGGGTAGACCTCTGTCTACGCTTGTATTGGGAATCGCGTGAAGATATTTATTTATTTTATTTATAGATATGTGAACGGAATAACATTTAATGAAATAATTTTCTACGCATTTAGTTCTATAGCTTAAAGTATCACTAAATAAAACTAAGTTTACACAGCGCACTTGTTTTCAAGACACACGAGGTGCCACTTGTCGAAAAACTAAACCTTTGCCCTTTATTAAATTAATCGATCGCTTCGATTAATTTAAAAAAGGGCTAAGGTTTATGAAGTAAAGGAAAACACCCCCAAAAATAAATGTATGTAATGTAATAGTAGTTTAAGTATTACAATATACGAAGTCACGATAGCCAAGTGGTTGGGTGGTTGGAATTTCGTTCAAGAGACCAGAGTTCGATCCCCAGGTGGCAAGCTCGTACCAATGGGTTTTTCAAAAACTTATGTACGAATTAGATCGTTGGCTTGGACATAAGACGACAGCGGACTCAGCACCTGTCACGCTGTCGGTAGCAAGTTATATTCAAAACTATTGTTTTACTATGATTATTGAATTTCGTATTACTGTTATTATATATTTTTACTATTAAACTAAACAATCTAAGCAAATACGTAACATGTTATTAATAAAAGTAGTCATTTGTTCGCTAGTCCACCTTGACACCATGTGAGTGCAAAATCCAGCAAACGAACACAAATGTCCTTCTAACGTGAAAGTTAAAGTTGCTTGCTTGAAATATTTCATCATAAAAATTTACATCAAACTTAAATATTTGGTCTAAAGAATGTGTCACTTCAAAGAACTGTTTAAACAATTTGAACCCTAAATAAATACAATACCGTTCACCGCGGGTGAACTGAGTTCGAACATAATAATTTTAAATACTGATTTTGTTTCCCGCTCGATGAGCATGAAGAATGACACCAATTGGAATCTTACATGAAAAATCAGTACAAATCAATATATCTATCCATTAACATCTAGTACTAAACTACAACTCGCACAGCTGCGTGGCGGAACTTTTAGGCACTAAAACGTTCACTAAATCGTGAAGAATCTTTTGTAATGATATCGTCATATTTTTTATAGTCTATCGTACCCCATAGAAAGTTGAAAAATGATGCTAATTATAAAATAAATATGTCAATTAAAGTTAGTTTTATATCTTAAAGGACGTATTTTTATCTCAGATATCAGTAACATTCCTAAATCGGCCTGAATCGTCGACGACCATATTCTATCTAATTGGCTAGATAACTTGGCTTTGCGAATAGACGTTCATGCATCTCTTTGCATTTTTTACAAGATTAATCCCAGCCGCTGAATTCCACCGTCGTACCTTACGGCATAGTCAAAATTCCATCTTGATGCTTGGCATTCCACCACTTGCACTTTATGGAATGTGCTGCCGTTAGCGGTTTTCCCAGACCGATACGACTTCAACAAAAGAGCCTATACATTTCTCAAAGGCCGGTAACGCATCTGCTATGCCCCAGGTATTGCGGGTATTTATGGGCGGCGGTCATCACTTACCATCACGTGAGCCACCTGTTTATTTGCCTCCCTTTTCTATAAATATTTGATGAAACTGAAAGAAGTATGTAGGGATCGTGACACTTGGCTATCTGTTCTCTCTGGCTACCCTGTCAGGGATTGTGCGTTAAGATAAATAAATATATAAAATATTTTCTATAAAAAAAATGTATGTGCACTCTCAATCTGATATACTCTCTTGCATGACTCCTGCCGATTGACGAACAAGGTGGCAATGACCAAATGAAGATTGCCGGAAGTAGGAGGACAATTTTGAATAAAGTTTTATGTTACACTAAAGATTTTAAGAATTTATAAAATAAAGGAATAAAGTTTAAACACAAACCTGTATGACATCGCCAATGATCTTAGTAGTTCGGATGAGGAGGGACACGGATGGCCCAAACAAACTCCCCGGGAAGTCCAGGCTGACCTTGTTCCGGTCGAATGTGGGAATGTCGCTGTCGGTGGTCGTGGCCCGGGGGCTGCGGGCCAGGCTGCGCGGCGTGGGCTGCGCGAGCCGCGTAGCCCGCGTGGGCCTCGTAGCCCGCGTGCGTAGCGTGCTCTGGCGGCGCCACGTAGTGCCAGTCTGCGCACAGCCAAATGCTCAGGCCTCGAGCCCTCGCCGCACCCAGCCACGCCTTACTCTCGTTATGTCCGTGTATGTTATGGCGCAGTGTATTTATGATTGTGTGTTTTGTTATCGTTGAGATTAACTACAGGTTTTACTAAATTATTGAACGTAGTTTTTTAAAAGAACAGCCAAACGTTGATTACGTTTTGCTTAAGAATAAATGCTTTAAAACAATTTAAGGTATTGTAGTCGTAAACCGCTTTCTTATTTTGTTCGCAATCTGCCAATTACTCATAAAGATCATGAAATTTAGTGGATATGTTTTCCTAGCTCTGATATAAAACGATATAGAATAATTTCATATTATGTAGGTTATTGGAATACCTTTGGGCAATAAATGAAAATGACATTGTTGATTAAAATTTTTTTACTATTCATTTTGAACACAGTTCACATTATGTTAATCTTTTAAATATTTCCCTGATTTCGTTACTTTACGGATATCACAAGGAAATGATAAAAGGGAGGAATACTAGTAAACAAATGCCACTGTACTACTTGATCGAACTACAGTGTGTCATAATGCGTGCATGTGTGCGTGTCCCGCGCAGTGCTACGTCGTAGCGCGGAACCGTCTTGCTACTTGCCGGCGGGCCAGGCAACTATGGTACTTAAATAGTATTCCAAAAATTTGCATATAAACTTACTGACAATTGTGTGAGAGGCATGCACATACACATGCAATATGTTTTATATAGTCAATTAAATTTAATTTAAAGACAAAATGCAGAGACTAGGATAATATTAAGAGCAAATTATTCAAGTTTTTACTATTCTATATTTACATTATTACAATTACATGAATCTATATATAGTAACAGAATAAATATTACGTATGGGCAAGAATATATAGGCAAAGGATTGCATTTTAATTTTGTTAAAAAGCAATTCTTATTGAGGTAAATTTTTTTATTAAATTAATATTTACACTTTATTGGTCACGGAGTATAAGGGTGGAATGATATACCTCTGTTTTAATAAGAACAAACCCACGTGGATAAATAATTTCACGTGATGCATTGCTACGTGTGCTAGGAAACGAACGAGGTTCTTGTGTTCGAGTATTGGCGGAAAAAATCATCTGAATTAACTAATCCGAATTCCACTGAGTGTTAGCTGGTGGTGCCAGCGCAAGGCTGCCGACTCTGCGTCTACCAAACCGGTTCGTTGCGCGCGCAGTCATTTTGAAAAATTCGTGCTGGATTTTCCGATACTTTATAATATAAAGACGCAGAAGACGCAGAGAGATAAGCTATCTTAATATAAATGCAACATCCGCGGCGAAAGATATAGCAATAGTGAACAATTCATCATCCAGAAAAAAATTGCCATTTAATAATAGCTAAAACAAAAGATGTGGATTTTATATATACTACAAATAATTATTTTAATCGATATACTACGTCAAAGTAATAGCTGCTAGAATTTTTATTCCTATTTTAGTAGACACACTTTAAAGTAATACTAAGGCATTCAAAAAAGCTTATATTTTAAAAACTCACTTGTTAGTTGCATCTTTTTACTAAAAATACGAGATGTTAACAAGATGAAAGTAAGTAATGTAAATTTTGATTTACAACAATGGCAAGTTTAATTGCCTAACAATTATTTTGTCTAAAAATTGATTATTAATTTCTTGTGTATGTATTTTACGTGAATTTTTACTTCAGTTTCTCGCATTGGAGTATAACGTTTAAGAATAGCGACTATCTAGATTAATTTAAATGATCTCAAACTATCTACGCTAGACTAGGATACATGAGATGTAGTTCAATCTCTCTATTTTAAAGATACTATATAAGCTCTTTCTTAGTATACAAAGCATGTAAACATTATTTTACAATTGCTGTCTAGAATAAAAGTTTCTATAAAAGTTCTTTTGGGTGGGGATGCACTACATGTCAAGTACATGTGTACACGTCCTACAAATTAATGTTAATTACAAGCATGCACAAAGGAGGCGTACTGTGAACATACAGCATCATTGGAGCTAGTTGGAGATTGTCCTTAGCGGGTTGTGCTCGGTACATTAATGTAACGCTGCTTACAAGTGCTTCAGGTAGGGACATATACCGCTACGCGAGACCGGTTCAGAGCAACGTTTCATTATCAATTTAATTGAATGTATGCAAAGATTAGGAAACATAGCTCGTCGATGTCTGCGCAGTAGGGGGGTGCGACGTGCAGTGAAACAAACAACAACAAAAATTGATAAAAAAGTATTTAATAATCACCAGCACTCACCTATATCTATTTACATATAAATACAAAGTAGGGACAGGATTTCAGAGGGATGAGGCCGCGGACTGTACAAGCGGCATCACTGAGGTGTAATGGAAAAAGGTAGCAGGAAACGAGGCGGGGAGACAGAACTGCGACGTAGGCTGCTTATGAGTCGCAGCGCACTCGAGCTAATGTAAGACTAAGGAATTAGGAAGATTGTGTTCATGATTCTTCTTCTGAAGAGTCGATTGTTTCGATACTGGGAGCGGCTCCGCCTCCACCACCTGACGAGGAGCCCGATAGAGACGTAACTAGCGACAGGATGGAGCCCAGCCCTGAGCCTCCGGAGCTGCCCGAGCCCCCACCTTGTCCAGATGAACCTCCGGATAGCCCTCCTAGTAGACCGGTCACTGCCTGCAGCTTAGGTCCGATGAACTGCAGCTTAGGTCCGATGACCTGTGTCACAACACCGCTCAGCGAGCCTAAGCCGCCGGGCGACGGCGGTTCGATGCCATACTGCTTGTTTAATTCAATATTTTTATGGTCCAGGGTATCCACGAAGCGCGTTTTAGCGTCGATCAGCGAGTTGATTTTCTATAACAAACACTGTGCTATAGTGACCACTACATCGCAGTACTCCATAGTGCACCACCAACGTCCGACAGTTACTCACCCCAAAAACGAAGCCGAGCACGGCGTTTTTGATACCGAATTTGGCCTGCGTTACTCCCTCCAGCTTGCGCTTCTCGCGCGTCTGCTCGTCATCGGCCGCGTCCTGCACACACACACCACCGTCACTATGCTACACTGCCACACGCCGCTACAGCTACTTTTCTCAGACCCACCACCGCGCTACTAAATACATTAAGTTCAAACACACAGACACACACCCACACACTTACATATACAGCCTGTTTTCACTGTCTATCAGTAATTTCATTAAGTGTATCATTGACGTTCTTCGATGTATTCTATTACACTTTGCGTTCACCAAGCTGTATGACACAAAAACAAAGGAACACGTTAATAGGAAAATTATAATGAAGTTAGTGTGCGTTGTATGAAAGCGGGCAAACAGTGTGCAAGTGAAGGTTGGAGGAACGCAGGTAGGCGAGGCGCGCTGGCATTCAAGTGCGGCTCATCCAATGTCGCCCGAAAATATGCTAATGCGGCGATTAATTCACGGACGCAGTCTCAAAACCACGATTTGAAGGTTCCGAGTCGTATATCTTTCGCAACAGACTTGTAACTCCATCCGCGATCGTAATAATGGATAATTATCAAAAGAAACGTTGCAAATATTATTATTGGCACAAGACCTTGGCGTGTTCATTACAGCCATAAATTTTTTGAGACGATACACGACGGAGGATCAAATGGCCAGCAGCGAACGAATCGGTCACTTAACAATGTGAGGCCGCTTCGTGTGCCGTGTCAAGAGTCACGGTAAAGCTTGGTAATGTTGCCTCGGCCTATTTCTGACTCATTTAAACTCGTAAAGTACCACGGATTATACTTAACATTTTCAAGTAATTACGAAAATATACATTGAATAGATACAATGTAGTTGCGACACCATGGACGTCAAAGGTTACTTCTGCTCGTATAGAATATAAGCAAGATGTCGTTCAATTAACCTCCTTAGAGGCAGACCGGTGTTCCGCGATAAAGTTGTACAAGAGCGTGTCGCAAGCGGCCCCGCGCGCGTTGCCCAACGCCGCGTCCACCGCACTGCCACGCGTTGTAAATAAATCCATGTGCTCATAATATGCTATGCTACTGCATATATCAACATTACTACAACTGAATTAGTTAGGTTATTTCTGTTATTTTTATTGTAATCATTCAAACCAAGGTCTTTGCGGTAATTGCATTGCGACCGAAATTTAAATAATAATGAGTTAAATATACATATATTATATTTAACTCTTTATTGTTTAATAAAGTATATTATAAGTCAGGAAAGCCGAGTGGTTGGGTGGTCGGAATTTCGGGTCGAGAGACCCGAGTTCGACCCCAGGGAGGCTAAAAACTTATGTACGAATTACATTGTTGGCTTGGACATAAAGACGGCGACAGGCTCACCACCTGTCACGTTGATTGACCCGAAATTATCTTCGGTGAAAGGTGGGTCGAAGGCACTACACACACAAGACTAGACCTCTGTCTACCCCTGTATTGGGAATTGCGTGAAGATATTTTTTTATTGTTTAATTCCGTCACCTGAATTATGTTCAACTTGTATTTTCTAGCGTAAAGCATTGCATTGTGAAGATTTCATCTCTGTACCCATCAAACAGCAGCCAGAGTACAGTACATGGCAAATAACAAAACGCGACGCGCATGAATTCAAATAAATTCGAATCTTATTATTGACACATACGTAAACGATACATGAACTAGTAGGTGACTTAATTTTATTATTGGTCTCTTAGTTAAATTTTTATATAAATTAAATACGTACGTAGATTAATGAATACATGCATAGATAGAGACAATATCACAAACATTACTGTGATCTCAAAGTAAGCAGCTTTAGCACGTTTGTGTTATGTCGAAGTCGAAGTAAACACTATGACCTAGAAGCGACAAAATGTAGAAAAAGTGGTTACGTTAACCCGCCCGGGAATCGAACCCTGGACTTCAGAGATAGCGACACTTTGAAAATCGGTGTGTACACCACTTGTGAAAATGAAATACATAAATTTTACAGTATAAGTAGTTGTGTAACAACAATCCTGTGGTATCAACTGATGAGCATTATCCGGTCAGTTTCAATCATTCCTATGGTATATCTGGGCAATCTACGTTGCGCCAAAAATGTCTTTGGTGATAGATGGATCGAAAAGACTTTATTGTATAGGTCTATATCTACCCCAGCATTGGGAAAGGTGTGAAGAAATAATGTTACGAGAGATCAATACAGGTGACTGCTCCTCTCACACACACAATTCACTGCGGTACCTATGTATATGTCGACATGGATATGAACTTGTACATATTAGAATTTGGAAAAAAATTGAGCCACTACTCTACCTGATGATAGATGGCTGTTGCTACACATTAGTTTATCAGCTAACTTTTGGATTTGAAGGCAATCCATGATTATTTGACTGTCGTACATGTCGAGCTTTAATTTATAGAAATTTTATAAATTGAAATATTTAGTCGCGTAGCGTGTAATTTTGTGATCTGTACATTATTATTCACGTCGCTAAAACGTTCGTTGTTTGAATACTAAGTTTACAAATTGAATTTTTATAACTTATCCATAATCTATAAGAAAAATTACACGAATTGTTTTGCTATTCAAAAGGTATTGATAGTATGCAATACATCAGTGTGGCTATCAGAATCAAGACCACTTCGTTTAACCATAGGTGATAATTGGACTTATTTACCATATGGTTGCGACAAACCAGAAACGTGCCGTCTTCTTCTTATTCTTCTTTACAGCCTACTCTTGGAGTCTTGCTCCACTGCTGAACATAGGCCTGAGCTACCTCATACGGCATGAAGTGAACTACTACTACGTCTTAAATATATATGTCACTTCTGGCAACACGCACTAGTTGTAAATTTAGATCTCAAGATTCTGAGGTATTTAAGACGAGAAGATGAGACGTAAATGTTGAATGTCGTAAAAGTTGACACAGGGACTTTCGAATATCAAGAGACGGTCAGCAATGTCTCCATGCATATAACATTATAAAAATACAAAAAACTGTGACTGCCAACACAATGCACCCAGCATGGCAACTGCGCTACTAATAACGAAGCGCTCTAATTCGTTAATTATAAACAAAAATGATTCCCAGTTAACGACAGCCGCGCTAGTCTCGCCTATGACATCTTCCTCTTTAACGGCGGGGTAGGAGGTGCGAAGAATATCTGAATGAGATCGTTTTACCAACCCTGACGACGAAATCTGGCAATATACAATGACCTCACGCTTAAGCTAGTCAATAGAAGCAAGTCAAGACAGGGCGGCAAGTACGTCGTTTACCCTAAAGAAAGTAGACAAAGGAAAGAAGAAAAGAAGAAGGACATAGTGTTAAATATCAGCAGATGAGGCTATTGCTACTGGCTGCATAACTACTGGACAGGTGATGGTTGGGGAAAGATAGATTTGCGGGTAGTTTGGGGATTGTTTCACGACCCACACAATATAGACTATTAGTATGGAATTAGGCAAAGAATGTTAATTACTCAAATATAAGTCACTGTAGCCCAGTGGTTGGGTGATAGGAATTCGGGTCAGAAGACCCGAGTTCGATCCACAGGTGGCAGCCTGGTACCAATGGGTTTTTTTAAACTTATGTACAATTTATATCGTTGACCTGGACACAACTGCGGCGACTAGCTCACCTCCTGTCACTTTGCATCAAAAATGTCTTTGGTGATAGGTGGATCGAAAAGACTTTATTGTATGGGTCTCTATCTACCCCAGCATTGGGAATGGCGTGAAGAAATAATGTTTCGAGAGATCAATACAGGTGACTGCTCCTCTCTTTTACTATTTTTGCGGGAGACCACTTATGTTCAGCGTGGAGTGTTGATTTTATGTTTTTTATTATTATATGGGCTTAATAAACGTTTATTTGAATAATAAATAAAATAGACACAAGGTTATCCTCGTGAGAGATATCGTCGTTGAAAGCTAGAATTTCCCCCAGTTTAGAGCTCACCCCAGGTCGTAACAATGAGTTTTTTTAAACGGTAGTACAATTTGTCTAGAAATCTGTCTGACTATCCCAGTATTGTGAAATACGTATATTCGCGTAATAAATTGACGCGGTATTTTATCTCTTTTTTTGTGGACATTAAAATAGCCTAATTTTGACTTTTTAACGACTGCACTTACATCTTTTAAATAATTGCCATGGCAACTAAAAACTGTGGGTTACTTAAGTAGCTTTGTTCCCGATTTCAATATCGTGTGTTCAGTGGCTACATGAATTTATCCCACAACTATTATAAATGTGGAAGTTTGTATGTTTCGATTGTAATATAAGTGTGGAAGTGTACCGTTTATTACACAAATGAAGCAAAAACTACTTAACGGATTTCAATAAAATTTGGCACACAGACAGTTTATTATGTGGATGACTATTATGATGGAATACTTTTTACTGGGAAATTAAAAATTTATTTCGATCATCCATCCACTCTGCTATCATGACTGATTTTAAACAAAATTATGGTAATAACAAAGGTGTGTTAACCTTAATGAATCTAGGGCACTGACATATTGCTATATGAGCTGACCATATACCTAAAATGTAATCGAACGCTGGCCAGTGCGTTGCAAAGTTTACGGGTGCACGGGCGCGGCGGCGTGTCGAGGACGCCCGGCAGCCCCGCCGCCCGGCGCTTGCACTATGACACACAATATCATGTCCTCCTTTCCGACGAGAATGTTAGCCAAGCAATACTCATCGATAGTACGCGTGACATAATCACTACGTACATTAGATAAGTGTGCGTCGATGTGGGTCAACAATGCAAAAATATTAATTCAATCGAACCGTAATTTTCTCACAATAGGTACTCATTGAGTTCTATAAGTTGTAAAAGCGTATAGAGGTTCACAACGAAATCAGTAAAGTGAGCGAAAAAGCAAGACAAAGTGATGCATTTCTCATAGCGTTGGGCAACGTACCTGCGCTGGGAATGCTTCCTGGAATATTCCATAAGCACGCTGTGCATCTCACGATCGGATTATGTAAATCAAGTATCATATTGCGTGCGTCTTTTCTTTATTACGCACTTGCACTCATTTTTAATACTTTTTAATATTAAGAGTAGTGTAAATCAGTCCATTAAGTACGACAGTTATTACATAACATTATACAAATTCTTCGATTTCGGGTTTCGCAGTGTCGTAATACGTTGTGATTACACAAGAGCTGGAGCAAATTTGTAAAAATAAAGACAAAATTATTAACTATCCTATTGTTATAGTTGATAATAAAATATAAGATGTTGTAATAATATATTTTGCGCCCATCTATAATAATTTGGGATCGCAAGAAAAGAGATTTGCGTAATCAATTAAGGTAATGTTCCATCGTTTCGGCAGTTTATGTTTCTAACAGAAAACATTAGAGTAATATAAATTCCTCACGTGTCGACACTACTTGACCTTTCCAATATAACAATAAAGCAGACGAAACATTAACGATTATAGCATTTGTGATACAGCTAGTATAGTTGTATCTGATAATTTTATTGACAATATTTTATATATTTATTATTCCATTTCTTTCGTGTTAGCATTACGTTTATCGTATATATCGTAGTCCACTCCATAACATAAGCCTCTCCCGTACAGTAGGGTTTGCCATAGTCACTACGATTGACAAGCCACACGTCTTCTACCGTGTAACCACACGGCGACCACTGAGTTTGTATGTCATTACTATACATTATCATGTTATTTTGTATGAGGTCGAAGAATTATTATTATAGGAAATAATACAGCATTTCAATGATGGTACTTTACGCAAACTTTTTCAAACATAGCATCATTCCGTTTTATGCTTAAGACAATATTTGTGAGATTTTCCGTGTAATAAATATTATATTCACGTTAATTATATTACATAGTTATAAAGATACTTGAAATATTATAATTGGTTTCATTTAAGTTTTTAGTATTTTATTAAACTTAATTTGAAGAACTGATATCTTAAAATTTCGGGCAGTGGTTTTCTAATATAACTATAATCCCGTTGTGTGTAAATTTAGGAAAATTACAAAAGCACAACAATTTATAGAAAATTATTATAATACTTAAAAAAAAGGCGGCGACGGGCTCACCACCTGTCACGTTGTCCCGAAAATATCTTCGGTGGAAGGTGGGTCGAAGGGACTTCATTGTCTAGACTAGACCTCTGTCTACCCCTGTATTGGGAATTGCGTGAAGATATTAATTTTTAATTTTATTATAATACCAGAAAGACTCGTGATAGCTCACAGTGGTTTGATTTTTTGTTTACATACGAATTTGTTTTATACCATTAAGTTTTACGAAACTTACAGGAATATCGCAAAGACCAAACTTAGATTTTATTTATTACTTTCATATTTTTATTTTTGATATTTACGATGACACATAGTCATGATAGCCGAGTGGTTAGGTGGTAGGAATTGCTAGTCAATAGACCCGAGTTCGATACCCAGGTGGCTCGTACCAATAGGTCTTTCAAAAACTTATGTACCAATTACATAGTTAGCTTGGACATAAAGACGGCGACAGGCTCACCACCTGTCACGTTGTCCCGAAAATATCTTCGGTGGAAGGTGGGTCGAAGGGACTTCATTGTCTAGACTAGACCTCTGTCTACCCCTGTATTGGGAATTGCGTGAAGATATTTGCGATGTTATTTAGAACTGAACTATTATTGTCACGAAAGACGTATCTAGGTTAGAAGATCCCCCAATATTCTATTTTCAAGTGGGAGAATTATTTCTGCACTTTAAAACCGGTGGTAAGTGTTAGGTTATTACTCAGATTATTTGCAATAGTGAAGTTCACATTCGATTTGATATTGCCACAAATACAGGAGCATATTCTTCTTTACAGATATTACGAATTTACGATAAGTAGATCACGATAGCTGAGTGGTAGGGTGCTTGGAATTGGAGTCAAGAGATCCGAATTCGATCCCCAGACAAGCTAGTACCAAAGGGTTGTTTCAAAAACCTATGTACGAATTATATTGTTGGCAGGTAGTGAGCTCGTCGCCTTCATAATGTCCAATATTATGAAGGCAACGGGCTCACTACCTGTCACGTTGTCCCAAAAATATCAAAGGTGGGTAGAAACATCTTAATTGTCTAGGTCTCTGACTACTCCTGTATTAGGAATGGCGTGAAGATACGAAAAGTATGCAGGAACGGTACCCTCCATCTTTTTCTGAATATCAGACACAAGATCAACATAAGTTTGTCTCCACAGACCCTAAAACTAAACATCTATATAGTTAGGGGCGCTAATTGTTAATTAACGAAAAATAAGGAAAGTCCAGGATTGTAATTATTACGATACGAATTAGAATTATAAGCCGTGATCACCATCAGTTTTGACACGTTCGGGAAAATCTTTACAAGTATCTCGTCAGGAATACCGGATTCGTTAAAATCACCGTACTTCAATCACAATACCGGAGCATCGATATTGAGTTGAAAAAGACAGTATAACAAAACAGTAGCTCTACAAAAAACAAATAATGTGAGAGTTTCTGAAAACTTTTTGACGAATTTGTTCGCAATCGTACATCAGCAGTAGCAGTTTATCTACTGGAACTTAATATCTACGATAGAATTGATAAAAAACAGCCGAGTTGGTTAGCAGGGTCAGTACCTTCGAAACTAAAAATTGTGGGTTAAATCTCACTAGAGGCAAATTTTTGTGTTGTGTGCATATGAATGTGTGTGCCGTCAGCTTAGATATTAAGACAACAATAGACTCCCCACCTGTCACGATGTCCCAAATTCGTTGAAAAGTGGGTCTTCATTGCCTAGACGTCTGTCTACCGTAGTATGTCTAAATTCAGTACATACATATAGTATATTCCGCCTTCAACCAAGTTTATGGGGTTTCAGTCTGATGGGTAAATGCCCACTTAGACAAGATTAACTAAAATTAGTATGTTAAGTAAGTCATGAAGTTAAGTTTAAGGGTCGACAGCCTAATGGTTTATTGTGTGGACTGCGAAACATAACGTCGCTGGTTCGGACCCGCAATTCGACTAATTTCATAAACCTCTCCAGGCATTACAGCTTAATTGAGTACTCATGTATACTAGGAATATGAATTGGCATAATGTTATAACAAATAATATCTATGCCTTGTTTAATGGATGTACTTATCAAAACGTACTTAGATAATATATTAATATTACATAGCATAAACCATTTCTGCATCAGTACGCCCGTTACCTTTAGCTTCAACCTCTACGCTACCCACCAACTACGCTATAGGGCAGTCAAATTATATATCATACACATGTTACGAGTGGCTCATTTTTATGGGTCGAAAATATTTTCTGGTTTGTTTTAATGTACGTCGCGCGAACAACAGACAATGAACGGATAACAGCGCGCTCGACGCGTTACCTAACACCTCGTTAGATAATTGGCGCAGGGTTTAGTCGCGGTGAAAGCAATCCGGAGCGCATCCGAGCGCCCTTCGCTGCACCAGACGATGCATGGGACCCTGTCATTTGGTGAGTGTATGAGTTTAGTGGTGTATTGTATGCAGCTGTGGTGGCATCATGGGCGCGGTGCGGTAAGGCTGACGGCTGTAGAGTCTACTGTATTATTTTTCATAATTTTCTATACTTTTACGTATTAAGAAAATATTACAGCAGACTATTAAAAATATGAACTAAATTATCTTCATTAATCTCACACGACTTTGTCATGTATATATTAAAGTAAAAATAGTTATCATTATTCAAAAGTTCTATGCAAAGACAAGCACTGTCAGCTATTATTGGTTTAAATTTGAAAAACATTTTAAATTAAATTGGCAAATGAAGCAAGGGGGATGCCATAGATAGATAAAACCAAAAGGCCCGTAGGTGATCGTTTATACGGAATATGAGGACTTACGTCAAGCGGCTGCAGTGTGTTGTCGTCTGCGAGCTGTCGGCGCACGCGTGGTGCGGCGTGCGCGGGCGCGAGCGTGGCAACGAGCAGCGCGGCGAGCAGAGCGGCGAGCGGGAGCGCGAGCGGGCGTGCGGCGGCCATGGTGTCGGTGCGAGCACTGCCGGCCCGGCTCGCAGCGCCGCCGCAGCCAGCGCCGCGACGGGTGGGGGCGCCGCTCGCCACTCGCCGCTCGCCGCCCGGCGCTGCCTGCTCCCAATCGCCTGTAGCAATAGTTGTGATAATCTGCTGCGCATCCACACACAGCAAAATTACAACCGCTACATCGCAGTAACCGACTGCCGTACGTTGCAAATCCATAAAGCTCTGTTTCGTTCGCACAGCCTTTTTGTGTTCATGGTCTACACCCTTGACCCGTGAAATGTCTTCTTTGCAAATGCTATTTTGAGTGCATTGATAAAAACCGTATCTACATGTCATTCATGTCCCTAAAACATTTGAATACGTGTCATTGACACTTAATAATTTCAAATTTATAGCCATCATTTAAATTTAAGTTTGATTCATGTGAAATGTGGTCAACAAAAATATAAATAAATAAATATCTTCACGAAATTCCCAAATTAAGTCCCTTCGACCCACCTTCCACCGAAGATATTTTCGGGATAACGTTACAGGTGGTAAGCCCGTCGCCGTCTTTATGTCCAAGCCAACGGTATAATTCGTACATAAGTTTTTGAAAACCCATTGGTATGAGCCTGCCAACTGGGGATCGAACTCGGATCTATTGACTCGAAATTCCGACCACCCTACCACTCGGTTGCCGTGAAATGTAGTTGACAGCTTAAAAACACCTCATACCTAACTTATATACCTAGCTTAGTTCTCTACGTCCAGAAGTGACATATTGACACACAAGCTTTCACTCCTTATTCTGCTTTTTCCGGGGAAATTTTCTAGAATCCTCTTTAGCTAAAGTCTACTTATAATTTTTCTCTACGCCCAATTCTATGTTATTCGGTCAAGTGGTTTAAAAATTTGTGATTAGTCAGTGTATGAATGAGTTACCTTTCGCTTCTATATCTAGAGATTTTAAATAGAAAAAAGCGAGTCTAACTCTTTATTTTATTACTACACATTAAACATTATTATGAATACATATATTTTAATTATCTTAAAGTCAAATCCACTTAAAATCTCGTTCAGGAAGTAATTTATGAAATAAAGTTGAATAGCCAAAACCATAATTGTAATGTATAAACATTTTTTTCATTTTGCGATCCGATTTAAAATAGTCATTAATTTAAACGTTAAAAATTTAATAAGACGACAACAAGCAAGCAGATTGCGTAAAGCGGATAACACGGTACACATTTGGCCCACATGTAACAGTGTTTAACGAAATTATTATAAAGGAAATCTCGTATTTACCAGATGAAATCGAATGTTATAGTATCCCGCAACGATGTCGTCACAACAGGTTGCAGATTCTTAGCAATTCCTGTTGTTGTTGCTTTACTTAAAATATACATATAATAAAATAAACTTTACGCCATTCCCAATATAGTCAGTAGTCTAGACAATTAAGTCTTTTGACCCACCTTTCATCAAAAATTTTTTTTGGGATAATGAGACAGGTGGAGAGTCCGTTGCCGTCTTTATTTATTTATTTAAAAACTTTATTGCACACATAATTGAATGTACAATTGCGGACTTAATGCCTCAAGGCATTTTCTACCAGTCAACCAGGAGTATATAAGGAGAGAAAAAAAAAATCAAGGCTTTTAAAGTCACGATAGCCGAGTTGTTGGGTGGTCGGAATTTCGAGTCGAGAGACCCGAGTTCGATCCCCAGGTGGCAGTACCAATGAGTTTTTCAAAAACTTATGTACGAATTTCATCGTTGGCTTGGACATAAAGGCGGCGACAGGCTCACCACCTGTCACGTTGTCCCGAAAATATCTTCGGTGGAAGGTGGGTCAAAGGGACTTAATTGTCTAGACTTGACCTCTGTCTACCCCTGTATTGGGAATTGCGTGAAGATATATTTTTTTTTATAAGGCGATGAAAAATTATGTCAAAGCCAACGATATATTTCGTAGATACTTAAGTTTTTGAAAAAACTCATTAGTACGAGCCTTGGGGATCGAACTCGTGTGTCTTGACTCGAATTCCGATCACCCAACCGCTTGGCAATCGTGGTTTACGACTATAATTGATAAAGATTTAAGAAGATAATTGAATACTTATCTTATATCATAATTTCATGCTCACCTCATTGCTAAAATTTACAAATAAATAATTGGCAACTTTTATTTTATTTGGACATTATTTTTGGAAATAATTTTTATTTCGCCTTAAAACCACGCAGCAACTGCTACAGCTGTGACGGGCTTGCGCATGCGGGGTAGTACTCGATACTATGATACAGCCAGCTCTAGCTATTACGATTCACTCTCCTGCGCCTCATCCAATTGCATTTTTAAAAGCCGGTAACGCATCTTTAGCTACTGTAGTGTGACTGCACCTGGGTGTAGGTAACGACTTCCTATCAGGTAATCCGGTTGTTTGTTTGCTACTCGTACTCAACTGTAAATATACTACTGTACTGTAAATGTACTTACTTGACTATAAATGTACTTACTTGACTATTAGGCTTTTATCCTAAATGAATAATTACATAATTAATTATTATTGCATTAAATTTCTATTGAAACAAAATACAGGATTACTCAAATTTAATTATTTTTTATACTTATTGCATATAATACGTGTGAGTTGTAATATTTTGCCATACACATTCATATGTTTAGTCATACATAAATCTTAGAATTTTAAATTAAGTCTGTACCAATAAAATATTTGCGATAGGTTATACGTTATAATTAATTTTTCATGCATAAGGTCAATGCAGTCTCCTTTCTAAGATTAGATTAACTACATCTTGTGAACTAATATGCAATAATCTAATACCGTTTGAAATAAATATAAAACAAATCAAAAGACACGATAGCCGAGTGGTTAGGTGATTGGAATTCGATTAAAGACCTAAGAGCGATCCCTAAGAGGTACGCGGGTACCAATAAGTTTTTTCAAAACTTACATATGATGTATATCGCTGGCTTGGACACGATAACGGAAAAAGGCTCCGATAAAATGTTGTCCAAAAGGCCTAATTTGTCGAGCATTATGGCTGCCCCTATTTTGGGAATGATTTGAATAATAAAACCACAAGGATCTGCTTCTTTATCTTCTTCTTCTTTACAGCCTATCCGGAGGCCACTGCTTAAAATAGGTCTCCTCCAAAGCTCAAGTATCCCCCAAAACTCAAAATAAATGTCGAGCTACAATATATTCTCAATAAATAAAATAAATAAATATCTTCACGCAATTCCCAATACAGGGGTAGACAGAGGTTCCTTCCACCGAAGATATTTTCGGGACAACGTAAGAGGTGGTGAGCCGTAAGTTTTTGAAAAACCCATTGGTACGAGCCTGCCACCTGGGAATCGAACTCGGGTCTCGCGACTCGAAATTCCGACCACCCAACCACTCGGCTATCGTGACTTCTTATGCTCTCAATGGTGGTTTAATATTCACGGGGAAAAATATTTAGGGCGATAGATTATTTTTCAGAGAGATTAGTTCCGGGAGAAAAAGATCAATATAAAAAACAAAAAAAAAATTGTTTACTCATTATAAAAATGTTTACGATAAATGGAACATAAAGCTGAAACGATCAGCCAGATTGTTTTAATTTTTCTGGTAAGGATTAAGTAACGTAATATTTGTTCGATCAAACCAGTCCACTTGGTTCACATCGGATGACTCAGACGGAGGGCCCGCCGTGGCCTGGAATTGTTACATAACTCCAAGTCGTAAAGGTTACGTGATACAATCGACTGCTCAGATCGCTCGTACTTACTGAACCAAAGATCCTGAGTTAAAATCATTAAATATGTATACTCGAGGGATGTATAAGCAACCTAAGTTGGACGAGAGTCGAGATGGTTGTGGAGTTGTGATGTTTATTATTCCGAGTAAAGCATCCTGCCATGTAGTCATCGACTGGTATAAGGCACTGATGCCATACGAGACTCGTAAGGAAAATTTCTATGTCGACGCTAAGCTTCACTGATGAATTGGAGTTCTAAGTATAAGTCACCTTGCACCTTAGCTGCTACCCTTTAAGGTTTATGAATTTTATAAAATAAAATAAATAAATATCTTCGCGCAATTCCCTATATAGGGGTAGACAGAGGTCTAGTCTACACAATAAGGTCTCTTCGACCCACCTTCCACCGAAGATATTATATGGGACAACGTGACGGGTGGTGAGCCCGTCGCCGTCTTTATGTCGAAGCTAAGTAAGAAGTATGACGATGATCCAAATCGGCGACCTTCGCCAAGGTCACGGGTTCAAATCCCGCCCGTATCAGTTGATATTTTAAAAACTTTTTTCTCTTTAATTTAATCACATAAAAGTTCAGCATAATATGCTTTAAAAATCAATAAAATTGCATAATGAAAACTTAATAATTAATGTTTCTACATAGCCTCCGAGTCTCTCTACACACCGAGACCAGCACTTTTCCAAGGCTTTAATCCCATTAAAAAAAGTTTTGTCTTGGTCCTGAAAAAACGCTTCACGACATACATTACCTCATTATCATCTTCGTACCTTTTTCTCCTTAAGTATTCTTTCAATTTGGGTAACAGATAAAAATCGCTAGGCGCCAGATCTGGTGAATAAGGGGGATAGTCAAACTTTTCGAAGCCAGCTTGTTGAATGGCAGCCATCGCAACTGCCGACCCGTACGCGGGTGCGTTGTCGTGATGAAACAGCACGTCCCTTCGAAGTTTTCTCTCCTTTTCTCTTTGATGGCATTCCTCAACTTGGTAATTAAAGCTGCATAATATTGGCCTGGAATAGTGGTTCCACGCTCCAGGTAATCAATCAACAAAGCCCTTCTGTGGCCATAATCTTGCCTGCCGATGCACGAATCTTCTTCGGGGTCGGTGATGAAGGTCGTTTCGATTGCGAAGATTCGCGTTTTGTCTTGGGAATAAGATGATGGATCCATGTTTCGTCCATTGTTACGAAACGAGACAAAAAGTTTTCAGAATCTTCTTGAAACTTATCCAGCAATATCTTCGAAATGTGAAGCGTATTTTGTTTCTGACTGTCGGTTAACATTCTCAGCTTTTGCGGTGGGTGACTTTTTTAACATTATAAATATGTATTTTTTTCTTTATTAACATTATAAATATGTATTTTAGCTATGCCTGCCGTAATTATTTATTTTTCTTGCCAAGGTGTATGTTATTCTCACTACTTTTTGATGCCTCCTCGCATATTATATCGTTGCCGTTGACACTAAGAAAGCGATAGGCTTACAACCTATCACGTTGGCCCAAATAAGCTTCGGTGAATAGTTGGTCGAAAGAGGACTAAATATTCTTAAAAATAATTTTTGATAGAATGTGCACCCAACTAAAAAAAATTACCTAAAACATTTTAACATTACATGTTTAATATTAAAACATTTTCGTAACCTAACCTCTACAAGATCGACTTGATTAACTATTATCTAAATAACAAAATTTAATATCCTAACCATTGTACTACATAAATTAATCTTAATATAATTATATTAAAAGGTTTACTTATTTGTAGTTTTTGTATTATTTTAATATATTACCGATAATTGTGGGTCATAATAATCAATAAATTTACTAAAACCTCAATCGCTTATCAGTCTCACAAACGACATCAACGGGCGCAAGTTTACGTTGAAGTCTTTTGTTAAGCAATTTTCATTATGTGTAAGAAAATGTATTTTATAAACTTAATTTTACAAATAAAAAGTAAACAACATTCATCGAAAAAAGAATTTATTTTTTGTATTCTAAGTAGAAAAAATCAAGTATACCTCAAAACCTTAAAAGCAAAGTAACCAGTGCGTATTGCCAGTGATGACCTACGGAACTGAGACATGGTCCTTCACTGCTGGCCGAATGAGGAAGCTCAAAGTTGCTCAGCGGGCCATGGAGAGGGCTATGTTGGGTGTTTTTCTGCGTGACAGAATCCGCAACGATGATATCCGCAGCAGAACTAGGGTAACTGACATAGCCATGAGGTTTAGCACGCTGAAGTGGCAATGGGCCGGCCACATAGCTCGTAGAACCGTTGGGGAAGAAAAGTTCTCGAGTGGCAGCCTCGTTCTGGCAAGCGCAGTGTTGGACGTCCCCCCACAAGATGGAGTAACGACCTGCACAACATTGCGGGAAGTCGATGGATGCAGGTGACTCGGGATCGTTCTCTATGGAAATCTTTGGGGGAGGCCTATGTTCACCAGTGGACTGTTGATAGGCTGTAAAGAAAGAAAAGAAAAATTCTAAGTAGAAAAAATTGTCTACAACTTCGTCCGCGCTTAATAGTAGAATTGCGGAATTTTTTATTTTAAAATTACAATGCAGTAATTGTTAGTAGTTATTGTAATTCATGCATTAGTTATTGACACACCAAAGAAGAATAAAAATTTCGTCCTTAGCAATAAATTGACAGTGAACTGAATGAGATTGAAAACGTACATAAGACGACAACAGACTACCACTAACGATGCGTCAAATAAACTCTCATTATGACGCGAAAAGCAATAAAATAAATAACTATATTTGAATTTTGTTACATACAACTATTACTATTGGAATTACTTTTATGTTCTAGTTAAAATTAAAACTTGATTTAATGTTCGAGTGAGTTAGCTATGAACTTAGCAACCTTGGTTCTTATTGCTCGTGGCGAGTAAATCGGTGTACAACTAACGAGTGACTTTACGAAACGACCTCGTGGCCTAGGCCGAGTGCACATCGGCTTGCTGACGAGCCGACTCGAACGCATTCGTCCTTAAGTTGCTACCCTTTGATTGCATGCCTTCTTGATTTGCGCTTTACATTTTTATGTACATTAATACATTTCATCTCATTTTGGAAATATATGCAGCAGTACATATTTATTAATTAATCGGTCATCTATTTATTTGATTGCGTCATAGTTGTAAATGTTACAGATCTTATAATTATACTATAAATCACATCTACAAGTTATTTGTTAATTGGTTTGTGTAATTAATAGTTTTAATGTGAATGCAATTATCTAAATGTAGTTACATTCACACGACCGTTCATAACACTTGCCCATTATTATGATTTTTCATTGCAATGGTTGGTTGATTGATGACTTTCTAAAATATGTGAGTTCAGTTCAAAAATGTTTTTAGCGACCGGTATTTTTAAGCATAAGAACAGAGTTTGTAATGAACAAATAAGTATGAAGTAATGAAAAGTTGTTTCTTTTGAAAGTCAAATGCTGATTAGAAGTAGACCTTAGCATTTACACATTGTTGGTATTTTATACTTTATTAAGCATTCCGGTTTTCACGGTGTCGCCAGCTCTGAGATCCCGGTCCATATTCCTAGACAAGTCAATTTTGAAAACCACTTTTTCTCTATTTTCTCGGGAATATGGTTTGTAGTACATTTGTTATTTCCGATTTCATAACATCAGAGCAATGTATGTGATTTTGTCCCTATCAATTTATATATTTATTTATGTATGCAAACAATATTGCATTTATATATATTTACAATATATACAACCTTGAAGTTTCAAACAAACTCAAAGCCTTACCTTACACCTTACCTTATGGTACAGTAAGAAGAATGCGCATTACCACATGATGCATGAATTTTTTTGTTATTTTTATTTTTGAGATAGTACCAGAATAACAAATAAATTTTTATTTAATGTGTGTAAAGAAGCACGGACAGTCTTCATTAGCACACATTTCGCAACACTTAACAAATGCTAGCATATGTTAATTAGAGATGACATTACTGCTATTTCGCGGCGTGATTGACACCTTATTTGTGAAATACACAATTTTCTGTTATCTAATATTACTGAGTATATTTTGTAAACATCACTAAAATCTATTAAAACTGCGCATAGGAAAAGATCTATGAGCTCTATAACACCACTTCAGAAACTTTTAATTCTGTTTACCATTGACTACTTTTTGGTCATTAGTTTCGACAAATTAACTGCTCGTCAGACGTTCACTTTTCTATAAATCAGTTGGACGACATGTTATCTATACAGCTTGGCGTTCATCGAAAGAAATGTCATATACGTTTTTAATCTTTTACATCAAAAATTCAAGTTCCGTGTATTGGTGTCCGCATGATTCGAAAAGTAGCCTTAAAATATTTACACAGCGCTACATTTTTATTAAAAATAATTTTTGTACACTTTTATTTTCACAGATTCCTAAGATCGTGAAATCCCAAGGAGATAAGGTATAGATCTTAAGTTGAATGACGTGCAATAGTGCGTGCACCTATGTTCTTAAGAAAACTTTAATTTAATTTCCCAATAATTACGTTTGTTGTGTTGTGACAATTCTAGAGCTTGATCCTGCTTAGGTGGCTAGGGGTTGGGGGTTCGAACCCTGCTAAGGATAAATATTTTCGTGATGAATATAAATGTTCTGACACGAGTCATGGATGTTAGTAACATTTATCTGTGTAAGTACATTCTATAGTTATGTATGACATTAAGATGGCGACAGACCTCTTATCACGTTGCCCCACATAAACTCTTGTGGGACTAAAATACTAAATTGTCTTATCCTCTTACCACTACACTATTGGTATATACGTGAAGATAGAGTAAAAATAAATAAAAAAATATAATTAATACCAAATAAAGCCAAAGCAAAACATGGCCCGACTAACATTATAATTGTGAAAACAAAAATCGGAACACGCTAGTTTTTCCTAAACTCTGACCTCCTTTCTGTAATATTATATTTTGTTTTTTAATATACTCGTACAATGTATGTTACATATACAATATATGTATGTTGCATGTAGTCAAACAATTTTCCCAAGATCCAACCCAAATCTGACAGAGGAGATCTCATCACAATTACTGTCATTAAGGTGATTAAAATACAAAATATTGTAATTTGCATGTTCATGCTTTAATTGTCTTGAGTTGAACAAATTCCCATGGCGATAGGCATCAAGGTACATTATAAAATTTGTGTCATCCGTAGATACAAATTATTTTGTGCTTTGTTATAAATTCTCTGTATAATCACTTCATGTACGAAATTTGCATCTCCACATAATTGAGCAATTTCATACTGCACGCACAAAAATTATGTTACTTTCGATTCTATGTGCAATGCAGGACAATATTTCCATTTCCTTTCTCATTTTTTTCAATTCATGATTGAGGATAGTTTATGTGCGAAAATGATGTTAGAAATCAAACAGGATTGAAAATAGACCTTTATATTTTATTTAACATAAAGGGCTACATACTGGCCTATAAAATTCCATGTGTGAATGTACTCTGTGACGTTTTGAAGGCCTATCCATTAGTCGCTCTTAGGACACCCACAAAGAGCAAGGGTTGGCGTATTCTTACATATACCACATGACTTACTGCGCCAATATTCAAATAATAAGACTTCCCTACAACGCTATTGATACATAGCATACTGCCGTCAACTACACTTAAACTACAGTAACTACAGTAGGCCGATACTACAGCGCTCTTAGTGTGTTAGCACATGGATAGACACAGACACTCTTTTTTATCACTAGGGCGATATTTTTTAAGGTTTTGGCTTATTAGATTATGCTCAAGTCATCCAGATCGATTTCCCAAGATTTTCAACTCTTGACTCGCAGCGTATAAAATCTATTATAACACACCACAACTAAAAATGAGAACCATTTATTAATGTACTGAGTTAAACGAACGATAGCCGAGTTGTTAGTTCCAATTTTTTTTGTGATTATGAATGTTTGTACTTCAATCATGGAAGCGTATACGTATATATATTTTATCATCTACTTAGATATTAAAACAGCAATTTGCTTTCCACCTGTCATGTTGTCCCAAATAAGTTTCGTTGAAAAGTAGGTCGAAAACGACTCCATTATCTAGACCTCTGAAAGCTGTGTGAATATAAAAGAATAATAATAAGGGCTTATCCTGTGATCACAGCTCTAGACATCGAGAGCAGGAAGTAAAGAGATAAAACCATCCACCGCTAAATCACTAGTTTAGATTTAACACATTCAGTTAATGCGTTATCTGTTAAGTCGTACTTTCTGAACAGAAATTAACATAAAATATTATGTCGTTGTATAACCAATATGTAAAGGTTGAAACCCCTGACTAACCTAGATGTAATGAGGTCCAAATTAGCATATACGTGTAGGGTGATAGGTCACTGTGTAATAATCTGATTGTGTTAAATTACGAAAAAGAATACTACAAATTTGAACATACATGAATATTAACTTGGTTAGTGGTGATGGGGTCGTGTGGACATGGCGTAAGAATATATGCGTGGTATATTCTTATACAGTTGTACCTTTCTTAGTGTCGTAAGAGGTGTCAAAAATGCTAATAGCTACTATAACATCTGGCGGGACTAGCTGTCCCTTAAAAATAACAACAGCAGCATCTAGGGTGCAATACGTCTGATACTACGATCTTCAATGCGTTTAGCAAGCTTGGCGATTACGGCAAATCCTATCCTACAGGAGAGGCCTATTTCTGCCAATACCTTTTCAATGATTTTTGCAGATCATCATTTACGATATGTATGTCCGTAGTAAGCAATTACGAGTATGTGTGACTTATAGACTAATAAATAAGCGTTGGGTTTTTTTAAACACAGATATATTTAAAATGACTTTTTATTGATTATAAAACAACTGTATGTATACATAAAATTAAATAAATAACTTTCTGTATTATTTTTCTTGATTAGAACTATGGCAGTCAATCCGGAAGCGCAACATTTATTCCAGATATGCTTGAAAGTGTTAAATTTTTCTCCATTACACTACTTTTTAATAGTAATTTGGAGTGTTCACTAAATAGGCGTAGAATGTAAATTAAAACAAATGTACATGCTTTAATGGCAATTCTACTTTAGAACACCGCATGCAATCACTTATTAAGCATAATTTTTCGATGAAATGTAAATCTAAAAATTATGTATATCTAAATCTAAAAATATAATAAGTCTAATTCAAGATACATAATTACGATAACCGAGTGGTTGGGTGATCGAGTTTCGAGTCAAGATACTCTAGTTCAATCCCCAAGCGGGAGGCTCGTACAAATGGGTTTTATTCTAAACTTATGTATGATTTACATCATTTGCTTCGACACAAAGACTGCGACAAACTTTTTCAAAAAGCAAAAAAGTCTTCGGTGAAATAATTCGGTTAATTTTCGTGGTAAACCTATGTCTACCCCAATATTTGGAATGGCGTGAAGATATATTTTTTCAAATACATAGTTACATGTCTACATCTTCCACTGCTGGCACGGGACACTGTAATAAATAATACCAAGCGACAACGACAATGACTCCAAGATTTTTTAAACCTTTTTTTAAACTATGGTTTTTTAGCAACAAATTTAACAAGACTAAATGTATTACTAATATTAATACTATTTGAAAGTGTAGTACTTTCTTCTTTTTAGCTTTAATAAAAAACCATAGTTCAACATATACCAGTTTTACTTCTTCTTACTTCTGTTTGTAGTAATCTGATACAATCATTAGATACACTAGACAAAGTATTTGCACCAGTAAATTTCCATGACAGTAATATAGTACTTTGGTATTATAAAACAAGTAGTGTAACGCTACTTTAAAAACAATTGAGTTATAATTAAATCATTCGCAAAGAACATAATGTGGTTAATAAAAATGAGAGGTTGTACCGAGCGTACGTTCGTCACATCCGCTTACCCTGACCTCGTCGTAAGCTGATCTAAATACATTTATTTAGATCGGATCTACCGCCTCCGCAATTACAGGCTATGCACCGCTAGAGTACTTCAGTTCTACATTCGCTCAAAGAACTGCAGAAAGTCACGTAAGGTCAACATTATGTTCTGAAGATGTCAAGTTGCCGTAAATACACTCCGGTGAGAACTAAAGGTCTAAATTTAAGGACCACTGTCTACACAGTATTGAAAAATCTGTAAAGTTAAAAAAATCACGAAATTAATGACTTGGCAAGGGAAATCTTGATATCTAATCCGCGTGGTCATACTGTGCTTTTGTATGAGTAAGGTAACGGATTTTACCGCTGAAATAAATTGTGAAAAATAATTTTGAAAATAATTAATATGGTAATGGGTGCATCAAACAGACAGCCTAGCTAGTCACACGATTTAGATAAGATTGAACAATCCAAAAAAACTTACCTATTTTATTTAAGAAGCATTGAACATGATTAAAGAAAATTATGCTTTCCAATATTTACCACGTGCCGACGTCGCAGTAAACAAAGCGAACCGCGATGACGTAAAGGCGCCGCGGATAGCCCCCACCAACCCGCGGCGACTCCGCGTCGAGTTACATCTCGTGACATAACACTACGTGAACTCAAATCCTTACGCAGCCGTCCGTTGATCTGAATCTAGTTCACACGTTCACTTATACTCGATGTCAACTGTTTGTTCGGTACAAGTATTTATTATCAATTTTGAATTTTAACTTTCCACATTTGCTAGCCACTTCCGAGTAGGTTCGGTGATCGAATTAATAGACTCGTACCAATGGGCTTGCTCGTAAAGTACAAACTGGACATAAAGACGACGACGGGCCCATCACCTGTTCCGTTGTCCCAAAATGTATTCAGTGAAAGGTCTGTCGAAAGGACTTAATAGTCTAGATCTCAGTCGACTGCAAAATTTTATTTATAATAATTAAAATTTGGACAACCTTTTACGTTCAATATGTCGCGGATTCCATTAAACAGGTCAGAACAATACATATATTTATTTTATGACGTTCCGGTGATTTTACTTATTTACTTCGTGACCAGTGGTCTTTCTTTAGGTCTGGTATGTTTAGAGATGGATTTTTCCATCATTCGGTAGCTATAGCTAATTTCAATGTTTTACCGTTAGATACATCTCTTGACACTCATGAGAGATAAGGGTTGATTATTAATTGGAAAACACACGCGAAGATAAAATTAAAATAGATTATTTTGTGTAGAAGCAAGGACACGCTGAGCTCCTCGCCTTATGGAGTTTATACATTCATTATATCCGCACAAGCCACATCCACTGTTACTTTTGAGGCTGGTTCTTTTTTTACTCAAAGGCTTAGTCCAACTATTTAATGTGGAAATGCAGCCAGCGTTCTTGGTAGCATACCTCATGGAGTATTGCTCTAGGATTACTGTATTTTTTTGTTGTTGTGTAAGAAAATTGCCACTCCCTGTTTTCCCGTGGGTGTCGTAAGAGGCGACTAAGAGAAACAGTCTTGAACATCGTTATGGCGACCGTAGATGGCGGGATAACCTGCAGTGTACTTTAATAGGCCGTTATGTATGTATTTATGCAAGTATTTTAAATATAGACATAATTTTATTTCTGTAAATAAAGTATTAAAAAAGAGCAAATAACAAATGCATACAACTAAGTGAAATCGGCTACGCAATAACGATTCCGATATAATTAAATGAACAAATTATATAATATTCGCGAACACGCAACATCAATATCATTTTATCACTTTGCAAAATATTTTGATACACAAACAAAAAAGTAACAAAAATATTACCACTTTCCACACAGTTTTTGTAGAGAACATATGTCAATTTTATATTTTTATATATTTTTATGACTGATAACATGATTACCAATTTTGTAGCAGACGATGTGCTGCAGGAAAAGGTTAGCTATCCGTCAGGTCCATTGTGCTTGTTGGAGAAAATGCACTTGAGGTACAGAGCAAGCTGGGAAAATGGCAAGAAAAACTGGAAAGTGTCGGATTAAAAATAAGCAGAACCAAAACTGAACACATGTTCTGTGACTTCAGTAGTCCATCCAGTTTTTCTCATATTGCCTTGGATGGTGTTCTCCTACCAGTCTGCTCCGAATTCCGTTACCTTGGGTCAGTGATCCAAAATGATGGCAATGTCGCCCGGGACGTAAAGAATAGAATAAATGCGGGATGGATGAAATGGCGACAGGTCTCTGGAGTAACTTGCGATCCACGCATGCCTCTTAAACTTAAGGGCAAAATTTACAGAACGATCGTGAGACCTGTCGTATTGTACGGATCGGAGTGCTGGGCAACGAAAGTGACGGATGAAAGAAGAGTGCATGCTGCAGAGATGAGAATGTTGAGATGGATGTGTGGAGTGACTAGAAAAGATCGCATAAAGAATGAGTATATAAGGGGAAGTTTGAAAGTAGCACCAGTGACAGAGAAAATGAAGAGTGGTAGGTTAGCATGGTTCGGGCATGTAATGAGGAGGGAAGAATGTAATATAGGCAAAAGAATGTTAGAGATGAGTGTGGATGGACGAAGAGCTATGGGGAGACCAAAAAAACGATGGATGGATTGTGTGAAAGAAGGCATGAGAAAGAAAGGAGTGAGTATTGACATGACGGGAAATAGAGGAGAGTGGAAGAAGAAGACATGTTGTGCCGACCCCATAGCATGGGATAAGGGCAGGAAGTAGAAGAAGAAGAAGAAGAAGGTCCGATGATAGTGAGCTGGGATCATTTCCTCTACGAGGGTGCGCTATCGCAAATGGTATACGTGCGAACTTCGATAGCGCGATGTAGGATGTCGATGTGATTCCTAAATCCGCCACAAGTGACCTTCTTATGTGTCACCACATAACTTATAAACAATTGATTTATTATTTAATTTATCAAACTCATAATTTAGGAAAGAGCATAGTACTTTTTACTATTTAAAATTTTACGTAAGTGACGGTTTTATAACTGGTAAAGTTTATAATGCAATATATTCACATAAAAATTTCATCATACAATGCACTTTAAATGTCGAGCTAAGATTATTTGACCATTCATGAATTGGCATTTTGAATAATAAAACATTTTAAAGGCATATTCTTGCCTCACCTATAACTATTTTAGGGCAAGTTGCGAATGCCAGTTTTTGACTAAATTTGAAAGTTCGTTTTCAAATAGAGCTTATGTTTCAAATCACATAAACACAGCGGCTCGTTCCGTATTAGCCTTCGATTTTGTATGTCGCAATACAACACACCCACGCCACTAAAATATATCCCTGCGCCACTAAACCTCTTCATATGAAAAGACATATGTATATACAGCCATAGAGCACATATTATTGAGTGTCACGGTCCTTACACATCTCTCTTGCTTCTATCAGATTTAGCACTATCTACATACACGGGGTATTCCTGGGGTATCCAACTAGCGAGCAATTTATTCAAATGGTCTTCAGAAGTTGGCAGCTCGCCTAGTTTCTTTTACCTGTTTTTTCTCCGTTAGAAAAATCTCAGTAATAACAGTGGTAGATATAAAAATGACGATACAAATACTGTATGTTGTGTAAATGAGAAGAGTCACGATAGCCGAGTTGTTGGGTGGTCGGAATTTCGAGTCCAGAAACTCGAGTTCGATCCCCAGGTGGCAGTACCAATGAGTTTTTCAAAAACTTATGTACGAATTTCATCGTTGGCTTGGACGTAAAGACGGCGACTGGCTCACCACCTGTCATGTTGTCCCGAAAATATCTTCGTTGGAAGGTGGGTCAAAGGGACTTAATTGTCTAGACTTGACCTCTGTCTACCCCTGTATTGGGAATTGCGTGAAGATATATTTTTTTTACTTATGTCTATAAATAAATGATTTGATTTGATGTATGTTATGTTATTATTAAAAAACTGTTTTATTTTTCATAGAGTAGACAAAAGAAAATTCTTAAACTGGTAATAAAAACTTTTTGATTTATACAATAATATAATTGTAATTGGTGTCCTGAACTTCCCACTGTTCCCAGTGGCTAGTGAGAAAAGTTTGCTATCCTACCCTAATGGAACATTTATAAGAGGTTATTGAATATAATACTAAGATAAATCTGACTAATTTTCATGGCTGAACGTGTTTTATGATGTGTTGTGGCAATTTTAGATTTGTTAGATATAGCTTGATAAGATATAGATATAGATTTTATAGATTTAGATTGTTTACTTACTTACTTACCTACTTACTTACCTTCACGCACAATCCCTGACGGGGTAGCCAGAGAGAACAGATCGCTAAGTGTTCATATAAATAATTTGTTTAGATTATGGTAATAATCTATAAATATAAATAAAATTGGAGTGTCTGTTTGTAATATTGAAATAACCGTTTTTTACTACATGTATATGAAAAAATACGGTACATACATCAAAATATCACTTTTTACAATTTTTGAAAGATGACCTTGTCTCAAAAATGGATAAGGGCGTGCTTCGATGGTTTAGGCACGTTGGGCGAATGAGTGAAGACCGAATGGCGAAGAAAATATATAGCGCGAAAGTTAATATTAAAAGGTGTCGAGGTAGACCGAGACTAACTTTCGAAGACCATGTGAGCAAATTGCTCGAAGAGGGGAGGGCCAAGAGTACTCGGATACCTAGACGTGCATGTTTGAAGAAGATGATGAATCTGAAAGAAGCGAAAGAAGTATGAAGGGGTCGTGACACTTGGCGATCTGTTCTCTCTGGCTACCCCGTCAGGGATTGTGCGTGAAGATAAATAATAATAATAATAAAAATAAAATTTTTGTTCCGGCTAATCTCTGAAACGGCATAACCCATTTTAACCGGACTTTCACTGAGAGATAGCTAAGGTTATAAGGAGTAACATAGGCTACTTTTATTTAAGAAACATAATTTGGGTTCCCCGTCGTATAATAAATACCTTCACGCCAGTGCTGATATTGGGGTAGACTTAAGTCAGAAACAATTAAGTTCTTTAGACCCACCCATCTTTCACTGAAGACATTTTTGGTATAAAGTAAATAAATAATAATGATAAATATCTTCACGCAATTCCCAATACAGGGGTAGACAGAGGTCAAGTCTAGACAATTAAGTCCCTTTGACCCACCTTCCATCGAAGATATTTTCGGGACAACGTGACAGGTGGTGAGCCCGTCGCCGTCTTTATGTCCAAGCCAACGATATAATTCGTACATAAGTTTTAGAAAAACCCATTGGTACGATCACCTGGGGATCGAACTCGGGTCTCTCGACTCGAAATTCCGAGCACCCAACAACTCGGCTATCGTGACTTGTGGTATAAAGTGATATGTGGAAAGCCTGTCGCTGTCTTTAAATCTAAGCCAACAATATACGTTAACGATCTAATGGTGATTACTAAATCTATGATAATAAGAGCTTAAAAAAACTTTTAGTTCTGAAGCGCATTCGTTCATATGACGGCTAATGAGTAGCTACTTAAAATATTATTCGGAATAATAACTTGTATAAAATCTCCATAAAAAAAATCTTTCAAATGCGGTTTACCACTTACTGACAGCTGCTAAGATTAGTTATTAACCTTGAGCCACCTCTAACGGCGACCTTGTGGTGGGAGAGAGGTGGTCACTTTGAAACATATTTGTGTTCATTTTACAGTTGAAATACGAGCGAGACACGAACATCAGCAGCGTGGATTCACAATAACTGACACGGCGTGTAGGAACGAGGTCCTGCCTTGCCTCTCGGCACAACACCAGCGACCTTGTTTTCGCGTGTATCAATTGTGAATGCCTATTGCACAAAAATGGGAATAAAAATAGAATTAATAATACCTATGCGTGATTGAAATACATTATGCATCGCAAATTTTATGAAATAATATTAAAATACATGACAAGTTAACTCTTAAAGAACAAAAAAACGACTTACTAGCTTACTTATTTACTTTACAGCATGTTCAGCTCTTCCGCATAGGTCTAATAGATCGAATTTCGCAGTAGCTGATATTTTGGATATTGCTTGTCGTCACCGGTCGTCTTAACTTTGATCTGGTATTTCTTAAGATGATTATTCTGCCATTTGACAGTAGCTATTGCTATTTTTTAAGGTAAACCATTCTTAAACCGATATGTATCATAAAACAAACGAAACTGAAAAAATATGGCTTAGGCTCGGAACTGTAACCTTACCTCCTATTGATATTTAAATAGTTATATCACTGTAAATAACCTTAAACACCACGTTGGCCATCAGCTGGTGGCGAGATAATCAGGAAAAATAACAGACAAGAGAACCAAAAGAGAACACAATCAGTGATGGGCAGCAGCGCCTGTGTTGTCAGATGTATGAAAAAGTACAAGACGTTCTTTGATCTAGTTTACGACGTACTTAATAAACATCATGTTTAGAGTACCTTTACATAATATACAAAGACTAATAATAGTATTAACTAAGTGAAAAGATATGCTGAGATAGCGGTATTTGGACTCTGTTTAGTGGCGTAAATTGTAATAGAGGCGTGATATTTATTTACACGTTGTCACTAATAAGCACCGTTGATATTTGTCAAATGGACTATATTGCCTATAATCTGACTATAACATAAATAAATTCAGTAAAAAAATAATATTTTAAATTCACTCAATATAATAAAAATAATTCATTTCATTCAATTCATTCAATATAATAAAAAGGTCACGATAGCCGAGTTGGGTGGTCGGAATTTCGAGTCGAGAGACCCGAGTTCGATCCCCAGGTGATCGTACCAATGGGTTTTCCAAAAACTTATGTACGAATTGTGTTGATAACTTGGACATAAAGACGGTGACGGGCTCACCACCTGTCACGTTGTCGCCTTAACAATGTACATGATCATAATGGTTTCTTGTATTTACGTGAATACTACACATTTTAAATAAAAGGATTTTTGGATTTTATCGCGTTTCGGATTTTAACCGTGGTCACGGGGGGTAGTCCCCCCGTGATCACGAATGTTGTAAAGCATCCGAAACGTCGGTAAATAAAACAGTTTGTAAAAACTAATTAAAAAACGCGATAAAATCCGAAAATCGTTTTATTTAAAAAAATTTAAATGCTCATTTAGCTGCTTTCTAATTATATTTTGTCAAAATCAGTTATCGATAAACTGTGTGAACTTTACTAACCATTGACAAACACATACTTGCAACATTTTCTGCCATCAGAAATAAGGACATAATAAAATTATAGTATTTTCATTCATAAAAACATCAACATTTTACATTATACAAGTGCCGCTATCTGATACCTAATAATAAATATGTAGGACTGTGCGCTTAGCATTAACTCTGTGACATTATCGTATTGGACGTATCTGAGCTACAAAAACTATTTTTAGAATTCTGGAACATTGAACATAAGGCGGAATTAATACTAGCATTCTCCGCCAACCAATCTTAATATTGTGGAAAAGCAATAACAAAAAGGTGTAACAAAAAAAACATAATTTGAAAGTGAGAAAAACATATGTTTATAGACTGATACATACATTCTTTCATATAAATACGAAAAATTCAAATATACGATACAAATATGATACAAGACATCTATAAGTGTAACAATTTCCGAATATAATTCTGAATATTATTTTTAATGTGCACTTACTGGCGATAGTCTTATTAAGTCACGATAGCCGAGTTGATGGGTGGTCGGAATTTCGAGTCGAGAGACCCGAGTTCGATCCCCAGGTGGTAGTACCAATGAGTTTTTCAAAAACTTATGTACGAATTTCATCGTTGGCTTGGACATAAAGGCGGCGTCGGGCTCACCACCCGTCACGTTGTCCCGAAAATATCTTCGGTGGAAGGTGGGTCAAAGGGACTTAATTGTCTAGACTTGACCTCTGTCTACCCCTGTATTGGGAATCGCGTGAAGATATTTATTTATTTTTTTATTATACGAGTAAATGTTTAAGTATTTCAAATTCTTAATTCGCAAGAGGCGATTAAGAAAGAAGGTCTTTAAAATGCAATTGTCTACCGTAGGATGTCCGGATAATCATCTCAACAAATACCAGACCAAAGTCATCAGTCAGCAGACCGGTGACGGGCAGCTGGGCAGACCTTCCTTAGAAGCAAGGTCTGCGATCTGCGGTACTGTGGTCGTCAATTCACTTACCATTCATGATGATTATGGCTGGCTCTTTCGTACTAGAGATGCATATATCTTGCAGTAGGCTTTTACTGTATCATAATGATTATGATTATGATTAGGTGCAAAAATTGCCTTTATTGAATAGATTTTGTTATCAATTTATTATTTTATTATAACTACAAGTATTTTACTTTGTTTGCATATGAATGTATGAAAGTATGTTTTATATACAGTTAAGTGATTACTATTTCAGTTTTTAATTTAACTGCCATCAATTATCTCAATGTGTGAGCATACTTCCCCGTTTTTTATCGTTAATCTCCTCAAGCAAAAACTTTACCTGGAAGAGATCGCTGTCTGACGATAAGATCGCCTATTTGTATATATATAATATTAGTCTGTTTTTTTGTGTGTACCATAAAGTATTAATCTAAATGAATGATGGCCAAAATGTATGTGTTACATAAGACAGGTTAGATTGAAGACCTCGCCAACGGTGGCGAGGTCTTCAATCTAACCAGACTAAAAGCTCACACCAAAGTGTCTCATGTGACCATCACTGAGATGATGTATGCAGACGATTTATGTTTTGTGGCGGAATCCCCGGAGGGTCTACAAAGACTTATGTTAAGTCACGAAGAGTCGTGTCGAAGATCTGGCCTGAAAATCAGTGTAAAGTAAACCGAAGTAATGCTTCTGGATACACTACATTGGGTCCCGTTCGACGTCAAACTCGGTAACGACTCTAACTGAGTGGTTGGCAGATTCATGACAGACTCGGTAATAACTGAGTGGTTGGCAGATCGGAATTCGAGTCAAGTGACCCGAGTTCGATCCCCAAGCAGGCTCGTTGCAATGGTTATTTTTCTAAAACTTACGTACGATTTATATCGTTGACTTGGACATAAAAAAACAGCGACAGCCGCACCACCTGTCACGTTGTCCCAAAAATATTATCGGTGGAAGGTTATGAAAGTTGAGTCAAACTGACTTGTATAGACCTTTGCCTACCCCTGTATTGGGAATGATGCGAAGGTATTTTTTATATAAAAAAATAAAAAACATTAAACAAATTTTTGAATTGCGTAATAAAATTTTTTTATTAAAGTTGCGTAAATCATCGTTGTTGCAAAAAATATGAGGCATCAAAATAGCAACGCGTGTCAAGTTCACAATCTTCGAGACAATGAGACTGAAATACAGCACAGGTTGCACCGACGGTAAATAGGTCGATTTTGGAATGATGAGCACTATTTTTAAATATAACAATGCGTTGAGGTTTTAACTTGAACTACCAGGATTATTTAGGGCAAATAAGAAGTTCAAACTACTACACCAGAAGATGCCACATGAACTACTGAACTCATTAACTTTCAGGGCAAGAAGCTATAACAAAGCATTTCATAAAGAATATTCAAAATTACAATAGTGTATTACTAAATGACATAATTTGGTCCAAACCAACTCAAGAACGTGATTTCCAAACACCTATGGTCGAATCATTCAATTGCTATTTTATTTTATTGTAAGGTCAATCAATTTGATTAATCACTTTCGATAAATCAATCGTGTCAATACGAGAAATTATTGGCAATCTATCTGATTTGAAATTACCAGAAGGAAATGTAACTTCCTTAGTCTGCAACTGTACACCAATCGTGTGAATCCGAATCGGGCATAAATAGTAAAACAAGTCTTTCAGAAATTTCGAAAATATTAACAAAAAAAAACAATCACTTTATTAAGTTCACCGGGTCAGATAGTAAATAATAAATAAATAATTTCAATTCATAAAAGTAAAAGATATATCTTTGTAATCAGTCATTATGTTTGTATGTGTGTAACAGTTGAAAGATCTAGTTAAAACTATCTTTTTTATCTGGAATTGGGAAAAAAATCCATGAAAATAAAATACTATAAATATATCCTGTAAAATTATATTTATGAAGTAGCAGTGTATGTTATGCAAAATAAACACCAGTTTATTACTTTTTCTCAGAGAAATGCTCATAGAACACACAGACATGGTAATAGATTATGTGTAAAAATTGCAAAACAAAACTTTTAAATAGTAGCTTCTTTGGTATGGCGTACAGGATTTTAATAAAATTCCATATAAATATAATTTTGACCCATTACATTATTGAAAAAACAACTTCGGACATTGCTACTGGATTAAGTATATTACCTAATAAAACAATAAATCCAACCAAAAAAGAATAATCCGTCGTCACCAGTTTACGGCGGAGGTGACGGGTTCAACTTCCGCTCTTTTTACCATATATGCAAGTATCATTCAAACACTTGCAAATAGGTATTTATTTATTATTTTATTTAACATATACATTAAATATGTTGCAGTACATATAAAATATCTAGTATTTTAGTCATCAATCAAAAAGGGTTCTGACTGGAGAGCCCTGTTTGCATTTACCGCTCGTTCAAAACGCTTAGGACGTCGCAGGTATGAGATAGTTTTGTAAATATAAAATAAATTTAGATTCTGTTAATAAACTACTGCGGAATAAAAATATATTTTGTTAAGTACCATTTATTTATATGTGCTTTACACCACAAAGAAAAACCCACAATGTACACCACACAAAATGTACACCACAAAGAAAAACAAAGATATAAATAAATAATAAATAAATAATTTCAATTCATAAAAGTAAAAGATGTATCTTTGTAATCAGTCATTATGTTTGTATGTGTGTTACAGTTGAAAGATCTAGTTAAAACTTTTTTATCTGGAATTGGAAAAAAAACATGAAAATAAAATATTATAAATACATTCTGTAAAATTATATTTATGAAGTAGCAGTGTATGTTATGCAAAATAAACACCAGTTTATTACTTTTTCTAAGAGAAATGCTCATAGAACACACAGACATGGTAATAGATTATGCGTAAAAATTGCAAAACAAAACTTTTAAATAGTAGCTTCTTTGGTATGGCGTACAGGATTTTAATAAAATTCCATATAAATATAATTTTGACCCATTACATTATTGAAAAACAACTTCGGACATTGCTACTGGATTAAGTATATTACCTAATAAAACAATAAATCCAACCAAAAAAGAATAATCCGTCGTCACCAGTTTACGGCGGAGGTGACGGGTTCAACTTCCGCTATTTTTACCATATATGCAAGTATCATTCAAACACTTGGAAATAGGTATTTATTTATTGTTTTATTTAACATTTACATGAAATATGTTACATATAAAATATCTAGTATTTTAGTCATCAATCAAAAAGGGTTCTGACTGGAGAGCCCTGATAGCATTTACCGCTCGTTCAAAGCGCTTAGGACGTCGCAGGTATGAGATAGTTTTGTAAATATAAAATGAATTTAGTTTCTGTTAATAAACTATTGTGGAATAAAAGTATATTTTGTTAAGTACCATTTATTTATATGTGCTTTATTGTACACCACAAAGAAAAACAAAGATATAAATAAATAATAAATATCTTCTCGCAATTCCCAATACAGGGGTAGACAGAGGTCTAGTCTAGACAATTAAGTCCCTTTTACCCACCTTCCACCGAAGATATTTTCGGGACAACGTGACAGGTGGTGAGCCCGTCGCCGCCTTTATGTCAAAGCCAACGATAAAATTCGTACATAAGTTTTAGAAAGACCCATTGGTACGAGCCTGCCACTTGGGGATCGTACTCAGGTCTCATGACTCGAAATTCCGACCCCCCATCCACTCGGCTATCGTGAGTTAACAAAGAAATAAATGTTACAAAAGAGAAAAAAAGCAAATAGGTAAAAACAAAAAGGCAATCTTATCGCTAAAGAGCGATCTCTTCCAGACAACCTTAAGGCTGAGGAAAAATTATATTGTTGAACAGTGTTTGGTCCAAATAAAAGACTAAAGAATATCTAAATAAACTAAACCTAGTTAATGTAAAACTAAAATAATGTAAAATAATGTTTTTGTTCAATGAATATGCGGATGAAGCTCATTCCATAAACAAATGGCTTTCACCGTAAAGGAATGCTTAAAATAGTTGGTTCTGTATATATGTGGAGCGAGAATGAATTCTCCGGCTGATCGTACAACTTTATCTAGTCTGTTATGACCAAGAAACTTAAAGTTATTCTTTGTATAACATGGTGTCGTAGGATTGAACAATACACAGTACAGAAGAGATACTGTGCAGATTCCGGCGAAAGTGAATGGGTAACCACTAGAACAATGTAAGAACGTCGGAAACATGGTCATACTTGCTTAGACTAAAAATAAACCTAATAGCTACATTTTTAATTCGATCAAGCTTGTTTAGTTGATCTTGGGTTAAGTCAAGATAGCTTGCTTCAGCATAATCGAGATAAATTTGTCATAAGGTCGTCATAGTTATAGCAGCAATGACAAATATAAGGCTCTGTTACGCTTGCAAAGCATGACTATTCTGGTAAACCCTATGTTATGGGAGGGATCTATTTCCCACCGTCGAGCTCACAATGAAGGTTACTAAACAATACCTACTTATTTAAAAAAAATAGCTTCACGCAAATCCCAATACAGGGGTAGACAGAGGTCAAGTCTAGACAATTAAGTCCTTTGACCCACCTTCCACCGAAGATATTTTCGGGACAACGTGACAGGTGGTGAGCCCGTCGCCGTCTTCAAGTCCAAGCCAACGATATAATTCGTACATAAGTTTTTGAAAACCCCATTGGTACGAGCCTGCCACCTGGGGATCGAACCTTCGACCTTCGATTCCGACCACCCAACCACTCGGCTATCGCGATTTCTTATTTTACAATACTAATTCGAGCAACAAAGCACAGAGCCCCATATCAATTATCTTTATGCAGTTTCCATACCACTTAAGATGCTTATATGAGTTATTTCGACATAGCAAAGTTTCACTGATGGCTTATTTCGTTCATAACAGAATAATAATTTGCAACATTCACAGAGTTGCTTAACTCTGATGACCATTTTGATCACCCATGCGCACCAAACTTAATTAACATACTACATGTTCGTGTTAGACCTTTGTTTTGATTACCGTGCTATGCCGCAGTGAAATATATATTATGAGTAGTACGTCATGTTATGACAAATACTGTCAATTTAACTCATCTTTCATTTCAGTTACACCTGTTAAAGTATTTTATTGTGGGAGCAGGCATTGAAGTATTTTAAAAATAAACTGATGAATTTGAAATCTAGTGTTTAATTAACAACTAGCATGAACTAGATGTATCTAAATAAATAAAGTCTTTACGATATCCAGCTATACTAAAACATTAAGCGCCATCTGTTGCAAATGTTGTTGTTAATACCCAGATTTTTCACAATTTACACGATACAAACGACAACACGATTACGCGACATTGGAGTTCATCAGAGACAATGGGACCAATGGAAAATATAGCCTTTCTAACAAACAAGCATTTTCCAAATTGGTTCAAGCGTTATCGAGCAATCGAGGAATGTACGTAATAATAAAATATTCCGGCGAAAATATTTCTTTTGAAGTCGGAAAAAAGAGGAAACCAAGAGGCACAAGATGCCTCATGCCGATACTCTGCAAGTTTTTTGCTGGTTTTTTGTCCGTGTGTTTCATTCACTCCATATTACCTTGCGGAGTTTCAGTTATTTATTCAACTTAGACATAAAAATCTGCTTTTTTCCTCTACAAGTTATAGTTGCTAACTTTTAGAAAAACAAACTATTTGCCTAATCAAAATCTTCTAAATTTTAACATTTTTCAGTAATTTGTTTTTGTGTACCTAAATACCTCTTCAATTATATGAGATGTGCTGATAACTAAAATTAACATATAATTTTTATTACAATGCAAATATGTAATAATACGTCATGCGCACTGCCTCCAGCTAAAAAAATATTACATTAAAATTAATTACTTGCCGTAATACTTACTTTACTATAAACTTACTGTGCGGCCTCTAAAAGTATATTGCGGGGCATAGGGCACTCACGTAAGGAGTATTTTCCATAAACGCCACGCAAGGCAATATTGCCAGCGGAGTTGAACACCGATCTGCAAAATTTTGGTCTGGTATTTTTTCGAGATAGTTATCCCGCCATCTTTCGGCAGCTGCTGTTATTTTCGCTTATTGATTTGTCATTTTCCCTTATTCCTAGTCACCGATTACGACACCCACAGGTTGAAACAGAACGGCAAATTTTTCAACTAAAACACGCCTCTGTCATAAAAATTATAAATACATATTACAAAATGTATGTACATGTAATAAAAATGGTAAAATAATATTTGAAGTCAGCTTCGGGCTGACTCACAAGTACTGAGAGAACGCCATCTCGCGACAAGTGCTCGCAACAACTCAAAAGGGCAACACAGTCACAGTAGCGACAAAAGTACTGAATGTAGAATGATATAATCTTTAATGTTTACATAATTCGTGGAGCCGGTATCGTAGTAGTTAACAAGAACTAAAATTGAAAGCAAATTTCTCTTTGGATTAAATTTATGTGTTAATAAATAATAAGGACATACTCCGAAGTGTGACTGAAGTTATTATGACCAAGATATTAAGATCACATTTTAGGTATATTATGATCACATTTTGTATCGCAAAATTAAATTTTCTTTTTTTATTAAATAGAATCGATATTCATGGAACCATTTGAGTTTGACAAAATCCCATCAATAAATACAGTGTAAATGGTTAACAGATTAAATTACTAGACTAATTAGATGACTAATTAAATTTAGGCACGATAGCCAAGTGGTTGGGTGATAGGAACTTGAATCAAGAGACACGAGTTCAATCCCCACGTGGCAGAATCGTACCAATGAGTTTTTTTCGAAAACTTATGTACGATTTATATCGTTCGCTTAGACATAGAGCCGGCGACGCGCTTACAACCTGTCACGTTGTCCCAAAAATATCTTCGGTGTAAGGTTTTTTTTATAGAAAAGGGAGGCAAATGAGCAGGTGGCTCACGTGATGGTAAGTGATTACCATCGCCCATGAACACCAGCAATACCGGAGGCATAGCAGATGCGTTGCCACCCTTAGAGTGCCCCCCTCCACATAATTAGGGGAGGGGGGTGTGTGGGCCACCGGTTACCTGCACTCACCAGACGAAACGCAGAAGTTGGTTAGACTTCTACTTCACGCCGGTATTCTGTGAGGTCGTGGTACTTCCCCGGTCGAGCCGGCCCATTCATGCAACAACAAAAGCTGATACGTGGCTCTACCACTAGGTAGGTCGAAAGGACTTAATTGTCTAGACCTCTGCCCACCTCTGTATTGGGAATGGCATGAAGATATTTTGTTATAATTCTGACCGTGTGGTAACGGTGTAAGATTATTGCCACTTCCTTTCTTCCTGTGGGTGTTGCAAGAGGCGACTAAGGGACAGCTTTGAATAATTTTATACCAACCGATAGATGGCGGGATAACCATCTCTTAAAATATTAGACCATGATGGGCAGCAGCGTCAGAGGTGCAACTGGTCTGCTACTGCGATCCAATCCGCTTGTCAAGTGTGGCGATTATGGCAAATCCTCCCTATATGAGAGACCTATGACCTGCAGTGGACTTTAACAGGCCGTAATGAATGAATTGTATTTTTTTAATATTCATACAACTATTTGAATTTGATGTAATTAAATACATGGCTGTTAAGTAATATTCCCGAGTAGTACGTAAATGTGCGTTTTAAGTTGGGTAAAAGGTGGTTAGTTTTTGTTTATTTAATATTCACGATAGCCTAGTGGTGGTCGGAATTTCGAATCAAGAGACCCGAGTTCGATCCCCAGGTGGCAGGCTCGTACCAATGGGTTTTTCAAAAACTTATGTACGAATTATATCGTTGGCTTGGCTTGGAGGTTGCTAATAATCTAAAATGACACAAGGTGGAGAGTGATTTCTCGGGAGCCAGAGGAGCTGCATAGCATGGTTATAAATTTTGTGACATTTCTCTTATTACTCGTGCTGTCACCAAGTGAATGAGGTGAAGGGCAGTCCGCTAGTTATGTCTCAACAGACGTCATTAGGCGGCGGGAGAGTGCCGTCGTTTAAACGAGCTGCTCGCTAATAACATAATTCGCAGACAAACATCTCCATTAGCCTCAGCGCTCATCGCGCCGGACATTTGTTTCATTACAACATAAAAATTTGTCTATACAGACTGACTGGAACTATTTCAACAGTCTCTTGTCGTTAGATGATTTACATACTGAAAAATGTCAGTGCATTAGCCGAGTAGTTAGGTGATGGGAATTTGAGTCAAAAGACCCGAGTCCGTTCCCTATATGGCAAGGTCGTATCAATGGGGATTGTCAAAAAAAACTTGTGTTGAGATATTTGTACATCGTTCATATAGGCATCGACGGAATCACCGCCTGTCACTATATCCCAAACATTTTTTCGGTGGAAGGCGTGGTGATAGGACTTTATTGTCTTGACGTCTGTCTACCCCATATTGTATTGGGAATATCATAAAGAAAATGTTAGAATAACATGATAACTATATTTTCTTTATGATTTTCTCCTATTCAATGCATTGCAATCGATGAAACATAATGTTTTCATCCTTAATGAATTTTTTTTAAAAAACTTCGCACCACTCCCAGAACATTCCTTGGGACTTGGATCAACTAGATGGCGTGAATACAAATTCATTAAGTTCTCGGCTTTTGCGCATATTTAATACTAAATTATTTAAGACGTTGTGTGCTTTGCCATGTGGTGGCGCAAGAATAAACCACCCCTTCCTTCTTGTAGTTGTGAGGCGATTAAGGGAAAGCCTTGAAAATTTAATTGGATTCCGACAAATGGTGGGATAAGCATCTCGAAAAATACCAGATTAAAATTCAGCAAACCGGCCACAGCGTCTAAGTGTTCGAAGCCGCGATTGCCAATCCGCTAGCCAAGCGTAGCGGCTGGCCTATTGAATTAAGTATGGAGATTAGAGTTTGAGTGTTAACTGATGTTCATGCTTCTCAAATTATTTTAATTTTTCTTTTACGGTCTGATAGTTGCGTTAGTCTAGCACTGCCCTCGAAGCCCTGGTTAGTGAGTTCGATCCCGCAATGTGATGTTTGTGTGCCCCGCTACGTCACGTATTGCTCAATACAGCCATGGGTAGTCAAAGGTCAGACAATTTAGTTACTTGCGACCAGTATTTAATCGTGGCTTATTTGAAAACGTGCTATGTCGCAATCTTTATGTCTGCGCCACCTGTACAAATCTAAGTAATTTAATGCAATGATAATTTTTTGAAAAACCTCATTGGGACAAGCTTACTTCCTGGGGATTAAACATGGGTCTTTTGACTCGGATTTTGATCACCTAACCACTCGGTTATCGTGATTATTGCGCTTGTATGATGAGTATGAATGTTTATATTCGAGTCATGGACGGATATATGAATATTAATCTATGTAAATTTTGTAGCGCTAGCTTGGACATTAAAATGGCGAAGGGTTTACTATCTGTTACATTGTTATTGAAAAAATTACTTCGCAACCCTCCGCATGCAGATATAAACTCAAACCAGGTAACATATACCACCACCGAAAACGCGATGCGATTTCGGTGGTAGTATATGTTACCTGGTTTGAGTGTAGTGGTGGTGGTGGTGCATACAGTGGAATTAGTGCATGCATCTGTGGGAGGGGGGGTTTTAGGGAGAGTGGTGCTCTTCTTCTCTTCGGACCAGGTAACATATACCTTTTTATATTTGTATGCGGAGGGTTGCGAAGTAATTTTTTCAATAACAACTTTACAATGAATTTCCGCAAAGTAACGCCTGAGTCAATTACCTACCTGTTACATTGTCCCAAATAAAAATAATAAATTTATATATGTCCCAAATAAAAGTAAAAACTGAACCTTCGTGAAAATTAGGTTGAGGCAGTATGGAAAATTACGAAAATACATTTAAAAAAATTTCAACTTGCAAATATTTGTGACGTGGTCATACGTAAGTTACATAGGTGTCGAAACAGCTTCGGCCTTTATCATAGCGAGTTCTGATTGCTATGTCGCTAGACTTAGCGCCATGCTCAATAGGTCGCGTGATTCACAGGGCCCCAAGTTATAAATGGCGAATTTGAAAATAAATTCGGATCACCAGACTTCTTCTTATTCTTATTTACAGCTTATGAAGAGCCTACACTGCTTTTGCCGGTACGAGGCTGCTACTCGATAACCTTTCCCCCCCAACTATTAATAATTTGTCTAGCTCTGTGACCGGCTCGTCGCCAATCCTTCAATCTTCTAAATTAATATTTTAATTCTTCGCAGTTTGGGTGGAAAAAAAACACAAAAGATATGTGTTAATGTCGGATATGTAATATCCGACATTAATAAATATCTTTTGTGCCACCTTGGTCGAGTAGTTAGGTGATTGGCATTTGTAGCAGGTCACCCGGATTCGAAACGCAGAGAGAAAAATTTTACCAATATGGTTTATCGAAACTTATGCATGTTTAGTATTGTTCGCTAGGATACTACGAGTATAGCCGCAATAGGTAAATAACCTGTCACGTTGTCATAAAAATAAGCTCCGGTGAAATGGGGATGGAAAGGATTAAACTGTCTACACCTTTAATTACCACACTGTTAGGAAATGTGTTAAAAAATAACATTCACATAGTACAATAGTTATTCCTTAATTCTGCCCACATCCATACACAAACGCGATGCGATACTCTGCAAGCGTGCGCTACCTTTGCAGGGTGCAAACGTAGTGAAGGGTTTCGGGGTAGCTGTGGTGCTTTTGTGGCGAGGAGACCAGGCCGCAGTGCGTCATGTTGCAACACAACCTTCGCCTGACATGTTTCCACAGGGGACAAGGGCAATTTTTTGTAATTAATTCGCCAAAATCTAGGCCGCAGGAAAATTTTACTTTCATTTTATTTAATAACCATTTTTTATACGATTATGTCATGACATTTTCAGCAAACTTTATAAGAGTTCGTATTGATGCAGTAAGAGCATTTCAAATCAAATCAAGTAATTTATTTACCGATCTAAGAAACATACATTACATCCATAGGTTTTAATTTTTTAATCTACTTAGGCAATGAAATTGTAGTCTAAACTGCCTTCAACGTAGAGTCTCCGGTTTAACTATCGTTCCTGTCGCAAACACAATTTTTTATCCTTAGTTTTTTCCCCGATATCGAGTTAATCAAAAATAGGACAGCGTGACATGTAGTCATATCGCTATCTTTGTGTATAAGCCAACTATAAAATATTTACATTGATATATATGTATATAAACATTTATAAATATCTATTTATAAATATTTATTTTAATAAAAGTCACGATAGCCGATTGGTTGGGTGGTCGGAATTTCGAGTCAAGAGACCCGAGATCGATGCCCAGGTGGTAGGCTCGTACCAATGGGTTTTTCAAAAACTTTTATACGAATTATATCGTTGGCTTGGACAAAAAAACAGCGACCGGGTCACCATCTGTCACGTTGTCCCGAAACTATCTTCGATGGAAGGTGGGTCGAAGTGACTTAATTGTCTAGACTAGACCACTGTCCACCCCTGTATTGGGAATTGCGTGAAAATATCTATTATTTTATTTATTTTATATAAAAATCTCCGGTACAAATATTCATATACATTATACAAACGTTTACTCCTAGCAGGACACTGTCAGGGGTAAACCGCACCTCCAAAGCTTAGCTCAAAGGCAGCGTCACTTCCAACAAGACTGACTGACGAAGACTCAGGAACCAGGTATCCTGTCCTGGGAGTAGACGATGTGCATGGTTTTCCAAAAAAATAATTGAAAAAAAAACGAAAATATTATCTTTCATCGATTGGATAAGTTACGATAGCCAAGTGGTTGGGTGGTCGGAATTTCGAGTCAAGAGACCCGAGTTCGATCCTCAAGTGGTCGTACCAATGGGTTTTTCGGCCGGCTTGGACATAAAGACGGCGACGGGCTCACCACCTGTCACGTTGTGCCGACAATATCTTCGGTGGAAGGTGGGTCGATGGGACTTAAATGTCTAAACTGGACCTCTGTCTACCCCTGTATTGGGTATTTCGTGATATTTATTTTATTTTATCGATTGGAATGCGCAGAATGGAAGAATATAATACAGAAAATATAGTTATCACGTTATCCTAACATGTTCTTCACGACATTCCCAATACTAGGGTAGACTGACTTCAAGACAAATAAGCCTTTTCGTCCCACTTTCCAATGAAGATTTTTTCGAGACCACGTGGCAAGTGGTGAGCCCTTTGCCGTCTTTATGTCCAAACCAACGATATAAAACGTACATAATTTTGCCCGGGGTCGAACTCGAGTCTCTTGACTCGAATTCCAATCACCCAACTACACGACTATTGTGGGTAATTTTCTAACATCGTATTCGCGAATGCGAAGACTGGCTATTCGAGTGCGCGTATGCTCGTTACATCACACGGTACGCCTTTTATTTCAAAATTGCAATTATGATTGGAATCGTTGATCTAATTTCGCTATGACTCCATACTACAATACGTAATACAATCACAGCAAATATCAACAACTCGGAGATACGAGAAGGTTTCATAATTTGCGTCTTCAATTTCTTTCAAAGTTAATACGCTCATTAAAACATTGCTTTACAAACTTACAAGCATACATCATGCCAGTGAGATGTTTTTTTGTCATAGCTTATTTAAAACACTGTACACTACAATATCTTCATGCAATTCCCAATACAGGGGTAGACAGAGGTCTAGTCTAGACACTTAAGTCTCTTCGTCCCACCTTCCACAGAAGCTATCTTCGGGACAACGAGACAGGTGGTGAGCCTGTCGCCGTCTTTGTGTCCAAGCCAACGATATTTTTTTTATACTACAATGATTTTTGAAGCAAGCGAATTGGTGATCGGAATATAAAACGACTTGCACCTTAAACGCTGCTGCCCGTTATCAGCAGGTTTATTCTAAACTGGTATTGTTCGTGACGATTATCTGACAAACGAAATCGCAATGGGTACCAATGAACCCATCGCGATTTAATGGATTTTCTTTAACCTACTCGTTTTGCACCCACAAGAAAGAAAGAGCTGCATGCGTATTCGAGATATGTATAAGAAACTCCATATTGAAACTGGTATAGGCAACAATGCTATAGCAAAGTATTTTACGAGAGAATAATTGATACAAATATCTTCATGCCTTTTCCAATTTAGAGGATGACAGATATAGACAATTAAGTGCTTTCCACCCATCTTTTCCTGAAAGCATTGTTTTAACAATGTTACGGGTGATGAGCTTGACACCATTGCAACTACCACCACCGTCAAAGCGAACAATATAAGTCGTACATAAGTGTTTAACAAACCCATTGGTGCTAGCCCACTACTCGGCTCGAACTCTGATCTCTTGACTCGATTTCCTATCACTCAATCACTCGGCTATCGCAACAAATGCGTACTGAAATATAAGTAGTAAGTAAAGTGTAATAGTAGAGTAGAAAGCTGTAATGACGAAAATAACACGATTCAAAACTTATTGAACATTAAACATGCCATGACATTAAAAAGATCAAAAAGTGTATTAAAGGTAATAAAGTAAGTCAATGTCTAACCGTGAATGGTCACCTTGAGACAATCGAGGACAATTAATTTTGTTGCAATCAAGTTAACTACATCAACTAATAAAACATTTAGTAAAATATGCTAGAACTATGCCATTAACTGATGACTAACAGAACGAAGATGAAGTTTTCCACTCCAATTCATATCCGGGAGCTCTAAAAGCTTGAAAAGTTTTTGTGTGTTTTGCTGCGTGATAAAATCTACAACGACGTCATCTGCAGCAAAACTGGGGTAATCGATATATGCGTAATAATGAGCGAGCTGAAGTTGCATGGGCCTGTGCCTTTCACAGAATCACAGAGCTAATGTAATTGAATAGGTTTGTGACATACAGATCTCTAGTGGCAACCAGGTAAAATAAATAGCTTAATTTTCAATATTCGCTAAAAAAGAATAAGTGGAAAAGGTGGACGAATGTCTGCGTTCATAGAGGATGAAAAGTAAAAGCACATGATCTACGTTGCATAAGTCTAGCCGTTCCGGCCGAGGTTTGCCCACCGGTACGAGATGAGATGAATATCTTATGCCTTTCGATTTTATAAAGTAATTTAGTACACAGTACCCAGAAAATGTCCTGTCAAAGTCCACTACGGGATATAGCCTCTCCTCCAAGAGAGGGTTCGCTTGGTGTACCTAAGATGGTGGTATCGGTCCCGGTGTGATGAATTGATCTGGTATTTTTCTAAGATAATTATCCTGCCATACATTGGAAGCTGACTGCATTATCAAGGCTTTTCCCTTAGCCGCTTCTTGCAAACAACAACTATGAGAAGAAAGGGGTACTGCTGTGTGCTTACGCAAATACCACACGTCTAGATTTAATAATTCATCATATATCAATTAAATAAGTTGATTACATAAATAAAAAAACGTAAGGAAGCGTAAGCCACTTTAGCTATGCATTTATTATGAAACGGTGTAATAAATAATAAACGACATAAAACAAATTATGATAGTCAGTTTAGAAAACGGACGCGATGCTTTAGGCACATTATGACACAGATATTCATAACCAAGTTACATGACGCACAAGATCTGAATAAAACGGATTGCAGGAAGCGCTGATAATAAACACAAGTGGCGCGACTTTCACTGCCTCGCACCCGCCGCGCAATAAATTTCTGACTCAATTTTCCCGGATAACCCCACGATTAGCAATTCCGAGTGTGAGCTAGATTTGCAAATTCGGTTTTCCCCTGACATATACAGCGAATTAAATTGCACTGGCTGACACACCAACCTTCTGACTATATCCAATTTCAGAAGTAGTCCTAATAAAGAAATAAACCTAAATCTATAGATTAGTTCAATTGATGCCCAGTGGAAGCTTGAGTTAGTGAACATAACTTTCTTAAAAAAAAACTATTGCAACTTCTAGTTCCAAAATTTCTTCACGTTTTCAATTTTATTTATTTTTTTACTGTAAATATTTCGATATTTATTATCTTGCATATTAGACATATGCATATTTTGCTATATTTTGCATAAAGATACACTATCATATTTATTTATCTCCAGGTGTACACATATTTGTTTTTTTTTTTGCATTATAATTTGAAAACCAGCTCTATATTTTAAAGTGAGAGAATAAGCTAATCTGAAAGCATTATACGTAAACTATGCATTTTTTATATGTTAGTTTTACAAAAACGTACATAAGTTTTTGTAAAACTAACATATAAAAAATTATATTAATGGCTTGGATATAATCCTATTATACCTGTCTCGTTGTCCCGAAACTATCGTCGATGGAAAGTGGGTCGAAGGGACTTCATTGTCTAGACTAGACCTTTTTCTAGTACTGTCTATTGGGAATTGCGCGAAGATATTTTTTGTTTATGTTAGTTTTAAGTTATGTCTCTTGAGTTAGTTTTAAGTTTTATTCTTTCCATCTTTCTTTCTTTAACTATTTATTTTACTGAATTTTTATGAAAATTAATAATGACGAAAAAGTTACGTGAATGTAATGAGAGTAAAAGATCAAACTGCTTAAAAGATTTCGCAGACTTTTTATGTTGTTTATACACATATGGACATAAATTTGGGAAACGTTTTTCTAGTTATTTATTTATTTATATAATTTCTGTATTCTATTTATGAAACATCGTCGTTAACCTCTGTTTACAAATTTCCAATATATTTACGGCTGTGAAAAAAAATATTAAAATTTGACAGTACAAGGCTGTCGGGTCAACTAGTATATGGCTTCCTCGTGACGTGTATCTACATCGCCAAGCTCACTACACTCAGCAATTAAAATTTCTTTTTAACAAATCGGGATTAATCACGTCCATTTAAAGCAAGCGCTTTGACTACCACATCTCTGTGAGTATATAGCAAAACGCATTAATACATAAATATTATACACACAAATAAAAATTTTATATACATTCATATTTTTCTTTTCACTTCTACTACATGACAATATTACACACTTCCGACTTCGCTTTCGACTTTGCATTGATATTTGTTGTAACCTATTCAAGAAGCCCTTTCTGATTAAGGAGGGAAATCATAGCTTGTCACCGCGGCCATACACAATATGATGTGACACGCCTTCAATACTTGAATGTCAATCAAAATGTAATAACATCACGAAATACAAATATCCTATCCAACTAATATTATAAAAATCAAAAGTTCTTACGTTACTTGGCTGAATAGATTTGAATGAAATTTGGCACATACTTAATTAATTGATTAATACCTATGATATTTACTAAATGAAATCGTCGGTGGACTTTTTAAATTTCTCCTTTTATTTAGTCACGATACCCGAGTGGTTGGCTGATCGTAATTTCGAGTCAAAAGACCCGATTTCGATCCCCAGGTGGCAGGCTCGTACCAATGGGTTTGTCAAAAAACTTATGTACGAATTATATATTTTACATTAAGACGGCGAGAGGCTCACCACCACGTTGTCCCGAAAATATCTTCGGTGGAAGGTGGGTCAAAGGGACTTAATTGTCTAGACTTGACCTCTGTCTACCCCTGTATTGGGAATTGCGTGAAGATATTTATTTATTTATTTATTTCATTAATACATAAATATTATACACACAAATAAAAATTTTATATACATTCATATTTTTCTTTTCACTTCTACTACATGACAATATTACACACTTCCGACTTCGCTTTCGACTTTGCATTGATATTTGTTGTAACCTATTCAAGAAGCCCTTTCTGATTAAGGAGGAAATCATAGCTTGTCACCGCGGCCATACACAATATGATGTGACACGCCTTCAATACTTGAATGTCAATCAAAATGTCATAACATCACAAAATAACATCACGAAATACAAATATCCTATCCAACTAATATTATAAAAATCAAAAGTTCTTACGTTACTTGGCTGAATAGATTTGAATGAAATTTGGCACATACGTAGCTGATAGCCTGGATTAATACCTATGATATTTACTAAATGAAATCGTCGGTGGACTTTTTAAATTTCTCCTTTTATTTAGTCACGATACCCGAGTGGTTGGCTGATCGTAATTTCGAGTCAAAAGACCCGATTTCGATCCCCAGGTGGCAGGCTCGTACCAATGGGTTTGTCAAAAAACTTATGTACGAATTATATATTGTTAGCTTTTACATTAAGACGGCGAGAGGCTCACCACCACGTTGTCCCGAAAATATCTTCGGCGGAAGGTAGGTCGAAGGCGGTTAATTGTCTAGACTAAACCTCTGTCTACCCCTGTATAGAGAAATGCGTGAAGATATTTATTTATTTATTCATTATAATTTTTGGTTTAAATTTAAAATTAAAATCTAACATGAATTTATCATTAAAAACCATTAAAAGCAAGCAAGGAATAATTCCACAGATAATTCAATAATGAAGTTTTTTATCCTAACAAAGACGATGGCAGACCTAAACCTTCCAGCTTCAGCCGTCAGCGCCGGTTCCCAAGCAAAGTGCATCTTTTCATCGCCCTGCATTACATTATTGTAGAGAAGGGAACGACCCGTGTGGTTACGGCAAATGAATATACCACCCTCTTTTCTGACGTGAGTGTCGTAAGAGGCGACTAAGGCAAAAAACCCTTAACTATCGTAAAGGCGACCGAAAATTGACAGGATAACCATCTTAAACAAATACCTAATCAAATATAAGCAGATTTAGAGGGGCTAGACCAAGTGAGTGGTTTTTGATGCCGCGATTGCTAAACCGCTTGCCAAACTTGGTGTATATGGCAAATCACACTTACGAAGTAAGCCTCTTTAATACATAAATATATTTTCCCCTAATCCGCACATAATCGCAACGTCCATAAAACTCCATGGTCTTCGAACACGGAATCGCTCGCGGATATTCCACGCGCGGTGACGGCACGGCATCTGCGAAGCAATTATACAATGGTGGCTCTTGTAAATGATCTCCGCGTAATGCTCGCCCCTGCTTACGTTACCTTGCTGCGTTACGTGATTGCGGAATCTTTGTGTTTTGATGTATCTCAACGATTCCTATTTGAATGAAACGATCCAAAGTACTTACCTGACGAAATACTAAGTCTATTATAAACCGAAGCGAACTTTAAAACGACATCTTTATGTTTATATTATGTTAGGCAATGGTAATAAGATAACAAATTAGTAAGAATGTTCCCTTTAATGAAACTTAACACTTATTCTTAAAAACATTTTTAAAAAATATACTTTGTTTTAAGATGGCACTTTTGTAATTTACACAAAAAAGAGAAAAAACAACTACCAAATTAGGAGGGAACTATTTATAGTTCCCTAATAAATTGCTATGTGGTTTCGACGTAATAATTTACCACACTATGTCGCAATGGCTTGATGTCGCGATTTATAGCGAGATAATCATGTCTCAGGGTAAATCTTCAATGATGAACGCTTCAATGAAAATACTTACTTTTCTATTTCTCAGTTCCACTCATAAGAAACTTCAAAAAACCTTTCCTTTAAAACTCCTATGCAATTCTCAATTTTTACAGCAAATCCTTTTTCTGTCACAGCTGTAAAACTCTAGAATTCCCTACCACTGAGTGTTACATAAGGCAAGGTGAGGAACATTACCTGTTTCCAACACATCTTCCAATCTGTCCTTTTTACCTTCTCTTATTTAAATTGATATGTGTTAATTCGCTGAAAGTATTTATCTTTTATTTTATTCCCTGATGCGTGTTTTGGTTTATTTTATTTTAGGAATCTATTTGTTTAAGGGCACCGCACCTATTAATTTTTTCTCCGATATATTTAGTTTCCTTGGGTTACCTGGAAGAGATTGCTGAAATAGATATAGCAATAAGGCCGCCCTTTATTTAATTTGTGTAATTTGGTGTTAACACAGAGTATTGTATTGTATTGTATCGTAACGCATAGCCTATGACAGGGTTGTCAGAGAGAGCCGCGATGCACTTCCAGGTATCTGAGTACTGCCGACCCTCCTCTCTTCGAGCAATTTCCTCACATGGTCTTCAAAATTTAGTATCGCTCTCCTTTTTAATTTTAACTTTCGCGTTAAGTATTTTCTTCATCATTCAGTCATCACATATTCGCTGAACGTAAAATAATAAAAATAAGAAATATAACAAGACCATACCAACACAAGAAGCTAATAAACAACGCAAGACTCAGGGGACTTTGGCGAAAACATAAAAGTTGTAATGAAAGCTATCAAAAGGCCTTGAAGATTCCGGATAATGAGATATAAAAATAAAGAAAGGTTATACCTTTCCTATATGTTACTTAATTACAACTTAAAAACATAGGTATATGAAGTGGTTTAATCATTTAATTTCATAATTTATATTATTTCATTTATTGTATTGGTGTGAAACACGAACTCACAAATACAGAAACTATTACAGTAAAAAGATATTTGAAAACAAGTTCAATAAGATTCAAGATAAAAATTTCGTAGAAAGTTTCTAGACCTTCAAACAAACACATGAGAATAATTCAGGTTTGCACCAACCCAGACCTTTACAGTTATGTAGGTACCAACCTAGACGACTCTAGAGTAAAAAAAAGAACGAAAAAGGAATATTTCAAAAATTTAAACCCGTGTCATAAATTGTATAATATTAAGATAATATAACATAACATAACTATAAGATAACACTAGTTAGTAATTTTTTAATACTAATACTCTATGGGCTTTGCCTGAAATAAAATTTTGTTATTATTATTATATAAAGGAGAAGCGAACTGTCATAATATATTAGAGTAAAACGTAAATTTTCATTTTCGAAACTAAAATTAAAATTCAACCTTTGAACCAAGTTTCAAAACATCATTGTCTTCCACGTACGCTCTTACAAAAACATTTTTTTTTTCATATAATCCGTAAACTACGGTTACGAAAACTATGCAAATGACCAGCATTAACCTAACTTCACGAGTTAGCGGCGACCGGTGCGCTCTTTTGACTTGTGTTGTATTGCCAGCGCACAAGGTCCCACTCTGCGTCGAACCCTGCTCGTAAACATACGGCTACCACTCACTTAAAGCTTTCCCTCCAAATCATTTCATATAAATAAATATCTTCCCACCATTCCCAATACAGGTGTAGACAGAGGCCTAGACAATTAAGTCGTTTCGACCCACCTTCCACCGAAAATATTTTTGGGACAACGTGGCAGGCCCGTTTCATTGCCCAAGCCAATAAAAAAAATCGTACATAAGTTTTTGGAAAACCCATTGGAAGAAGCCTGTATCGGGTATCTTGACTCGAAAGTCCGACCACCAGACCACTCGGCTATCGTGACTTTTTTTGACTCTATAGTAATATGATTTTCCAATATAACGGCTGATTCTATATGTACCGGCGTCATTGTATTTTTAAATAGTAAAGTAAAATAGCAACTTGTAAATGTCCATCGCTGGGTAACGGCCTTCTCCCACATATTGTCACAATGAAGTCATAGGAGAGACTTAACACGGCTAGCGGTTTAGAAATGATATTTTTTACAATTCTCACTCTCAAGTTTCCTCATGATGCTTCCTTCACAACCAAGCTCGATGTGATTTCAGCATTAAAAGTAACAATTTTAGTAACTAACAGTGAGCCACGATATCCAAGTAGTAAGATGATCGGAACTCAGGTCAAGAGACTTTTGTTTGATGCCCCTCCTGGGCACGCACCAGTAGGCTCGCACCAAAAAGTTTTTTCAAACCTTAGGTACGATTTATATCGATGTCTTGGACAAAGAGACGCGATAAGCTCACCACCTGGTCACGTTTATCCAGAAAAGCTCTTAGGTTTTCATCGAAGACGTTTTCTGTGGTCATCTTTCACCTTTCGGTGGGTCGAAAGGACTTACTTGTTTGGTCCTCTGTCTACCCCAGTATTGAGAATGGTGACTGAGATGTACATACATAAATACATACGTACATACACACATACATACTTACGTACATACATATATGCATATATACATACATACGTACATTTGTGTGCATACATAAGGACCGATGAAAATTTGCTATAGGACATACGCTACCCAGGTAAGACATCACGCTTTTTTATCGAATCGCAGCATTTAAGAGCCCTTGCAACATAAAGGCTGATGCCGCCACCAGTCTTGCTTGCTTTTAAAATGGTTATAGTGCCATCTGTCGATTACTGTTATGGTATTCAAGGCTGTTTTCTAAGTTTTGGTCTAGTATTTATTGTGATGTTTAATCCGCCGCTATCCCGCTATCTGTCTGTAGTCTATTGCATTTCTACGGCATTTCTCATAGTCACACATACCCTAGGAAAGAAAAAAATATGTATATGCCAGAAATCGTACATAAGTGTTTGAAAAAAAAAACATTAGTACGGGCCTTGTGGATCGAACTCGGGTCTCTTAACTCGAATCCTGATCACCAAACCACTATGTGACTTTTACTGAAAGAAAGGTGATAAACTCTTCCGCCGACACCACAAACCAAAATTAAAAATAATATGTAAGATGCTAATAACAGATGATCTCATTGATAGAATAAATGGTCCGTATGCGCCTATGATATTTGCGGCGAAATATTGTAATACGTTTTCATTCTCCTAAAACTGGTCATGTGGTAACGTTGTATGAAAATGCGACCTCTTTTTTATGTTTATTTATAAGTTACTCTAGTTTCGTCTTTAAGTTTGTTAATTTTTTTATCATTATTAATTCACTAATTTCGTGGTTTAATTTATTCACATTTGTGCAAAGTGCAATAAATGATTCTTTCTTTCTTTCTCTTTCCCACCTCCTAACATATAGTCCACTGCAGGGCATCTGTCCCACGCGTGCGGAAGGGTTTGCCGTAATCGGCACACTTGGCCAAAAGATCAGCGTCCGCCGTACTAGAGACTTTATCCCTAAGACATGCAGCCAATTGCATATTCAAGGCTGTCCATTAGTCTTCTCTTACGACACCCACGACAAGAAAGGGGTGGTATATTCTTACGCCGTAACTTGGAAGAAATGATGGAAGATAAACGACGATAGGCGAGTGGTTCGGTGATCTGAATTCAAGTCAAAAGACCCCAGTTCGATCCTCAGGAGAGAGCCTCGTATCAATGAGTTTTTTTTTTCACAACTATATACGATTAATATTATTGCCTTGGACATAAAGACTGCGACAGGTCACTACACGTCACGTTTTCCCAAAATAAGCTCCGGTGACTCGTACATTGAATCCCTTAGGTCTTCACAAGCTTTCCGAACTTATTGATATCAAAATTGTAAGTTTTAAAAACCTTATCTCTCTATATATTATACCTTGTTATTATCAGAAATATCAGGAACATTTTTTTATAGGCAATTTTCCGTACAGAGATAGGTAGACGTCTAGGCAATAAAATCATAAGATGTCAAATGTAGTTATATGAATATTTATCTATATAAAAATATCTCTATTTAAGTATTTTTGTACGTTCTCTTGGGCACTAAGGCGATAGGCTTTCCACCTGTCACCTCCCAAATAAGCTGCGGCGAAAGGTGGGTCGTAAGGACTGAATTGTTTAGACCTCTGAATAACCTTGTATTGGGAAAATGCGTGAAGATAAAAAAAATTACGATAATTTTATTAATTTAGTAATAAGCTCTATAACAGTCTGCTTAACTTAACGTTCTGCCTTTTTAAGGAAGTCCATAATTGGAGACATATTTATTTTAATTTTTGAATGAAGAATTACAATATTTAATTAAGTCGAATGATATATTTTTAGCGTATAATATCGATATTAAAAATAATTAATGCAAAATTAACTTTATTTTTTAATATGCTGTTTTCACCTGAATAAACAATTTAATATACAAGTGAATGTATCATTTCAACTTACAAAGGAACTTACTAACTTACGAGTACATTACTAAGTGTAAATAGTAAACCTCGTATAACCCCCACATAAATTTAGGCAATAACATCAGTAAGTATACGAAGCCTCAACCCAGCTCAACCGACCCAACCCACTTGTGCATCACTGTTGTTAACTGTTGCGTCACCGACATGCATGGAGCCTGGTCTGCAGAGCACGCGTGTGGTTCCGCATACATTAAATCATACTGTGGAACAGGTGCCATATAAGAACAAACTAAACATCTGATGAAACTTATATTGTTCCAAATTTCCGTACTTTGTTTTTAAAGTGAGTGTATATAAAGTGTTAAAGCTATCTATACAAAGTAAAAATGTGTATAAAAATTGTATAATTGATCATTGTGCCATAGCAAACTATTTTCTGCAAAAAAAAGCCACTTTCGGGGAGCACAATTCCCAACGGGATAGCCCGAGAGAACAGATCGTCAAGTGGCACGATCCTTAAATACCTCTTTTGCTTCTTTATGATTCAATATTCTTTAATAGATAGGCTAGTTATTCGAGTACTCTAGACCATACCTAAAAGGAATATTCTACCAAAATTTTTATAAATATAGAATTGAGAAAATTATGTTCATTATCTTATCGTATGTAATCAATGAATTTTTTTTTTTAAGAAATAAATAAACACATACACAGATAGAGACAACATCACATACATTGCTCTGATCCCAAAATAAGCAGCTTAAGCACTTGTAATATAGAATCAGAGTCAACGAAGGTACCACAAGTACCCAGACCCGAGAAAATATAGAAAAAGCGTTTGCTACATTGACCCGACAGGGATTCGAACCCGGGACCTCAGAGCTGCGACTCGTCCACGGAGGTCGGAAAATAAAATAAAGTAAATAACAAAACGTACAGCTTTTGTGCTTACTTTTACCACGAGCATGCCATACAAGATATTTCATTACAATGCAGGAAATGGCCTGAAATTTAACCTTCAATAATATTCGGGCATACTTCGATAATTAAAGCATATATGGTACTTCAAAAAACGTTTCGTGGCAATATTTAGTTGTCATCAGCGCGAACAGTATCTAGTCAGCTTCATCTTTCGTGCAATGTCTTAGATCATGAACACAGGGTCGTTGCACCACTCAAGGTGGAGTGCGCTGAACTGCGATGTGATCTTCACCTTTTCTAACAAAACGTACGAGCACATACATTATTTATACAAATATGGGGAAAACCGAAACAATAACAATTAACAATAAAATTATAAGTCACGATAGCCGAGCGATTGGGTGGTCGGAATTTCGAGTCAACAGACCAAATTTCGATCCTCTGGTGGCAGGCTCGTACCAATGGGTTTTTCAAAACGTAATGTATTAATTATATCATTGACTTGGACATAAAGACGGCAGCGGGCTCACCACCTGTCACGTTGTCCCGAACATATCTTCGGTGGAAGGTGGGCCGAAAGTACTTAATTGTCTAGACAGAGGTGTAATAAAATATACAAGGCTTATTTTTGTTCTACTGCAAATCCTCTTGTATTAGAATTCGTTATGTATTGTATCGTGATCATCATAAGAGCCTGAAAAACTCCAATTTACATAGGACTCTTCCCTATGGGAGTGGGGGTATTTGTCATAATAGCCTCACTTGACAAGCGGATTGACGGTAGCAGTGAAAATAAATCGAGCACCTTAGACACTTCTGCCCATAACGCGTCTACTAAATTTTGATCTTGTACCTTCGGGATAGTGCCATATGGCAGGAAGCCATCAGTAGCTAATTGCATTTTAAAAGTTTTCCTTTAGTCGCCTCTTACGACACCTACGGCAAAAAAGGGGATGGTTGGTATATGTATTGTACATATAAAAAATATCCAAAATTATCAGTCCCGAAAATATCTTCGGTGGAAGGTGGGTCAAAGGGACTTAATTGTCTAGACTTGACCTCTGTCTACCCCTGTATTGGGAATTGCGTGAAGGTATTCATTTATTTATTATTTAAAATTATCAGACCGAAGATGGGCCGCAGCGTCTGAGGTCTAGTGGTCTGGTACTGCGATTGCCAATCCGCTTGCCAACCGTGGCGATTATGATATAATCTCCCTATGGAAGAGGCATATGTCCTGCATTGGACTTTAACAGACAGATATGTATGTATGTATGCATATAAAAATGAGTGGTTACTCATTCTTACACTCGCTAATCACAAAGTCTCCAAAACCACTTACCCACGAAGAATAGATTTATCATACGTGTGAATTATGTGTATTGTGCATGCGCTGAGAAATAATTTAAGGAAACTCGTCCTCTAAGGGGTAGAATGAGGGGTGAAATTTGTGCGGAATTGTGTCATTTCTGTGTTTAAAAGGATGATATGGTATGATGTCTACTAGATATGTTCATAACAATAACAAATACATCTTGGAGGGATGTTTCACATAATTATGTTTGCTGATTTTCGCCATGGATTTTAAATAAAAGTTTTATTTAAAATGTGCAGTATTCGCTTAAATACAAGAAATCATCACGTCATGGATGTTTACATAAATATTTATCTATGTTAATGTATTCTATAATTACTTTGGACTCTAAGATGGCCACTGGCTCACAATCCATCACGTTGTCTACATTATCTATATTACTCTACTAGAGTTTGCCCTAGTATTGGTATATGCGAGAAAATTATTTATATACTTTATTCAAAGCATTTACACAGATAATCTAACACTAACAAATGCACTGTTAATATTACTCTATTGTTAGAGCCAGTTCATTTATTTTTTAAATATTATGATTTATAGATTGCTTTTCTTTCATTAGGATATCCGTTGCTAACATGAGGCTGGAGGACGATTGTGGTCGCGGATGTGTAGGAATCAGTTTCCATGAGTCTGTAAATATTTGACAAATAAATAAATATTTTCACGCAATTCCCAATACAGGGGTAGACAGAGGTCTAGTCTAGACAGTTAAGTCTCTTTGATCCACCTTCCACCGAAGATATTTTCGGGACTACCTGACAGGTGGTGAGCCCGTCGCCGTCTTTATGTCCAAGCCAACGATATAATTCATACATAATTTTTTGAAAAACCCATTGGTACGAGCCGCCACCTGGGGATCGAACTCGGGTCTCTTGGCTCGAAATTCCGACCACCCAACCACTCGGCTATCGTGACTTATAAATATTTGACGACAGCGGAATATGAGAGCTCGACATCTAATTAAATTCCTAATTGTTAATCGAATGGGTAATCGAAATTCGAGTCAAAAGACCCGAATTAGATCCCCTGGTGACTGGCTCGTACCCATGGATTTTTCAAAAATTATATACTATTTATATCTTCGGATTGGACATAAATACGACGTCAGGCTGTCGCCGTCTTTACACGTTGCAACCAAAACAATCTTGGGGGGAAAGGTGGGTCGAAAGAACTTAATAAGTCTAGACCTCTGTCTACCCCTATATAGGGAATGGCGTGAAGATTTTTCTATAACTTATTAAATTAAAGTATCGATAACTCCCTAAGATATCGTTACATTTATTGTGTGCAAATTATTTACATGGCCGTAAGGAACAGGAACCAGTGGTTGAAACAAGTTTTCGACCTTAAGACAAACATATACGTACATAAAAAATATAACGTATTATACGTATATAACGTATAATAAGTCGTTAGTTGGCAATTAATTGAAAACAAACAACAAGAGTAAATTAAGCAAAAGGCGGCTTTTTAAATAAAAAAACTTTGGAAAATTCAAAGAAAGTGCCTAGAGGGATATTTCTTTTAAGCTTACGTTTAAGTACAGATTTGAAAAATAATTTGGAAAATCTTCGTCAATTTAAATTATTCATCTAAGCACAAATTGGCAAATAGCACATAAAGTAACACATTAGTGTGAGTGTGTGAAGTCAGCTTCTGCTCATCCTAAGTACTTACCTGTTAATTTAAAAGAATATAACAATGACTACTTCATTAACGAATCAATACTAAAAAAAGGAGATAAAAAAGTATTTTTACCTCATTAGCAATACTGGAGTAGACAGAGGTCTACACCATTAAGTCGTTTCGACCCACCTTCTACCGAAGATATTGTTGGAACAACGTGACAGGTGGTGAGCTCGTCGCCGTCTTAATGTCCAAGTCAACGATATAATTCGTACATAAGTTTTTTTTTACCCATTGGTACGTGCCTGTCAACTGTGGATAGAACTCGGGTATCTTGACTCGAATTCTGACCACCCTACTACTCGGCTATCGTGACTTACGTATCAATATAATACTCGGCAGATATTTGTTGAATCAATATTATGCGGTTCAAATTCCGACGAAATACAATATTGGTTACAAGCCAATAATGGTGATAAAGACACATAGTTATGAATTATTTAAATAAATAAATAAATATAAATATCTTCACGCAATTCCCAATACCGGGGTAGACAGAGGTCGAGTCTAGACAATTAAGTCCCTTCGACCCACCTTCCACCGAAGATATTTTCGGGACAACGTGACAGGTGGTGTTCGTACACGTTCGTTCGGTATTCGTACATAAGTTTTTGAAAAACCCATTGGTACGAGCCTACCAACTGGGGATCGAACTCGGGTCTATTGACTCGAAATTCCGACTACCCAACCACTCGGCTATCGTGAATTATTTAAAAAGTAAATACTTATATGCTTTTTTAATATTAGTAAATGGTTCACGGTATGATCTAATTTGATTAACGATGGTAAGCATTATAAAACGACAGAATTGACAAACTATGGTCGAAAATCTTCGGTTTAACAATCGCATCAGTCACCGTGACGACACTGCTCAAGAACCCAGCTTGCTGAGTGCAGGAAATGGGTGGCTTTGAAGTTGAATTCAATAATCATACTTCATAAATGTTGTCACAAAATCATCCAACACGTTACATTACGTAGAATCTTTGAACAATTACGACAACATTGCTTCGTAGCCACGGAGGCGAAGATCACAAATCAATTGAGAAAGTGACACCTCGTTCTTAGCACGTTCTCGGCACGTTTCGCAAACGATTAAATATCCCAATTGCGCAAACGTCATATAACGATAAACTAAGACTAATTTGAACTCTCGTTTTTTCGCGATGCCGGGAGTAACTAAGCCAAGGCGGCTGGAGAAACGCCGAAACAATAACTATATTGATCGCAATTAGCGCCGGCGCAGCCTTCGCGCGACCCGACCCCGCGTAACTACAGCCATTCATATTTACCTTTGGATTTATTGAAATAATACGGCTCAACGGTCGTTTCATTTTCTGGCTGACACTTTAACCGCGATTTTAAACTCTTGGCTAATTTTATATCTAAAGTCTTATCGTCACATCGGCTTCAATTTACCCGTATACGTAGAATCTTTCCACAGTTAAAGTAATAAATTAAAGCAGCCTATTAAAGATTGCAACTGGACAAAAGCCTTCTCGCAAATATATTTTGAGAGAAACTTCAGCGGATTGGCGGACACATTTTCGAAATAATATTTTTCTCAGACAGGCAAGTTTCCTCACGGTATTTTCCTTTACCGACGACCACGTGATTTTGGACATGAATTGTTATCAACAATTTCAATTATGGTATTGTTATCACCAATACGCCTGTCAAGCACGGCGATTATAGCAAATTCTCCCTTACGGAAGAGGCCTTCATCCTGCAGGCCGTTACTACTTATGTATGTAACAGGATCTTACACTATCTAACTATATGCCACGACAAATATACCTATTATTAGAAAATGTTTGTATAAATATTTTTATCAGTTTAGCCAATTTTTTACAACGAAAGTTTGTTTGACCTCGCGCCGGTTTCCGGCCATCGCAACTTTACGACCACTTTTCGGTTCTAACTTATCCCGGAAGGATAAGAATGTGACAACATGTCTATGTTGTGCACACAATTTTGAATCTGAAGCAATTTCCTATTTCCGTCTGAATGGGTTTTTTCTATTTGTGACTGGTCTAGAACAAATAAACCACTACCGGCACATCGTAACACATGACACTAATAAATTGAGTGAGTTCTTCTTGCTATCTTGTCTTGTGGACAGACTGTATTTGACAGTATTTGACAAAAAGATTACTCATCTCATTTATTCCTAAACGCGACATTTTTACTCTTAATTTATGAAAATTGATTTTTGATTATAAATAATAATTTACCACTCGGAATATATTTTTAAAAGTAAATTGCTTCATATTAAATTTTATAAATCATTAATGTCATATTTCATTAATCGCAGATTTCTATGTCATTGTAACATAAAGTAAATATAATATTTTTTCATCTTTTTCTTTTACACTATAAATGACAAATATTGATGACCTGACAACCAAGTTGGTAGTGAACCTGCCTTCGAAGCGAAAAGCCTCGATTTCGCATCCCGCTAGGGGCAAACTTTTGTGTGATAAATACGTATCCAAAGTTTCGAGTACTCGAAGAGTAAATATTAATATTTGTTACTCGGGTATGTAATGTGTTGTGTATAACGATACAATACACAGGTGGTGAGGCTGTCATCGGGCGTGGTCACAACCACACAGACAGGTTCATCACCTGTCACTTTGTTCCAAATAAAGTCTGGCGAAATATTGGTCGAAGGGATGAAATTATCCAGACCGAGACAGCTTATTGGGCAAATACTCAATCAATCGGTACATATACTTAACCCGATCTAATAAGCAACGGTCGTACATATCCTCTCATTCTTTCAACACATTCAACGGTTGACAATACCACACTGCAATTAGCGTCAACTCAGTATAATGGATGCGGGCAAACATGCTTCAAAATTAGAATGTTAAAATTTTTGCCAGTTATTACAATCACTTCCATAGAAAAAACTATGTACAGCACGAGACTTAGAAAGGCTAACAAGACCCTAGTAATAATGTTAATCTTCGGCTGCAGAAAGAACTGTCGGTTTCGCAACATGTTTTTGTGAACTGCACCGAGCTCCGTTACACCGCCGTAATTATCATGCATTTGTACACATCTAGTCGAACGAGTGAATGCTACGGATTACACAACAGCTATAATTTGTTGTGAGTGTAAACGGTCATAAATATTTTATTTCATAAATGTAATAAAAGTAGCAGCTTGTGACATGTACGTACACTGTTCAAACATTTATTTATTTATTAACTTACACTATAATTGCGAGTTTTTTACCCACTCCTATAGTGTAGAATGTAGAATATAAATATGAGTACCTTAATCCACGAAAGCTGAGTGATCTAAATTCCATTTAAGAGACCAGAGTTGGTTCCCCAGGTAATAAGCTCGTACCAATGGGTTTTTCAGAAAACTTACCTTCGATTTTTGTCGTTGGCTTCAACATAAAGATGGCAACCGGCTCAAAACCTATCACAAATAAATAGATATAAATATATTTATTTATATTATTTATTTATCCTCACACACAATCCCTGACGGGGTACCCAGAGAGAACAGATCGCCAAGTGTCACGATCCTTACATACTTCTTTCGCTTCTTTCAGATTCATCATCTTCTTCATACATGCACGTCTAGGTATCCGAGTACTCTTGACCCTCCCCTCTTCGAGCAATTTTATCACATGGTCTTCGAAAGTTAGTCTCTGTCTACCTCGACACCTTTTAATATTAACTTTCGCGCTATATATTTTCTTCACCATTCGGTCTTCACTCATTCGCTCAACGTGCCCAAACCATCGAAGCACGCCCATATCAATTTTTGTGACAAGGTCATCTTTCAAACCTGCCATACTGCGTGGCCATGGTAAGGCTGCACATTTTACGAAGAGATCGCATCTCCACTGCATTCAACCTGCTTTTATGCTTCTTCTGGCATACCCAGGTTTCGCTGCCATAAAACAAAGTCGGTACCAACACTGCGTTATGTATTGCAAGGCGTGCACTTTTCACAACGCCTTGCCTTTTGATTTAACGCAGTCAGGGCACCATTGACTTTGTTCCCGGCAGCGACACGCCTGTCCACATCTAAATCACATCTTCCATCCCGGCTAAACGCACTCCCCAAGTATACAATTCCGTTCAAATAAAAATATATGTATATAAATATCTTCACGCAATTCCCAATACAGGGATAGACAGAGATCTAGTCTAGACGATTAAGTCTCTTCGACCCACCTTCCACCGAAGATATTTTCGGGAAAACGTGACAGGTGGTGAGCCCGTCGCCGTCTTTATGTCCAAGCCAACGATATTCGTACATAATTTTTTTAAAAACCTATTGGTACGTGCCTGCCACCTGGGGACCGAACTCAGGTTTCTCGACTCGAAATTCCGACCACCCAACCACTCGGCTATCGAAAACCTATCACGTTGTCGCAAAAAATATCTTCAATGGTAGGTGAGTCCAAAGGACTTAATTTTCTAGACCAATGACTACCCCTGTATAGGATTGACATGAAAATATTTATTTATATATTATTTACTACCTTAATCCACGATAGTTGAGCGGTTAAGGGAATTCGATTCAAGTGACCCGAGTTCGGGCACTCGTACTAATGGGTTTTTTTTTTCAAAACATATGTACTCTTATTTGTAACTTATGGCTCACCTGTGAGATATAAATTCCACCTTCGGTGGAAGGTGGACCGAAATAAATTAAGTGTCATTTGACAGACTCTACCAGTATTGGGATTGGCATGAAGTAAATGTGGAGTTACAGTTTCTGAATCGGCAAATAAAAGAAACAGATTCTTCAGAAATTACTTGTACTTAACATGTCAGAAACTACGAGTACTTACTGCAAAGTGTACGTAATACAATTAGATATGCCCATCACCTTTCCACTCGTAATTACTTAAACAATGTTTAAATCTAATTCTTAAATTACTTCATACCTAGCGACAGCGAATGTCCGCAGTTTGGATGAAAAAATAAGATTATGTGCTGTCTAGCGCTGCATCCCCTACAAAAACTATTTCGAAAAATGGGGGAAGAGTTAGTAGACGAAGTGAATACCCCGATCGAGAAGGCGAAACCTCGTCTGGACTTTATTGACTGAACCAATAAGTGCCAATATCAAACATAAGTTGTACGTATGTTGTGTCGGAGGCCGAACCAGAATTATGGAGACCTCGCATATGTGGTTCGATTCGTCGGAACTTCGACGGCGCGATGTAGGGGTGTTGTTGTTTTCTGTGTTGTCAGTCACTACAAAGCTCCTATCTATTTCTCACCTAGTGAAAAATTAGTCTAGACTAGACCTCTGCCTACCCCAGTATTGGGATTGGCGTAAAGACATTTATTTATTTTGTCATAAATTTATTGTAAACTAGTTTCAACCAGCGACTATTTATCTATAAATTCCGGGTTCATCCCCAGGTGATAGCCGCGTACCAATACCGCGTACCTAAATATAGCAAACGGATTTTTTCAAAACTTCTGTGCGATTTTTTAAAAAATACTAGCAACCACCTGTCAAGTTGTCCTAAAAATGTATTTGGTGGAAGGTGAGTCGAAAGTACTTAACTCTATAGACCTCAGTCTATTACCTCTGTCAATAGATCTCTGCCCATTTCTTCACGTCAATCTCAATACTGGGGAGATTGAAGTGAAGAAATGGGCAGAGTGTGGCGCTCATCTGTACTGCTCATTATATATATGGCAACATTATTGGGTACAGTGCCTACATTACAATACATGACATGGTTTTAGCCTTTTGATGTAAAACCGTTCGTCAAAATTTTGTAAACACTACCGAAACTTAAACCAAATAACCGGCCTTGTTTAAATTATAAACATGACCGGCGCAACGCAGACATTGTGAAACGGTGCAAAGTCACCGCAGCTCACACTATACTTTTCCTTTAAAAAATATCTTCGCCGTACGCCGTGACTAATATAAGTGAATGGAAAATTTATAAAAATAAATCAACGTGTCATTCGGGTCGCGTTCAGTGTTCATGTACGGAGCCACAGAGCTTAGTAAAATATAATATTTAGTTAATAATATCCGAAACAGTCACAATAGCCGAGTGGTTGAGTGTTCAGAATTTGGGTAAAGAGATTGGTACGAGCCTTGGGGATCGCACTCATGATCCCCAAGGCTCGTACCAATAAGTTTTTTCAAAAACTTATCTACGATTTATATCTTTGGCTTGGACATAAAGACGGCGACGAGCCATCTATCAAGTTGTCCCAAAAATGTCTTCAGTTGAATGAGGGTCGAAAAAAATTAATTGTTTAGACCTTTGTCTACCCCTGTATTGGAAATAGCGTGAAGATATTTATTTATAATAAAATAATATCCAATATATAAAATAATATAAAATAATATCTTGTTTTTTTTTGTAAAAATAACTGAATTCATATGAATCTCGGATGCCTTTTTTAAACAAAACTACTGGACGAAATTTTGCCCAAAAATGTGTATGACAAGTCATAAGTAAAAAAATAAATAATAAATAAATAAATATCTTCACGCAATTCCCAAAACAGGGGTAGACAGAGGTCTAGTCGAGACAGTTAAGTCCCTTCGACCCACCTTCCACCGAAGATATTTTAGGGACATAAGTAATAAATACATAGATAGAAAAACTCATGCATGCGTTAATTGGGATGACAACATACGTTGGTCTAATCCCAAAGCAAGTAGCTAAAGCACTTACATTGTGGAATCGGGACCAAAGAAAGTACCACAAATGCAAATGCAAAATGAGTCGACACATTGTAGAAAATTTTAATATCTACAATGATCCAACGAATTGAACCTAGGACCTCTGCGACATCTTATCATCATCACACACCATCACACACTACTACTAGTATCATGTAGCGCGCACTTTAACCATTACTACTTTATCTTCACGCCTTTACAAATACAGATAGAAAAACTCATGCATGCGTTAATTGGGATGACAACATACGTTGGTCTAATCCCAAAGCAAGTAGCTAAAGCACTTACATTGTGGAATCGGGACCAAAGAAAGTACCACAAATGCAAATGCAAAATGAGTCGACACATTGTAGAAAATTTTAATATCTACAATGATCCAACGAATTGAACCTAGGACCTCTGCGACATCTTATCATCATCACACACTACTACTAGTATCATGTAGCGCGCACTTTAACCATTACTACTTTATCTTCACGCCTTTACAAATACAGGTAGATAGAGGTCTAGACAACTAAATAGTTTGACCCAGCTTCCACGGAAGTGGTCACTAGTCACGATAGCCGAGTGGTTGGGTGATCAGAATTCGAGTCAAGAGACCCGATTTCCATCCCCAGGTGGCAGGCTCGTACCAATGGTTTTTTTCAAAAACTGGTGTACGATTTATATCGTAGGCTTAGACATACAGACGGCGACGAGCTCACCACCAGTCACGTTGTCCCAGAAACCTCTACGGTGGAAGGTAGGTCGAAACGACTTAATAGATTTTTTTTATCTCCCCAAATTCCCAATTTACAGCATTGGCAACGACCGAAATATTATTTTGGAGCAACATTTCAGATGGTGAGCCCGTCGTCGTCTTATTGAGCATGCTAACGATATAATTCGTCGTAAGTGTGAATAAATCGAAAAGTTAACATACTTTTTAATATTTGAAGCAAACACAGTTGAGAATGTGGTATTTAAGAATACCTACTATGTCTTCGCAAATATATATGTTTCCATTGAAAACATATTATAAAACAATAGTAAGAGTAAATTACTCGAATTTCGAAAGGCGTCAGATTATTCGTAATAGACGAGATAATCACAAAGTATACGTTCAAAAGCCAAAAACAACATTAATGTCCAAAATTGTGGCACCAAACATATATAATAAATTACCAAAAACTAGCGCCTAGCGGATCTTGCTTCAAAATAAGCTTAAAAACTCCTAAAACTCCTGATAAATGATGATTATTATTCAATCGACGATTTCCTTAGAGACATACATTTATAAATTGTAATCGATATTTCTTGACATTTGTTATTCAATGGTTGGTATGATTATTGACAATTATTATAAATTACATATTAAACATTATATTATAATAAAACGTTAGAATATTTTTTTATTTTGTAATTAAACTTTTGCATGCCCCAATAAGGCAGAATGTATAAGGCCATATTTTATATAATATTAAGATCTAATTTTATCTATCTTCTGGAAAAAAATATTGATTGATTTATTGACAATATAATATTATGACCAAAAAGAACATAAAACAGAAGGATTTGGTTATTGAATTAAAGAGAAATAAAAAAATTGACTGACACTGGCGGGATTCAAACTATTAATTTTCTCTGCGAATTTTTTTTATTTATCTTTAAATTAATTACGTTATATTTAAGTCACGATAGCCGAGTGGCTGAGTGGTCGGTATTTCAAGTCAAGAGACCCGAGTTCGATCCCCAGGTGGCAGGCACGTACCAATAGGTTTTTCAAAAACTTATGTACGAATTATATCGTTGGCTTGGACATAAAGACGGCGACGGGCTCACCACCTTTAACGTTGTCCCGAAAATATCTTCGGTGGAAGGTGGGTCAAAGGGACTTAACCGTTAAGACTAGACCTCTGTCTACTCCTGTATATGGAATTGCGTGAAGATATTTATTTTTTATTTATTTATAAATTAATTACAAAAAGTTTAGCATAACTTATATACTTAAAAAACTCGTGTTCGAACCAACCACTCGAATTTCAATTGCGGGTGTTGCAGGAGGTGATCTCCAGACCTCATTTTTTTCGTTATTCTTTGTTGCTTTATGACGAAAAAATTCCTTAATGATATTGATTTAAAAATATAATAAGAAAAACAAACATAAGAAGAATTTTCAAGATGCTGCGTAATTCTGCTAGGAGCAAGCACTTGTGTGATGAATAGGAGTGTTTTTGTAGAGTAATGGATACTTATATGTATCTATATACTTTGTATTTAAGTGTTTATATTGTACCGTTTGCTTGAACATTATCTTGTTAAGAAATGCTTATCATCACGAATTGCAAAAGTTCTTCTCTTTCGCATATTTATCTTCGGTTGAAGAATATTATACGCTTTATCACTTTCGGCAAAAGCCTGTGCAAACGATATTTTCATTATATTTTCTTTCTTAATAATATGAAAATTTTATGATTAATATAAAAAACAAGCACATCAATGATAGCCAAGTGAAAAAAGTCACGATAGCCGAGTGGTTAGGTGGTCGGAATTTCGTGTCAAGAGACCCGAGTTCGATCCTCAAGGGGCCGTACCAATGGGTTTTTCTAAAAAACTTATGAACGAATTTTATCGTTGGCTTGGACATAAAGACGGCGACGGGCTCACCACCTGTAACGTTGTCCCGAAAATATCTTAGGTGGAAGGTCGGTCGAAGGGACTTAAATGTCTAGACTAGACCTCTGGCTACCCCTGTTTTTGGAATGGCGTGAAGATATTTTTTTTTATAAATGATAGCATGTTTATAGGCCTTTAAAAGCGTTTAAGGGAGCCAAAACATGCCAATCAACATTTAAACCGCGTTTTCGTTTTACTCCGGTCAGATACTGATATCGAGGAAATGCAATCTGACGGCCTGAACTCTCTTCAGTGCGTAAACTGAGTTTAGCTTGAACTGATTGCGTTTAATTTGATCGGTGAAATCTAACTTAAGACGGCAATACTTGTCATCTTGTCCCAAAACTAAATTTCGAAAAGTGGGTCGAAGGATTCCTTGTCCGGATCTCTGCTTACCCCAAAATAGGAAATTACGTATGTATAAAAAATCTAGCAGTTGTTATTAATTTGTAAGTGTAATTCGAAATAGGGCCATGAGATATTGGAGTAACAGTATACCAAATCCTTTTTTCACGAGGGTGTCACCAGAGGCTATTTGATAGAAAAGCTTTTATATAAGCAATGGCTACTGTCTGGTGATGGGAAAACTACCTCGGAAAATGGGTGTCTCACCCGTCAGCGGTCTGCTTATTTTCCTAAATAAATCAGTCTCTCAAATATGTAATATATAATCTATAGCGTCTAGTACTGCAATCGATGTCCCACTTGCTTCGCGTAGCGATTATGACAATTCCTCCTTATGGGTAGGATGTAGCAGACTTTTACAGACCTTAACGTAGACGTTTTAATTTAAGCAAAACTTATGTTATATAAATCTTAGAGGCCATTTAGTACAAAAAACCGTTATTTATTTCATTTTAGTTACGCAGTTAAATTACGAATACGTGAAGGTCTCCGCTATGTGATGTTCGCTGTTGACCAATTTTAACAAGGTGTTCTAAATTTCGAGGTGTTTCATTGTTTCAACGACTTCCGATGGATTTACCTCCATCATCCGTTCACCAGAGAAGACCTGTCAGCGAGGAGGGTATACCTCACTTACGTCATTTAAACATTGTAATTTTTTGCTTACAGCTCTTTCAACATTCACGAGGTTAGGTCAAAAGGCTACCTTTTGAGTTCGTAATAATCTGTTAATTTATTCTTAAGCTAAAAGGTGAAAAAACTCATAACACAATACTAATATATCAAGCAAGTTGTCTATAAAAGACTAATTAACGTACGAGTGCTCATTGTCTATTTTGAAATCATCTTTCAGTTGCGTGACAGTTGTTCTGTCTGTGAGCAGTTTTCTTTTCTTTTCTGATAATCATCATCAGTTAAAATCATTAACAAGCAAATTGGTACAAAGTTATTTTGGAGCATATTAAATTCATCAATACACAAAATGACATAACGTTAGTTCTCTTCCTTTTTATTAACTTTGACGGTTGAGTGTTTTTCAATTACAAAAATATATTTGACGTGAAATAAATCCCAGACTTTAGAAATAACTTCTAAGATTTTTTAAAGTTTACTTTTTATTAAATATATAAATATATTCACTACTTCCCACTACAGGGGTAGACAAAGGTAGATATTAAGCCCTTTTGACCGACCTTTTACCGAAGACTGTTAGGTACATTTTCTTAGCGTCCACTGTACATATCATGACAGAAGTACAAACATTAATATTCATCATTCAAATATTCGCTTCTAATGGGTCTCGAATTCGGAACCCAAAGATTCGTAGGCAAGGTCACTACCAACTAGGTAATTGGGTCGCATATTTAATTTAATTCTTTTTTATGGAAATAAAATAAAAAAAAAATCATATCTTTTAACATAATATTCTAATTCTCATAATCTTTAGTTACTAATACTACTTGCATGATAGAGTGGTTGAGTGATCAGAAATCAAGTCAAGAGGCCTTAGTTCAATCCCCAGAGATAAGGTAAGGTGAGAAAGGTAGTACCAATGAGTTTTTTTAAACTTATATACGATTTATTTATCGGCTTGGTCGTAAAATTGGCGACATACTCTGCACCTGTCACGTTGCCTCAAAAATAGTATCCGGTGAAATCGAAAGGATTAAACTGTTTAAATCTCTGGCCAAAAATAGATACTAACTATTCTAGGCTACTTACTGTTTACTCTAAGCTATGATTATCCGGTGATAACTATGATAAGAAGGCGCTATATTACGTCACACATTCAGACGTGAGGTATCTATTTGGAATAAATTAAATGGTTTTGTCGCAAAAAATTATCTAAAAAGTAATAAAAATATGACATAATGAAGTATCGGGTAACATCTGGTAAATTATAATTTATATATAATAAAAAGTGTTTTTATGTCACTAAAAAAATTAAATTAAAAAATTTTAAAATATTCATTAAAAAATTAATTAAGGTCGGGTGGCCGGAATTTCGAGTCAAGAAACCCGAGTTCGATCCCCAGGGGGCAGGCTCGTACGAATGGGTTTTTCAAAAACTTATGTACGAATTATATCGTTGGCTTGGACATAAAGATGGCGACATACTCTGCACCTGTCACGTTGCCTCAAAAATAGTATCCGGTGAAATCGAAAGGATTAAACTGTTTAAATCTCTGGCCAAAAATAGATACTAACTATTCTAGGCTACTTACTGTTTACTCTAAGCTATGATTATCCGGTGATAACTATGATAAGAAGGCGCTATATTACGTCACACATTCAGACGTGAGGTATCTATTTGAAATATATATCTAAAAAGTAATAAAAATATGACATAATGAAGTATCGGGTAACATCTGGTAAATTATAATTTATATATAATAAAAGAAATAAATATCTTCACGCATATCCCAATACAGGGGTAGACAAAGGTAGATATTAAGCCCTTTTTACCGAAGATTGTTAGGTACATTTTCTTAGCGTCCACTGTACATATCATGACAGAAGTACAAACATTAATATTCATCATTCAAATATTCGCTTCTAATGGGTCTCGAATTCGGAACCCAAAGATTCGTAGGCAAGGTCACTACCAACTAGGTAATTGGGTCGCATATTTAATTTAATTCTTTTTTATGGAAATAAAATAAAAAAAAAATCATATCTTTTAACATAATATTCTAATTCTCATAATCTTTAGTTACTAATACTACTTGCATGATAGAGTGGTTGAGTGATCAGAAATCAAGTCAAGAGGCCTTAGTTCAATCCCCAGAGATAAGGTAAGGTGAGAAAGGTAGTACCAATGAGTTTTTTTAAACTTATATACGATTTATTTATCGGCTTGGTCGTAAAATTGGCGACATACTCTGCACCTGTCACGTTGCCTCAAAAATAGTATCCGGTGAAATCGAAAGGATTAAACTGTTTAAATCTCTGGCCAAAAATAGATACTAACTATTCTAGGCTACTTACTGTTTACTCTAAGCTATGATTATCCGGTGATAACTATGATAAGAAGGCGCTATATTACGTCACACATTCAGACGTGAGGTATCTATTTGGAATAAATTAAATGGTTTTGTCGCAAAAAATTATCTAAAAAGTAATAAAAATATGACATAATGAAGTATCGGGTAACATCTGGTAAATTATAATTTATATATAATAAAAAGTGTTTTTATGTCACTAAAAAAATTAAATTAAAAAATTTTAAAATATTCATTAAAAAATTAATTAAGGTCGGGTGGCCGGAATTTCGAGTCAAGAAACCCGAGTTCGATCCCCAGGGGGCAGGCTCGTACGAATGGGTTTTTCAAAAACTTATGTACGAATTATATCGTTGGCTTGGACATAAAGATGGCGACTGGCTCATCACCTGTCACGCTGTCCCGAAAATATCTTCGGTAGAAGATGGGTCAAAGGAACCTCTGTCTACCCCTCTGTATTGGGAATGGCGTGAAGATAAAAAAATCTTATTAAAATTTTTTTTACTTCACGCTGCGATACCAAACACTGCGGTAGTCTAAAACAATTTCCTTTTGATCCACATTCCATAGGAGGTTTTTCAAGCCTACGTAATAAATTTTATATGGTCTTAATGATGCCTATAAACCGATCTATTTATGTACTTATGTATTGCTGGTTATTAATACAACGTAATGTACGTGCGATGGCAAAGTGAATGGTGAAATGAATATTCATTGCTAAACTTCACTATGAGGTAAGTGGTAAATTTCCGTGGCACAGTCCGTAAGCGGAAGATGAGATCTGCGCAGTCGTAACTAACATCGTTGCTAATGTAATTGTGTATGACACGCGGTATGTTTGACTTCTAGATCTCTAAATTGCTGATTTTTTAAAGAGTATGTTCACTTGAAGTTGTGAGCGGCCTGTGCAATATTGACTGAAATCTATGAGACGACGTATATTGAATACTAAACTTCAATAAAAAAAATACTTCATATTTGAATAAATTATTCACTTTTACTTATTCAATTATTTATTTATTTTAATAAGAATGCCTAACCGGTTTCACCTTGATGGCTTTATCAAAGGTTTATTATTAAAAATATTATATTCTTAATTCCTTATCTCACATTGAAGCGGCAAGCGGTTCCTGCTCTGATTAGCAACGCTGTGAAATTTAGGAAAACCTTTTTCCAGTGGGACAGGACGGAATTACGGTAAATATAATCTCGGGTCTCTTGACTCGAAATTCCGTCGCCCAACCACTCGGCTATCGTGACCTGTAAGTACATACTAAGTACTTCAGAGTTGACCTATTGCAGTGCAAGGTAACACACTAGCTTTTTGCCTAAAAGGTACAAAAATATAACTGGAAATGCTATTTATTGAGGTAGAACAGAAACAGTCTTTTATTATTCATCGAAACCGCCTAATTCCGCCCAATTTCTTTATTTGATATTTATTTATTTTAATCAAAAGAATTTCAGATTATATTTACCGTAATTCAAATAATTATTTTAAGAGCATAATTTTAACTTACCTCAACAGCGCGTAACAGTAAGTATACTGTTAAGTTCTTTGGCACAGTCCGTAAGCGGAAGATGAGATCTGCGCAGTCGTAACTAACATCGTTGCTAATGTAATTGTGTATGACACGCGGTATGTTTGACTTCTAGATCTCTAAATTGCTGATTTTTAAAGAGTATGTTCACTTGAAGTTGTGAGCGGCCTGTGCAATATTGACTGAAATCTATGAGACGACGTATATTGAATACTAAACTTCAATAAAAAAAAAAAATAATTGCATGTCTGATGTTATTACAACGCTGACTTACATTAATGTGATACGAATTCTTTAGAGCCCAAGGCTATCAAAAATGTGAGAGAAATATTCATACGTATCATTATCCTTTATTGAAACCGAAAGCTATTTTGCAATACAATTCGAAGATAAAACATTTCTATTATTCATCTAGCTCCTTATCGAGAAATGGATTGAAAAATTAAACATAAACAGACGGACAAGGTGAGGCCACATATGGAAATAGTGCAAGTGATGTAACTGTGAGTGAAGTGTTGGTGAGCGACTCGTGTGATGTTCTGCTGATTATAGAATCTCCTCGCGTCTCATTAGGTCGCACAGGCCACAAAATAAATCTATATATATATATAAATATTTATCGTTCGTTTTCCAAAATCGCAAATCTCCTAAAGTTCTTTACCGTACGTTCCTTTTTACACAACTGTGTTATAACGCACTTATTTATAAAATTATGTATAAAAATTTTCCGTACACCAAGTCGTGAGTTTGACTTGAAATTTTCACAGAGCGTTAATTATTTTATTCTATTACAAAATTGTATACTTTCTATTCCGTAGTTTCCACAAAAATAGAAACTCCAATCAATATTTATCTAAGTTTAATAACTTCATCAAATTATTATATGAATGAAATGGTATTTCGATTAATCTATATTTATATTTACTTAGTACTTATCTTTACGCACAATCCCTGACAGGGTAGTCGGAAAGAACAGATCGCCAAGTGTCACGATCCTTACATACCTTTCAGATTCATTATCTTCTTCATACTTCTTCATGCACGTCTAGGTATCCAGTACTCTTGACCCTCGAAGAGGCTTCGAGCAATTGCTCACATGGTCTTCGAAAGTTAGTCTCGGTCTACCTCGACACCTTTTAATATTAACTTTCGCGCAATATATTTTCTTCACCATTCGGTCTTTACTCATTCGTCCAACGTGCCCAAACCATCCAAGCACGCCCTTATCAATTTTAGTGATGAAGTCATCTTTCAAAACTGCCATATTGCGAATCTCTTCGTTTCTTCTTTGATCAGCCAAGGTGACGCCGCATATTTTATTATGTATTGCAAGGCTTGAACTTTTCACTACGCCTTGCCTTTTGACTAACACAGTCAGGGCACCGTTGACTTAGTTTCCGGCAGCGACACGCCTGTCCACATCTAAATCACATCTTCCATCCCGGCTAAAAGCACTTCCCAAGTATACAATTTCGTTCACCTGTTCTAGACATTCCTGATTTACCCATATTTCACATTTCATTCTCTCTTCGGCCTTTTCAAATACAAGAACTTTAGTTTTATTAGCATTCAAACGTTATATTTATAAGAAAATTCTTATTCGATTCTCTATTAATTAATAACAGATAGATATACTACGAAGCGTTTCCGGGTCTGGCGAGTAAAATATGAATGTTTTAACTTCTATAATTATGTATATTAAATTTAATGTGTTTCTTTTAATTTCCTTGACGGACATTCGAGCAAATCGTTATTTGAAAGACTCATGTAAAAAGGTCAGCGATAAGCCAACGATGAGAGTGTGTTGATGTAAATATAAGGTAATTTATAGACATATAATAAAGGTTGTATATACAAACATGTGTATAATTATATGTAAAATAAATAAGTATTTTTCGCTCAATTCCGAATGGAATAGACGAGAGTCTAGACAATCAATTCCGCCACCAATAGCTTTTGGAAAAACGTGACAGGCAGCGAGCTCGTCGTCGTTTATCTGCTGCCGAAGACAACAATATAAATCAGCCATAAGTCGAGCCTACCACCAGGGGATCGAACTCAGGTCTCTTGATTTGAATATCGTTCACTCAAACTCTTTCGGTTATCGTAATATAATTGACAGCGGCGGAGCCACGCAGCAACTTTTGTTGTTGCATGAACGGGCCGGCTCGACCGGAGAAGTACCACGACCTCACAGAATACCGGCGTGAGTAGAAGTTTAACAAACTTCTGCGTTTCGTCTAGTAGTGCAAGTGATGTAACTGTGAGTGAAGTGTTGGTGAGCGACTCGTGTGATGTTCTGCTGATTATAGAATCTCCTCGCGTCTCATTAGGTCGCACAGGCCACAAAATAAATCTATATATATATATAAATATTTATCGTTCGTTTTCCAAAATCGCAAATCTCCTAAAGTTCTTTACCGTACGTTCCTTTTTACACAACTGTGTTATAACGCACTTATTTATAAAATTATGTATAAAAATTTTCCGTACACCAAGTCGTGAGTTTGACTTGAAATTTTCACAGAGCGTTAATTATTTTATTCTATTACAAAAAATTGTATACTTTCTATTCCGTAGTTTCCACAAAAATAGAAACTCCAATCAATATTTATCTAAGTTTAATAACTTCATCAAATTATTATATGAATGAAATGGTATTTCGATTAATCTATATTTATATTTACTTAGTACTTATCTTTACGCACAATCCCTGACAGGGTAGTCGGAAAGAACAGATCGCCAAGTGTCACGATCCTTACATACCTTTCAGATTCATTATCTTCTTCATACTTCTTCATGCACGTCTAGGTATCCGAGTACTCTTGACCCTCGAAGAGGGCTTCGAGCAATTTGCTCACATGGTCTTCGAAAGTTAGTCTCGGTCTACCTCGACACCTTTTAATATTAACTTTTGCGCAATATATTTTCTTCACCATTCGGTCTTTACTCATTCGTCCAACGTGCCCAAACCATCCAAGCACGCCCTTATCAATTTTAGTGATGAAGTCATCTTTCAAAACTGCCATATTGCGAATCTCTTCGTTTCTTCTTTGATCAGCCAAGGTGACGCCGCATATTTTATTATGTATTGCAAGGCTTGAACTTTTCACTACGCCTTGCCTTTTGACTAACACAGTCAGGGCACCGTTGACTTAGTTTCCGGCAGCGACACGCCTGTCCACATCTAAATCACATCTTCCATCCCGGCTAAAGCACTTCCCAAGTATACAATTTCGTTCACCTGTTCTAGACATTCCTGATTTACCCATATTTCACATTTCATTCTCTCTTCGGCCTTTTCAAATACAAGAACTTTAGTTTTATTAGCATTCAAACGTTATATTTATAAGAAAATTCTTATTCGATTCTCTATTAATTAATAACAGATAGATATACTACGAAGCGTTTCCGGGTCTGGCGAGTAAAATATGAATGTTTTAACTTCTATAATTATGTATATTAAATTTAATGTGTTTCTTTTAATTTCCTTGACGGACATTCGAGCAAATCGTTATTTGAAAGACTCATGTAAAAAGGTCAGCGATAAGCCAACGATGAGAGTGTGTTGATGTAAATATAAGGTAATTTATAGACATATAATAAAGGTTGTATATACAAACATGTGTATAATTATATGTAAAATAAATAAGTATTTTTTTTCGCTCAATTCCGAATACTGGAATAGACAGAGGTCTAGACAATCGAATTCCCTTTCACCAATGACTTTTGGAAAAACGTGACAGGCGGCGAGCTCGTCGTCGTTTATCTGCCGAAGACAACAATATAAATCGTACATAAGTCGAGCCTACCACCAGGGGATCGAACTCGGGTCTCTTGATTTGAATATCGTTCACTCAAACTCTCGGTTATCGTAATATAATTGACAGCGGCGGAGCCACGCAGCAGCTTTTGTTGTTGCATGAACGGGCCGGCTCGACCGGGGAAGTACCGCGACCTCACAGAACACCGGCGTGAAGTACAAGTCTAACAAACTTCTGCGTTTCGTCTAGTGAGTGCAGGTAACCGGAGGCCCACCCCCCCCCCACCCCCAATTCTGGGGGAGGGGGCACTCTAAGGGAGGCAACGCATCTGCTAAGCCTCTGGTATTGCGGGTGTTAACGGGCGGCGGTAATCACTTACCATCACGTGAGCCACATGCTCGTTTGCCTCCCTTTTCTATAAAAAAAATATATGTAAATGTGATGTATTAATCATAATTTATCTATTTAGATATATGAACTTTTCACCAATCAGTTACCAAAACACAGGGAATCTTACTTAAGGATAGAGTCATGTTTCAGAGAGTTGCAAGTTCGAATATGAATGTTTGTACACTAGGTGTTAATGTAAAGGAACATAGGTAAAACGCAGAACTGTACTTCCGTACGTTATACCGATTTAGCTTGAAACACCGCCAAATTAAAATGAAACGCCAATTGAATTATTCGAGGCGATTGTAACAACCAATTGGGTTTCGTTTGCGTGAAAGGTCGCTGTGGTAGACCAAGATGAAGGCGGAGGTAGCGTCGTCTCGACGTCTGTTACAAAAACTGGCGTAACGAGTACACCTCAAAAGTCTTTGTTTGGTTCAGTTACATAATACAATAATAAATAATAATAGTTCGGAAACCTTTACCTTTTTTAGCGCGTGCAACTTGGGAAAAAAGTTGTCGACCTTACTTTCAGAACAATTATTTTGTTATTATTAATTGTGTATGTTTTTGACTCTTGTGATATTTTTGTACTGGTATATTTCAGATGTAAAAATATTAATTTGTTAACATAAATTATAGTGCATATTTAGTGATATAAACAACATCAATCAATGCTGATTATATGTTCACACTTTAAATTCACGATACATATTTGTATTCTAAAGTGTGTGTTGTCCATTATAAGAAGTATTTAAAATTCATTGCGTATTATTAACAGTTTTTGTAAATAACTGTCACCTACCACCAACTACCTATTCATCTAATAGGAAGAACAGTAAACCACAATACAGAAATTACTCACTAATAAGTGGTAAAACTATTGTGACAAATATATCCCCTTTCTTCGCAACAAAACAACACTCCATTATCTTTTCCAGAGGTGCCACCTTGTCACAAGTCAGCTGACTCCCGTACGTTTTCGCTGCTATGAACTACCAAGCACCTTATTAGCTATTACGCTCCGCAGTAAAAAAATAAAGATAACTCATGTTGAATATGTTGATGTAAACATCCTCCACGACAAAAATAACGATTCGTATAGACGTTACTACAACCCACAGGCAGCTAACACTGCAATTGTAATATTTGAATTTAAAGATCCATAAAAATTACTTTACAAGACGAGGCTTTGTTATTTATAACAGTGGTAGAGCCACGCATCAGCTTTTGTTATTGCATGGATGGGCCGGCTCGACCGGAGAAGTACCACGACCTCACAGAATACCGGCGTGAAGTAGAAGTTTAACAAACTTCTGCGTTTCATCTGGTAACCGGAGGCCCACACCCCCCTCTAAGGCCGGCAACGCATCTGCTATGCCTCTGGTATTACGGGTGTTCATGGGCGCCGGTAATGGCTTACCATTACGTGAGCCTCCTTTGCCTTTTTCGCGTTTGCCTCCCTTTTCTATATAAAAAAAAAGTTTAAGACAAGTAAAACCGTTAATATTTTTCTGAAATAAAATAGCCCAAGTTACTTTTTGACTCTTCATAATATCAGCTATATACAAGTGGCACTTAAAATCAGTCTAGCCGTTTCAGAGATTAACCGGAATAAACAGACAGACGGTCAGACAGATAAACAGACAGGTCCATTTTTTGTGTAAGTATCGTATCGTTTCAAACACACTACAATTTTATTTATATGTATAGATATATTTTCTCTTTCCTTACTCAAACAATACATTTTGTATTCAGTTAATCAGGTCGTGTACTTTTATTGTAATGAAATATGATTGCTGTTCAATACATGAACATAAATTTTTTTATAATTATTGTTGTCTCAGTCACGATAGCCGAGCGATTAGGTGATCGGAATTCGAATCAAGAACCAATGGTTTTTTTTCGAAAACGATACAATTTACATCATTGGCTTGGATATAAAGACAAGCTCACCACCTATCACGTTGTCCCAAAAATGTCTTCGGTGGAGGGTGGGTCAAAGGGACTTAATTGTCTACACTAGACCTATGTATTGGGAATTGCGTGAAAATATATATTTGTTTATTTTATTTATAAATACTATAGATTAGATTATAGCAGAACCTCCCTTACGGAGGAGGCCTTTTTCCAGTAGTGGCCTTTAATTGTCCCTTATGATGATAATGAATAAATGAAGATCTTCACTCTATTCCTAATACTGCGGAAGAGAGAGGTCTAGACAATTAAAACGTTGCGACCCACCGTTCTCCGAAGACTATTTGAAAAACTGTTATAGGTGGTGAGCCTGTCGCCGTCTTGATGCCCAAGCTAAAGATATAAATAGTGTATAAGTTTTGAAAAAACCCATTGGTGCGAGCCTGCTGCCTATGGATCATAGCAGGCTCTCATGATCCGAATTTCAATCACCAAAACTCTGCAATCGTGACTTTTTATGTCATGATATAGGTGTAAATTTAAACGATATAATAATATGATTTGAAATTTAAACATCTGATAATTTATTAAAATGAATGGCATACTTTTCTTTTTTAAACAAACAGAACAACAAATAATATACAAATATAAATACATGTATATATTTTTTTATTTTGTTTAATCTTAATTGTCTGTTTATCTGTCTGACCGTCTGTCTGTTTATTCCGGTTAATCTCTGAAACGGCTAGACTGATTTTAAGTGCCACTTGTATATAGCTGATATTATGAAGAGTCAAAAAGTAACTTGGGCTATTTTATTTCAGAAAAATATTAACGGTTTTACGTGTCTTAAACTTTTTTTTTATATAGAAAAGGGAGGCAAACGCGAAAATGGCAAAGGAGGCTCACGTGATGGTAAGCCGTTACCGGCGCCCATGAACACCCGTAATACCAGAGGCATAGCAGATGCGTTGCCGGTCTTAGAGGGGGGTGTGGGCCTCCGGTTACCAGATGAAACGCAGAAGTTTGTTAAACTTCTACTTCACGCCGGTATTCTGTGAGGTCGTGGTACTTCTCCGGTCGAGCCGGCCCATCCATGCAATAACAAAAGCTGATGCGTGGCTCTACCACTGTTATAAATAACAAAGCCTCGTCTTGTAAAGTATTTTTTATGGATCTTTAATTTCAAATATTACAATTGCAGTGTTAGCTGCCTGTGGGTTGTAGTAACGTCTATACGAATCGTTATCTTTGTCGTGGAGGATGTTTACATCAACATATTCAACATGAGTTATCTTTATTTTTTTACTGCGGAGCGTAATAGCTAATAGGGTGCTTGGTAGTTCATAGCAGCGAAAACGTACGGGAGTCAGGTGACTTGTGACGAGGTGGCACCTCTGGAAAAGATAATGGAGTGTTGTTTTGTTGCGAAGAAAGGGGATATATTTGTCACAATAGTTTTACCACTTATTAGTGATTAATTTCTGTATTGTGGTTTACTGTTCTTCCTATTAGATGAATAGGTAGTTGGTGGTAGGTGACAGTTATTTACAAAAACTGTTAATAATACGCAATGAATTTTAAATACTTCTTATAATGGACAACACACACTTTAGAATACAAATATGTATCGTGAATTTAAAGTGTGAACATATAATCAGCATTGATTGATGTTGTTTATACCACTAAATATGCACTATAATTTATGTTAACAAATTAATATTTTTACATCTGAAATATACCAGTACAAAAATATCACAAGAATCAAAAACATACACAATTAATAATAAAAAAATAATTGTTCTGAAAGTAAGGTCGACAACTTTTTTCCCAAGTTGCACGCGCTAAAAAAGGTAAAGGTTTCCGAACTATTATTATTTATTATTGTATTATGTAACTGAACCAAACAAAGACTTTTGAGGTGTACACGTTACGCCAGTTTTTGTAACAGACGTCGAGACGACGCTTCCTCCGCCTTCATCTTGGTCTACCACAGCGACCTTTCACGCAAACGAAACCCAATTGGTTGCTACAATCGCCTCGAATAATTCAATTGGCGTTTCATTTTAATTTGGCGGTGTTTCAAGCTAAATCGGTATAACGTACGGAAGTACAGTTCTGCGTTTTACCTATGTTCCTTTACATTAACACCTAGTGTACAAACATTCATATTCGAACTTGCAACTCTCTGAAACATGACTCTATCCTTAAGTAAGATTCCCTGTGTTTTGGTAACTGATTGGTGAAAAGTTCATATATCTAAATAGATAAATTATGATTAATACGTCACATTTACATATATTTTTTTTATAGAAAAGGGAGGCAAACGAGCATGTGGCTCACGTGATGGTAAGTGATTACCGCCGCCCGTTAACACCCGCAATACCAGAGGCTTAGCAGATGCGTTGCCTCCCTTAGAGTGCCCCCCTCTTTTATTTTGTTTAATCTTAATTGCACCAAAAATTATTAGTGGCAATATTCTTACACCAAACGGTGGTAACAGTGTAAGAATATTCACACCACACAAATCCTTTCTTCCCGTGAGTGTTGTAAGAGGCGAAAAAGGGAAACAGCCTAGAATATCGTTATGGCAACCTATAGATGGCGCGATAATCATCTCTAAAATTGTCAGACCAAAATAATCAGATCGAAGCTGGGCAGCAGCGTCTGAGGTGCGAATGGTCAGCAGTCAGTGCATTCTCTTATATATATATATATATATATATATATATATATATATATATATATATATATATATATATATATATATATATATATATATATATATATATATATATATATATATATATATATATATATATATATATATATATATATATATATATATATATATATATAACCCTTGACTTATTAACATTCATATTCATCTTAAAAATGCTTCCCTCTGGCAGAATTCGAACCAGCATCTCTTAGCTTTCAAGTAGAGTCAACAAAGCCATCGACATGTCAATAATTTTTAGTTACTCAACAAAAGATTATTGAATATAAAGTATAAAGTAATAATTATTTTACGTTTAAAAGTTATCAGTTACGGTTTTCCCTAAGCGAAGTAGGTAGGCACTTTAATGCTTACCAAGATTTCACTAATTAAGATTTTTTTATTCAACAAGGCTTCATTCTAAGTGCAAAATATTGTTTTATGAGACGAAGATAAATCTTCAAATAATATTGAACTTATTATAGTATAAGCTAGTTTAAAAAAAAATAAAAATAAATAAATATCTTCACGCAATTTCCAATACAGGGGTAGACAGAGGTCTAGTCTAGACATTTAAGTCCCTTCGACCCACCTTCCACAGAAGATTTTTTCGGTACAACATGACAGGTGGTGAGCCCGTCCGTGTACATAGGTTTTTAGAAAAACCTATTGGTACGGCAACTTGAGGATCGAACTCGGGTCTCTCGACTCGGAATTCCGACCACCCAACCACTCGGCTATCGTGACTTATCTAGTTTCTTATCTAGTTCGTTAGTTATCTAGTTTTAATTTCTTATAAATGAACACAGTATTCACATATACAAAATAGAAATAAAAATACTTATGTACCAAAAATATTAAATACAGGAAATGGAATACAATAATATAATTACATTTTAAAATATTTTATACCTATTAAGCAATTTATAAAATGAATAACGAATTCAATTAGATGTCTTTTTGCATGCATTTTATGAGAAAAAAGAAGGCCTACTTGAAGACGAAATCACAAACCTTGTCGGATCGGTTTGTGTAAATCCAAATTGTCAATTAATTGTGCCGAGTTTAATTCGGTACAGCACAGGGTGAAGGTTCAGCGCGGGCGGGCGGGCACGGGCAGGGGCGGGCGGGGCGGCGGGTGGCGGTGAGCCCGGCGCACGCGGCTGCTGGGCCGGCATTCCGTGTCGCGCGCCCGTACCGACCGCTCGTGCCGCGCCAACCGCGCTGCCCCGCTGCCTCAATCTCCGCAAATTGTTCCACCCCGGTAAAGTACCGCTCACTCGTAGCTCCAGCTCATCCGCTTCAATTCCGCCACCCCGCCGAAGCTCCGACCGCCGTCTCCCAGATGTCGTTCAAGTGCTATTTTATCTGTGCTCAATACTATTTCCAATTAAAATTAATCAAGAAACACTGACGGCGATTGGAGTTTCGGCGGCGGCTCGTACAGCGCCCGCCGCTTGCGTCACTTGTTGTTTCGCGGCGAAAGTGCATCCGGGGAAATGGAGTCCAAGGTCGCGAGCGAACGTACACTGAAAAGCTTTCAATTTCCTTGTATGTGCTTCGACTAGGAAACCAGGGAATTGTCGTGGACCAGCGGTATCGCATGTTTAATTACATCGTATTTGCATAAAGTGCAGCTGCCGAGTGCCTCATTGTCGATGGCTAGTAATTAAGCAGTCACGCCTCACTGGCGCACGCGCGGCTTCCGATGGGAAGTAGATTTTAGCTCAATGAAGTTCTCATTGTGACAGTATTTTCTTTTCATATAGCCTTATACTTTTAAGTCATAAAAATTTCTTAAAAGGTCAAGGTCACAACTCGGACAGGTCAATCTAAAAGCAACACAAAAGCTTGCTGACCTCTAAACTGTTTAAAAAGATGCACTTGACATTTGTCCTAACTAGAGTTATTAGCGTTCCTATCAGTTTATTTACATATACTCCATGTTTGTGTGCCAACTCTATATATTTATACAACTCTATAATGTATTTATATATATTTATACTGAATCTTCTCAAACTTAAACGTTAAGCGTGTCGTCGGGTTATATTAAGTGACAATAATTTGTAACGGATCCGCGGCATCAGAGCGGCGTGCAGCAAGTCCCGTGGTGGCGCGGGCCAAGGCCGGCGGCCGCCGCGGACAGTTTGCGGAACATTCGATTGTTGCGATTAATCAACAGCAAATGAATGGAAAGCGACTTGCGATACGATTGCGATACCGCGGCGGCACGTGCCGGCACACATTCCTCTGTTTCGCTTGCGATCCGCGACTCACAATGACCCAAACGCTAACGCTTTAGCTTATTTACCAATACTAACCCAATATAATATGTTAATGTGTGTACATAATGTCATAATCGAAGTTTCATCACTAACAACATTTAAGTCATCGCATCAACACATAGATGTTAATCTCTTTTAAGGTTCTACGTCTACTTCCTTCGGGTACTCACAAAATATGTCATATAGTAAATTACTTTCTGAAATATCTACGTGAATCAAAATCACAATCTTTTTGCCTGTAACATTGCGGTTTTAATACACGTATTATAATGTCTACTACGATATCGTTGTGCGATGCAAGAGCTGTATATAAATGTAGCAAGTTACATCACAAGTCGGATAGTATGTGCGATACTACATTGCAATATTTATTACACTAACACAAAAACTATGTTTCGACAACGTTCGAAACATTATCGATAACTAAGCTTAAACAGTTTCACGTAACAGTTCTTTTTATTCATCTGATTTACGTTTATCGATAGTTATATCATTTTTGTAACACTTGTTACAAACTTCCGGAACAACCCTTCCGGTTTTTCAATGAAAAAAATATTGAAAGCGGTACATTTGAACATAACTATTTTGCCGAAATAAAAATTAAAACATCAGTTGCAAAAGTCGACTGTGGAATTATTTTTACTTTATCTAACAGTCACGGTTTCAGGAAATTTATTTCCAAGTAAAGTACGTATAGACAACAACACATTACGTTTTTCATAAACGTAACACTGATGCAATGACCTTCTTGTACCGGCGCCTCATTGTTTGACATTCGTGTACACATGCTTATGAATCTTAATTTGATTTTATCTCTATTTTATATCACTGTTATTATAATATTACAAGTAATTTGTACACTAAATATTATATTTTATCGATTGAAATTCACGGTTTTGTAGACTACATTCATAAATATCTTACGTGACTACTTATTAGAAGTAAACATCATTTCTTTATGAATGAGAACTTTTAACTCCGTAATAAATATCTTATCCAGATATTAGCATTATCTTTACTATCACCGTAATCCATTCAGTTCAGTTTTACTTTCAGTTTTGACTAAATATTACCAGCCTTATCTTAGTTGTATTTTAGAATCTCTGTCGACCATAGTTTTTTACTTACCGTTGTAAGCATACGAAGCAGACTTGGTATTGCTAAAACCTTCTGCCGTGTAGTTACGGCGAAGAATATGTCACCAACTTTCTTCCCGTGGGTGTCATTAATGGCTATATGAGAAAATGCAATTGGCTACCGACAGATGGAGTAATAAAACTAAAAATACCAAACGAATAGATCCGGAAAGTCACGATAGCCGAGTTGTTGAGTGGTCGGAATTTCGAGTCGAGGCACCCGAGTTCGATCCCCAGGTGGCAGTAATAATGAGTTTTCAAAAACTTATGTACGAATTTCATCGTTGGCTTGAACATAAAGACGGCGACGGGCTCACCACCTGTTACGTTGTCCCGAAAATATCTTCGGTGGAAGGTGGGTCAACGGGGCTTAATTGTTTAGAATGGACCTCTGTCTACCCCTGTATTGGGAATTGCGTGAAGATATATATATATTGTATTTTTATAATAGATCCGGAAAGGCCTTTGTCCTGCCTTGAACTCCTACGTGCCGTTATGACAATTACGATAATTGGGATCTTCTGAAAACGACAAAGTTTATCGTACTTAAAAACATGATCCTTTTTTTACTGTTAACTGTAGTTAAGTATCGTCGGGCGCCGCTTTCGCGAGTTTTCGCGAGAGTGTTTCGGTTGCGTCGGCCATGTTACCTAACACTATGCGAGAATTAATTTATCCTTTCGACTCTCCAGTTCTGTTAGTCTACGATTATACATTAAACTACAGCGACATCCTGCTTTTAGACAATTTTCACACAACGACGTATTTTTTGCATTCATAACGTATATTTGAATTTGTTTATCTTCCAGTAGTTAATAACATGAATAAAAATATCATCAGAGTAGACAGAGGTCTAGTCTAGACAATTAAGTCCCTTCGACCCACCTTCCACCGAAGATATTTTCGGCAGAACGTGACAGGTGGTAAACCCGTCGCCGTCTTTATGTCCAAGCCATCGACATAATTCGTATATAAGTTTTTGAAAAACCCATCCAACCCAAATCTTCCAATAGTGATGTTTCCATTTTTCTAATCATTTAATTTAAACCTTTCATTATATTCGTAACGTTACTACATCAATGCGAAACCAAAAGTATTATATTAATATGTACAAATTTGTATCTTACTCAAAATTCATGTGTTTTTGAGCCCATTTTAAGTGAAACTCTTGACCTTCTCTTGATCAGCATCAACCTCAGCTCATGATGTGAAATGCCAACATCTCTGGTATATATTTCGACAAATTTACTCTGAATGGTTAGCACATACACCGATATAAAATTAACTTTTTTTCTTTTTAAAAATAAAATACTAGAAATGATAAAAAACGTTACTAGAATTCCTGTGAACCACTCCAACTAAGCTGCAATGCTTGTTGCTTGTTCACGACAATGGCAGAAACGGCGCGGATCCGAACCGGCTACGTTATGTTACCCAGTCCGCATCATGGACTATTGGCCATTGACGGTTTTATACGTAATTGTTATAGGTGATACGCTTCTTCTCTCATCCATTTCTGCCTCCAAATAGCAGTGTAGCAGTTGGTGTGTTATGTTTAGAAGATATAAATAGTCGGTGTAATTACGGGCTAAGGACTAGCAGACAAACCCATCTCTATCTTTGAGAGTGACTTTCTTTTCATGTAGTGGTTTGTTGGCTTGCAGTAGCCGCTTTTACTTAACCGTCGGGTGGACTTTTAAATGTTTTTCTCCCCTGAACCAGTGTCAATACAGAACGCCACTTGTTTGCATTGTCTCGTGTCTGGGCGTCTATTGTTATTTCCAATTCCATAAGACACGTGCTTTAGCTACTTTAGTAATTTGGGATCAGAGCTTGTCCCTATCTTTGTATGCATCAAAGGATTTTCACATATATATGATATAAAATATAACGATTTTCACATTTTCCAACACATATAAACAGTATCATTAAGTAACCCATCGGAGTAGACTAACGACTTAGTCGCATCTTTATGGAGTGTCGGCTAATGATCCAACAAAAACAAATCAATGTGATGAGCAAAAATTTAAATATACTTTTTAACTGATATTTGTAATCTTCACGTAATTCCCAATACTGGGACTGTACATTGGTGACATCGCCAGGCGAAGGTTGACGAGTTATGTTTGTGTGATGTCATCTCGTGGGGTACAGATGAATAGTGTTTTCTGTCACGATGGCCTTTTCATTCGCCAAAAAAAAATACTTTACCTTTTCAGTGGTTTTTAAATATTTAGCATCTAGTATAACTCAGTCATATAAATATTTTACTTGTCTTAATAACAACATATACTAATAACTTCGTGGTCGAGTTATATACAAATCGTCTTTCAAGGATTGGTACGGGGTTCGATCTCTAGACAGTAAAGTGTACAAAATCACTTTTCATGACATAAATGATATGATATTGACACCTGGAATACGGGTGTGCTGTGTACGCCAACCAAAATCGGAGGTCGTCATCGGTCAGGATCCCACGAGAATTGACTTTAGAAACTAGTGAAAATGCACATAGACAGGGACAACATCCCATGCATTACTCTAAAACCAAAGTAAGCAGCTTAAGCAGTTTTATTATGGAATCAGAAACAACGAAGGTTTCACAAACATCCAGACCCTGGGGTCTGGATGTTTTTGAAACAGATGGTTTCTGGAAACGAAAAAAAGTGTTTTCCATATTGAACCGACGGGGTATCGAACCGATTTAAAATGTTGCACCATTGCCGATGTTAACTGGGCTAAGGAAACGCTTTCGAACACTTATCTGACCACACCGGCCACCTGGTCCCCTTAGGAAATCGATTCCCAATAACACGTGTGTAACAGACACCTCAAATCCATCTTCATAATGTGCTTGTCAGTAATCCATTAGTCGAAAATGCCAATTCTAGGGCAACTTCTAAAGGGATTTGCTGAAACACTTAATAAGTTTTATCAACATAGTACCAGTTCATTTGATATGTGATTTGTACTGTCCCACTGATGTCTTTAAGATGAATATATTTGTCAGACGGCAAAGATATTCAAAAACATTTCCCTAGAGAGAACATATAAAGACACTCAAAAAGGAATTCATAGAGAAATAAAAAAATCGTACCTATAAAAGACCTATCCATGTCACATCTAATCTGTGTAGTTTTTGTTTGTGTTATGTTATGTTATGTTATGTTATGTTATGTTATGTTATGTTATGTTATGTTATGTTATGTTATGTTATGTTATGTTATGTTATGTTATGTTATGTTATGTTATGTTATGTTATGTTATGTTATGTTATGTTATATTATGTTATGATAGCCGAGTTGTTGGGTGGTCGGAATTTCGAGTCGAGAGACCCGAGTTCGATCCCCAGGTGGCAGTACCAATGAGTTTTTCAAAAACTTATGTACGAATTTCGTCGTTGGCTTGGACATAAAGGCGGCGACGGGCTCACCACCTGTCACGTTGTCCCGAAAATATCTTCGCTGGAAGGTGGGTCAAAGGGACTTAATTGTCTAGACTTGACCTCTGTCTACCCCTGTATTGGGAATTGCGTGAAGATATTTATTTATTTATTTATTTATTTATTTATTTATGTTATGTTATGTTTGTGGCATCTCGTAGCTATTTCGATTAGCAGTTGAAGTTTTACTATTATTATATATAAAAATATACAGTAAGTCCAAAACTTGATTATGAGAAGCTGATAGTGAGGTAACACTTAGCCCAAATAAGACGATCGTGAGGAAATTATATGAGTTGAAGGAAAGAGCAGCACATTATGCAAACAGTCCAATAATACCATGAGCCGCTCTGGCACGTAAACATTCGTTTTGTAACCTTTTGTGTTTCACAAATGACCAATTATCCTATCTTTAATGGTTTACCTTTGACGACCCTCGTTGCGCTTGCGCATTCTAATTATCATACTGTATACACCTTCTTATGTTAAGAAACAGATAAATAGCAAACATTTTATGTATTTCGTAAGCATTGTTGTTTGTATTATAAGACTAAATTATTTCTCATTTTTACATTATATTTATGTTATGTTATGTTTGTGGCATCTCGTAGCTATTTCGTTTAGCAGTTGAAGTTTTACTATTATTATATATAAAAATATACAGTAAGTCCAAAACTTGATTATGAGAAGCTGATAGTGAGGTAACACTTAGCCCAAATAAGACGATCGTGAGGAAATTATATGAGTTGAAGGAAAGAGCAGCACATTATGCAAACAGTCCAATAATACCATGAGCCGCTCTGGCACGTAAACATTCGTTTTGTAACCTTTTGTGTTTCACAAATGACCAATTATCCTATCTTTAATGGTTTACCTTTGACGACCCTCGTTGCGCTTGCGCATTCTAATTATCATACTGTATACACCTTCTTATGTTAAGAAACAGATAAATAGCAAACATTTTATGTATTTCGTAAGCATTGTTGTTTGTATTGTAAGACTAAATTATTTCTCATTTTTACATTATATTTATGATGGCAGCCCTAAGTGCAACACGTGGTCCGTCCGCCTCCTTTGTTAATGACAACGACACTTACGCTATGAATTCTGATTCCTCGCGTTCTTAACCCTAACATATTCACCTGTACTCACGTCAAGTCAGTATAAAACAAACATGATTGATGTGTGTATCTAAATTTTTTAAATTAGCGATGTAAATAAAATTTTAAATTAAAGACGTTAAAGTTTTGCGCATAAATTAAGATAGCAAAACATTTTTTTTTCTTCTATTCGGAGCGCGTGCGGCGGCGCACGGCTCTGGTTATATAATTAATGTATTTCGACCTCGTAACGCACTGGACGTTACGTCGCACGGAAATCCAGAAGTGGGAGCTCATTGACCTTGTCTTACTTTTAGTTTAAAGTTAAATTTGAAAGTACATTAAAAACAACGTTCTTTTTGTATCAACGAAATCTAGACACAAGCAGAAAATCAAAATTTATAGCTTAGTTACAACATATTGTTCCATTTTTCCTTTACGTGAAATAAGAGACCGCAAAGGGAGAAAATTGATGCCGATTAACGTCAGTTTTTACAGTCTCTCGAAAAAACGCAAAATAGAACGCGACTCTCATTTAATATTCTAAATAAAAACAACTGGAACACATAAACTCTGCTTAAGCTTTGCATCATTTGCTATAGTTTAAAAGTTATTTATATATTAGATCAAATGTACGTGCCTATTATACGTTGAAATTTGTCCAGACTATTATAGACATATCGTTAACATATCACTACCGATTAAGGGTAATTCGATCGTAGCGGTGACCGCGCTGTATCGACGTAAAGTAATGGAGCGAACAGTCGAGGAGTGCGCGAGGTTGCGCAAGCCGTTTACACAATGTCCGCCGCGCGAACAAATAAACAGACGCACGGACATTGCGGAAGTATTGATTCCTCTTGTTCGCAACCTCGCCGAGGACACTTCTCTTGACACAAATTGCTCTTATAATCACTTCACATAACCTACTCACCTAATGCAGAGATATTTAACGGAGATCTGTAGAATATAGCAAACTCAAATCGTTTAATATATCATTTAAAAGTTACGTGATACGTTTGCCAGTTTAACGTGGACTCGATATTTTACCTTAACATCACATGACCCGAATAAACACAAATACATTTCATCACTCCTTCGACGATTCTGCTCCTTAGATATCAGATAAATGTTCATCTTCAATTACCTTTTCCCTCTTTTTCTTTTGTATCAGCTCAGTTTCTTTGCGAAACGATGATGTATAATTGGTGGTAAAAGTCGCGCGTTGACGTATTTTAACACCTGTAATTGCTTTGACATTTGCGCATTTGTTTGGCGCGACGGTTGCTAGTTGAAATTATTGGCGCTGGGTCACAGCCGACTAGTTTTATCTTATGAATCTTTTTCTTTGTTAAGAATCTCTTGGCTACGAATACAATAGCACAGCTAAGCTATTTCGCTTAATTCGTTTTATTTTATTACAATTTGTTCCGTTTTGAAATCGTTAAATAAATATAAGTCATTTGGACTTCTAAAAAAATACTAACTTTTTCTAGCCAGTTTGGATAGCCAGTCGTTTAAAAATTCAGTCCTTTTGACCCACATTTCACCTGTGCTTATTTTGTGACAACGTCACAGGCAGCTCGCCGTCGTCTTTATATCCAAGCCAACCATATAAATAGTACATAAGTTTTGGAAAACAATATGCTACGATCCTACGTCTTGTGTATACACAGGACGTAGGATCGTATCGTAGGGTCTCTAGACCGAATCGAGTTCTGATCACCCAATCACTCAGCTATCATGACTATTATTATATAAATATTTTATTATATACCTTAAATAAATATAGCACTTTAGTACTATCAAATTAATTATTAATTTTGTACGTTATTTAAAATGTCTAAATACTTATGTTTTGTTTGTGTTGAAACTGTGAATAAAAAAGTAAATATTCATTATTGTAGTTACTATGTAACTTCTGGTTATGCATTTAGTGGAGAAAAATTAAAAACACAGACATTTATTTTTATTCGTTTAGACGTATGTGTGGTCATTAGACGGTTTGACATAAGCTGTCAATGGAACGAATTCTGAGAATATTAATGTCGATTCATTTCGCTTTCGATGAGGAACGCGGTCAGTCGGAAAGACCCCGCCGCCGCCGCGCAGCCCCCCGGCCCCCTGCCCGGGAGTCCACCACGTCTTGTGCAACACTTGTGCTTTTTTATTCACGCCTCTCTTTGTTTTAAGCTTCACGAACAAGCAATCACAAACCAATTGTGACTTCATTTTTTTAATATCATTTACGTTCATCTTTTATAATTAAACATCGGTTTTCATGTCCCCTTTGATTTGAAGACAAAGTGACAGTGTTTTCGGTTTCGTTGTGTTAAAAATTATTTCAGACTATAACTCTACGCGGACATGCCCGAGTCACTATCACTCAATAACCAGATTTATAAAGCTCTATTCGCCTCTAAATGCCTCGCAACTGATATTTAATTAAATGCCACTTAGACATTTTTATACATATTTACACTGTGTTGTTTGACTTCACTTTATATTCCGATAATTTATTTAAAAAAAATTACAAATATATATGTAATATAGTTACCTAATTTGCTTAAAATAATAGACGCTAGTTTGAATTCCATACTATTATACCAATGTCACAAATATGGCGTTATCATAGGTCTAAACTTCCAATAAATTAATCTAGGAATAAAACAAACACGCTGAATTCTCAATAAGAGCTTAATAAATCACATATTTAGAAAAAAAATATTAAACCAACTGAAGAATTTTAGTAAAAAAATATTAGAATCGTAAGAAAAAGAATTTTAATACTTCAGAGCAAATAGGAAATCATAATTTCAATTCAATGATTTTTTTCTGAAATCTGAATAAGTTCTTAATTATTTTTAACCAATAGAATTAAAAATGATTACAACCACTTAACTAACTTTCATGTGCTGAATACAATGTTTATTTATTTTACAAAATTAACAAAACAAGATGTATTCATTAATGAGGTGAGGACTGCCAAAATACCACATGCCTGGAAACAAATTGACGAAATGTTAATGCAAAAACCCTCACAATGAGTGCGGAAATCCGTGCAGGCCCCAACTGACGCAACACCATCGCCGTGGTTTGCGTCATGATAACTTTCCCACGTGGACACACAAACACACTCCAACACAAGTGCGCACACTTGCACGTAGACATACGGATTAGCAGAAATGTAGGTGAAGCATAGAACAGGTCAGAGGTGTAAGAGCTAGGTCAAAGGCTATACTGCATATTACGCAACTGATACATCTATTAATATACGTTATTACTTCTATCAGAAATTAATATCAGAAATTAATACTCTGCTACCAAACACCAAATAATTAACATCCGAAACTGTATGTGATTGATATTTAATTTTAAACTTTAAGTGCGAACTATTACACGAATTTTATAACTTCATTGACCTACTTTTATAGGTCAATGAAAATATGAAGGTGTTATAATCCAGTTCGTGACCTTTGTTAACTTTAATTTTTCAATTAACACTTCGACCTCATCAAGTGCAAGGGCCCTGGTAAATCGATCACTTGAAATATTCCTATTTTGACTTCATTTCTTCTTAATTAATTGAGTTTTCACTTTAGTAAAATAAATAATAAATGAATATCTTCACGCACTTCCCAATACAGGAGTAGACAGACGTCTATTGAAGACAATTAAGTCCCTTCGATCCACCTTACACTGCAGATGTTTTCCAGCCAATGTGACAGGTGGTGAGCCCTTCGCCGTCTTTATTTCCAAACCAACGATATAAATCGTACATAAGTTTTTGAATAACCCATTGGGACGATCCTGCCACCTGGGGATTGAACTCGGGTCTCTTGACTCGAAATTCCGACCACCCAACCACTCAGCTATCGGAACTTTCACTTTAGTATTTGTAATATTAATGCAAAGAGTAGCAAAAACGTTTTTGTAATAAAACGTTCTATAAGAATCCATAAAATTGCTTTTAAATTATAGATATAGGCTAAGTGATCGGAATTTGAGACACGAGTTCAATTCCATTGGCTCGTATCAATGCCAGAATTATTTCCGAAACCTTATGTACAATGTATATCGTTGGCATAAAGACGGCGACGGCTACCTGTCACGTTGAACCCAAAAAATGGTGTCGTTGGAAGCTGGGTCGAAAGGACTTAATTGTCTATACCTCTGTTATCTTCTGTGATACATTACAACATATGCGTAGCAGCTATATCTGTTTGTAAAATATGACAAAAAAATTAAGACAAAAGTCGCCAGTTCACCTCGCTAACTTTGTTTTATATGCGCCGTTTTATTCGACGCACATTAAATTATAACAGTCTCATCAGGAAGCATCGGAGGCACGGCCTGGAACGAGACAATATAATCTCGGGGACAATGTTTAAGCCAATTCTGTTGTTCTTAACATAATGAGCTTGTTAGGCACCTAGAGCAGATGTTGCAATCTCCGTTTCAAGTGACAGATATACGAGGTTATAATTTGGGTAATTCTTACGCAGACGCATTTTTCACTTGTATACGGTGGCCGGATGTCTTGACATATCAATAGAAATACGATAAAGGCTAATTTCATAACGACGTATTCATTTTTCAAAAATACTAGTAACTCTAATCAAAAATATCTCATCAAGTCGATAGAATTTTGTACGGTCAAATTTATAATATCTAAATTTATATTAGTTCACGAAGGTTTAAAGCATTAATTATATTGGAACGTAAAATTATTAAATATTGTCAACAGTATAAATGAATTAAACATTTTTTTCTCTTTAATTTAATAAATTAATCTGTTTTTTTGGCGTTTTTTATGACAGTTATTCGACGTGTTTTTATGACAGTATAACATTATAATTGTCAAAGTAATTGTATATTTGGACAATTACAATTGAATGAAAATTACTAATGTAGATGGTGATATTCCGTTACTAATATCACACTGATATTATATTTATAGTTATTCGTTACTTACTATGGTAATTCTGTAAAGATATTCTCATTACTTTTTTATAGAGAGAGTTTGTGATGATGACCCACATTAGGTAACGTATCTGTCGCGTGGACCACGAGCAGACTGAGGAAGAACATAATATTTACATTTTTTATTGTAAGAAATATGCAATCGGAATCCTGTTTGGTCAATGATCCTCATGAAATCAATTTGTAAATGTCAAATATTACGCGCGTTACGAGCGAGTCACGCCGGGCGCCGCGCCTCACTTTTACTTTCGATGACGACTCGTTTGATAACCGCTGCCTTTTAATGGAACGCAGTTTCGTAACACATTCGTACCTGTTGGACCGTTGAGGCATCAATTTAATATGCTTTTATTGTGTTTTTTACAAACAAGTATTTTTGGCAAAGTAAACTTTATAACCTAACCTAAATGTATTAATTTACGATTATGTAAATGTATTAATTTACGAGTATGTCTATTTCATTGGCAAGCTATAAAGCTGTGAACTTAATTAGTTTGTAAGTATAATAATAATAATAAATAAGTGCTATTCGTTTAATATATTTAATTTTCAATTGAAATATAAAAAAAATGTTGTGTGAATTTAAGGCATTACGTTAATTTATAACACGGCTCGTCACACATCAAACTATACTAGTACAATTATTATATCGTTCAGTAATCCGAATATTTTTTTAATAAGGTAGCATAAGGTCAATTTATATACGAAGCAAAATATGTAGCGCATGCGTAGGAAGATTTTGGGCTACGAAAAAGCTACGAGCGTTTATACAAAAGACATCAACGTGTTGCGCTGTAATGTACTCTGAATTATCTTTTAAATCTACACGAAAAAACAAGTTATTAAATATTCTAAACTTAAAAAACCTTGCCATGACAATGTTGTCAGAATATACCACCACCATTCTTGTTAACTCCTAAGTTGAGTTCAAGTTGTCTAACATTGCGATCGCAAATCCGCTGTAGTGACTGTTACAGGCTTTTATGATGACGATGACATGATAACAAAACTGAATAAGAGCTTACTGAAAAACCTAATTAAAAAAGATATCTTTCTAAAAGTTAACATAATATGTAACTAATCTACTGCATTGCGTATTACTGTTTGCGTATTACTGGTTTAATGTGTTTAATAACTTAAAATTCATTTTAAACATATTTTTCACATTAATCTTTGAATACAATAACACAATATTAAAAATATAAATTAAATAACACAAAGATCAAGTTTTCAATGAGTCAATAAACTGTTTCTTTATTGTTTTGACATGTGAATGCATGGTGGTTCTGAATAATGGGACTTAGCAATAACAATGCATGCCGAGCGCTAGTTTTTTGGCTAAACACAGACAATGCCCCTCGTTGCAGCACTCGGTACATGGTCCTACATGAGAACGTAGGTTTGTAATAACTCTCAAACTACGTCTCTTCGATTATTTGAAATCTTATCGAAATGTATAATAGGTAACCGATTATATAGCAATTTCTAATAAGTCACGATATCTGAGTGGTTGAGTGATCAAAATTCGAGTCAAGCATCCCGAAGTCGAATTCCAAAGCTCGTACCAATGGAATATATCGTGGTCCCGAATAACCTGTCATGTTATCCCGAAAATATCTTCGGTGTAGGGTGGATCAAAGGGACTGTTGTTGAAATTGTCTAGACTAGGCCCCTGTCTACCCCTATGTTTGGAATGGCGTGAAGATATTGAATTTTTTTATTTTTATTGATGTTATTGACATAACAAATTTGAAATGAACGTTTTTTATATTAATAAATAAAGTTAATTACACCAAGGCAAAGAATAACTGTCGAATGACAAGGTCGGCACTAAATTTGGCGCAATCACATCAGCTGGCAAGCAGGCCGCGACGGCAAACTTGTTTTGCAATAAAACAAATTTACAAATAAAAAATAAGAAACTAGTTTTTAAAGTTTCCTGAATCGTAACTACTTTTTTGCATGCACTTGTACCTGTTAATTCTCTCTATGCCTGTTATTTATGTAATTTTTGTATATAATAAGTGGAAACAGCGCTGAAATTTATTACAACCTTTCTTTTCACGATAGCCACAAACTTCATATTTATCTTCACGCACAATCCCTGACGGGGTAGCCAGAGAGAACAGATCGCCAAGTGTCACGATCCCTACATACTTCTTTCGCTTCTTTCAGATTCATCATCTTCTTCATACATGCCACAAACTTCAAATACATATAATCTACGAAAGAGAAAAGAATCCATTGTTCTACTCAAGAAAGTAGGGAATGTCTGTCTGTTTCCTTGTGTGAGCTTGCTTGCTTGGATAATCAATCATTTGTGGTCTATAAACATTTGACAATCTCCGTGGGTGAGTGGCGTAAACACCGGTTTTCAAGGTGTCGCCATCTCGAGGTCCCGGGTTCGATTCCCGGATGGGTCAATGTAGAAAAACCACTTTTTCTACATTTTCTCGGATCTGGGTGTTTGCAGTGCCTTTGTCGTTCGTTTCTGATTCCCATACTTCAAGTGCTTTAGCTTCTTACATTGGGATTGGAACAATGTATGTGCTGTTGTCCCTACCTATATATACATATATATATATATATATATATATATATATATATATATATATATATATATATATATATATATATATATATATATATATATATATATATATATATATATATATGTATATATATATATATATATATATATATATATATATATATATATATATATATATATATATATATATATATATATATATATATATATATATATATATATATATATATATATATATATATATATATATATATATATATATATATATATATATATATATATATATATATATATATATATATTTTTTTTTTTTCCAAAGGATTTTATGACAGATAACGGCTTCTGAGACTGTCGATCTTTCTGTATAAAGCTTATAAGTTATTTTTAAAGAGCCCTTAATACAAAACTTTCTATTTAGAAATAGATTAGATTTAGAATCCGATAAGATTAGATATCTTAATAGTCGACTTTACTAAAACAGCCTGTAAATACTCCACTATAAGCCTGTAAATACTCCACTATAAGCCTGTAAATACTCCACTATAAGCCTGTAAATACTCCACTATAAGCCTGTAAATACTCCACTATAAGCCTGTAAATACTCCACTATAAGCCTGTAACACTCCACTATAAGCCTGTAAATACTCCACTATAAGCCTGTAAATACTCCACTATAAGCCTGTAAATACTCCACTATAAGCCTGTAAATACTCCACTATAAGCCTGTAAATACTCCACTAGAGACCACAGCTCCCACCCATAATCTTCACGACTTGATATAATGTGCCGCTCGGTAAGCAGAACGATACAAATAATCAAATGGGGTAGCAACCCAATATCTGGCTACTCGTCTGCTATATTTGAAGATAATTATCCACCTATCTGTCAGCTGTCCTTATCTTGTGCCTGTTTGGGCACTTTTATGACTAATAATATAAATATAGAGATACCATATACTTAAGTGTATGTTATAATATGTCTCTATATCACGGTTGACAAAATTAAGTAAAGGTAGTCTGCTAATGTCTCTACTATACTTGATACTTAACACGGCTGAAATACTTCTAAAAACCTTAACAACAGTTATCAGAAACAAACGCTTTCACTAGTTACAAGATTATAACGAATAAATAAAAGACGACCGGGTTGCCGCGCGCCTAAAAGAAAAACAAAGAGTTATATCTAATTACTAAAAGTTGCTCGGTTCATTGTTCAAGAATGACATGTCTCCAATATCACATACGTTTTTCGTTTCTCAAAGTGTTTTATTCTTGTCAATTGAGCTTTAATTCTAATCTGAAATTGAACATTTATCTATTGACCTACTTCTTATATTTAGTTGTTTTGTTTTACAGATGTTTTGTTCAAAGCATATCCTTCCACTAGAACTAGGTTGTCTTGTCTAGAAGTACAACAGTTGCAAAACTAAAAGTATAGTTTTAGGAAATAATATCACCATGATACCGCGGCGATTTCAAAATATACATAGTGTTGGATAGTTAAAAAGGCAGATTGAATTATTTTATTTCTTACGATAAATCTCGCACGGTAAGCTAGCATAAGCCTGTCGAGAGAGTTCCATTACGCAGCATAGCAAGGATACTACTACTTGAAATTACAATAGGACATAACTGTTAAATTGTTTTCCTTATTCGAAGGAAAAAAGCTTTAGGAAAAAAGTAGAAAGGCTGAGAATAAAAGGTTGCTAATGAATGTTAGGTATGTTAGGTAAATAAACGCAACGCACAAAGTAAAAACCGCCAATAATAGAATGGTTTGTAATTCGTTAGATTAAACCATACCTTTCTATTTTCAAAAGATATTAAACCATGCTTTATTAACATATAAAATTACATAATACAAATTCCCAATATCTGTAAAGCAGATGAATCACAACAACAGGCTTCGTTTTTAGTAACTTTTTGCGGTAGCTAGGTCGTCATCTATCCAAAGCCATAATTTTTCCCTTAGGCGTCAATAATGCTAATCGTTGCATGTAAAATTTTGTGCTTTGCCATGCTTATAAAAATAAATTAAGCAAACAACGACTTGGGACAACAAGTCTGGGTGTGCGTGTGCTCTGCATGTTATTGTGGATTTCATAAAACCCGTGCGTGTGAAGGGGCGAGGCCAATGCGAACGGGTCCGCCTCCGTCCTTTCGCCGCTCACTCGCAGGCGCACAGACACAGGCACAAAACGCACAATTTATCAATTTTATCATAAAAGCTTTTAATATCACGTACACACTAAGGCTGTGACCAAATAAGTAAATCTTGGTCGGAAATATCAATTGCCAAAGGTTGCTTCTGGACGTTTACCTCCGGCCTAGTTGGCCCAGCCTTCGAAGTTAAGTGTTGCGAATTCGAATATATCTAGGGGCAATAATTTGTGTTATGAATATGAATGTTTGTACTTTTAATAATTTATATATTTATGTACATTCGTAGATAAATGTAGTTCAGTATTTTCACCTTCGAGTTATATTAGTGTCGGGCCATTCCCAATACAGTGGTAAACAGAAGTCCAGACAATTAATACCAAAGACATTTTTTTGTGACAAATTGATAGGTGGTGAGCCCGGCGTCAGCTTTATGTTCAAGCCAACGATATGAATCGTACATAAGCCACCCTCATTTAATGTTGCATTTGTTTGTTGCCAGTCACACACTTTTAGATAGTCAAAACTAAGATAAGGCAACGACGAGTTCTTCACTACAAAGTAAGCTAAGCAGCGTCCAAGATATCCCTCTGTTTGGATAGTTTGTTAATTTATAGATGGTCCAAATCGCTCGTTTTTAAAAAAATACATTTTTTCGAATTTAGCTAAAGATTGCCAGAGTAATGTGTGCTCTGGTAGATTATCTTGTACTGTATTATACACAATCATAAATTTTCCATTTAGACAACCAAACAACAAACTTATTGGATATGTTTTGTTGTGTAAAATCAGTTGTAGACAAAAAAAAACGTATCTGTAGGCTTATCGCCAAAAAGCGATTCCTCCATACAATCTAGAAAAAATAAATATCATGGTATAAGTTGTACATTTAGTTAAACACGTGCAGTAAAGAAAGTAAATATATAATTAAAAATATATTTGAATTTGACATAATTTTACGCAATAATAATAATGTAATAATAATGTAATGTGACCGCTGTTATTCAACTGAGCGGTCACCTTAGAGCGCGCACGACTCAATATCGCACTCGGTTTGAGCTTTAACCGCAAATTACTGAAACTGCTGATGACAATGTGAAGGCAAATCAATACTCAATGCACTCAATAGATATTACAGCGCTTTGAATTTGCATGCGACCTACCTTTATGCTGTTATTGTCCATTTACGTTATTATCGACATAATGGAATGATTTTCATTCATACATAAAACCGGTTAGATGCATGTCAAATGCATTTAATACACGTCTCTATAATTTTTTTAAGAAATTAAATCAAAAAATAATACAAAAGTCATAAATTCTTTCAACTGCATTCAATAACTATATAATCAATAACTCCAAACATAAAACGTTGGCTTACTTAAGATTTTATAGACGCTAGCCTATTATCCACTCTACAAAAAGCAACGCAAATTTTGTGAGCTTATGGACAAAAAAATACATATCCATTGAGAGTTGAACTCGACAATAAAATATAACATAATGTGAATCAGTTATTGACATTGTGATTACAAAGATATGGCTTTGATAAGTTTTATAATATGCCTAAAATTTAAAGTTATGCTACTTTAAATTATGCTACTATAAGTTATGCTACTTAATATTAGGTCATCTAAGTCCATAATAAATATTATAATTTATTTTTATGATTTTTATATTTATGTAATTGATCGGCGTACATTGTTGGAAAAATACGAGTACAATCATTATCAAATCTCATAAACAGTGGCAATATAGCTAGGTTTGAACAATATTTATAATAATATTATTTAAGATTCGAAGGCGATTTATGTCTAATAATAATATAAATGTATTTGTGAGTGTTGTGATGCCAATAAAAATATATCTAAGTCGATGTGCATGCATTAATTTTTATTGCATTTTCGTAATCCTCCACAGTTCGCGTATTTGAAAATGAAATATTAAATTACCTTAACTACGAACGTTAATTATAGCTATTCCTCGCATAATGACAATACACAGGCACTGTGAAATATGTTTAATTGCTTAGCTTCCCATAAATTAAATTTATATGCGGATAATAATTCAAGTATAATTATCCTCACTACTATAATTATTTTTTGTTATGTACAAAATGTATTCGTTACAGGCATTTGGAATTGGTTCTTAGTAATTACATTTATTTAAATTCATCTGTTAATGTTAATTAAAGTTTTATATTTTTAAAATTGTCATTGTTAATAGATAATTTGCCTTAAATAAAATGAAAATCTTTTTAAATATTAACAATGCATTATTTGTTGAAAATGACTTGTCTTTAAGTCATGATTGTGTTTCACGGTGGTTAACTCATCACGAACCTAAATTATTTTATAATGGCAATGTCCTTAAGTATTGCCCACTAAACGATTCGTTTCCCAACCTCGTTGCATCCGCGATGGACATTTCCCAACTCAGCTGCGTGCGTCCTCAGACTAAGAGTCTCATCAATCATGCCTCGAATTGATTTACTGTTAAGATCTGTTTGCATAATATATTTGTAAATGAACGAAACCTTATATCTTTTCCGATCTATTTATTTATTTGATTAGCCTACTAACCTACTTAAAATATTAAAATGATAAAAAACAGCGCCAATTCCGAAATAAATACATAGATAGGAATAACATCATATATATTGCTTTGATCGTAAATTAAACAGCTTAAGTTCGTTTATTATAAAATGAAGACATAAATAAAAAAAAATGTGAGCCGTCATGGGACGCCTGGCAGATGTGAAATATCGTGTGTGTACAAGTAATATGCATAAAAGATAATATTATTACAGGAATGAAAAAATGAAGTACTAAGAAAATACTAATGAAAAAATGAAGTATTACGAATTTCTTACAGAAAATGGTATCTTTATTTAATAAGCATTTATTTACATTTGATATAAAAATTCGATATTAATATCAAGTGGCCACAATTTAAATATTTTCTCTCTCTCTGTGACTTCAGTTATAGTTATATTCGATGTTTCCTCTGCCGGTATTACTGTGACGATTGGTCGATGATAACTAAACTACGTTACAAAAGTCCCGTAGTAGTAAAGTCCCGTTGTCCCGAAAATATCTTCGGTGGAAGGTGGGTCATAGGGACTTAATTGTCTAGACTTGACCTCTGTCTACCCCTGTATTGGGAATTGCGTGAAGATATTTATATATTTATTTATTACGTTACAAAAGAATTGGATGAAACATTATCAAGATAACTCACAATTAAAGCATCTATAGTTGTTCCATATTTGGTAGTAGATTCTTTTGGATTGTTGTTGATTTGCAATAGAAATTCTTTTGAAGAAATGTCATTAATGGCATTGATTCAGCTCTTGCAAATTTACATTAAAATCTCCAGCTAATTTTAATGGTAGTTTATATTTATTCGTTTTAAAAATTATTGAACCTTTTTGACTATAAGGAAATGACCTTTCATGTAAAAATGAAATCTTAATATAATTTACATAGTCACTAATATGAATAATATGAATATAATTAATTAAATATAAAAAAGGGATTTCAGTGTTTAATTATAAACCTTAATACTCAGGTAATAGGGTGTAAATTAGTATACCTTTGTATAGCCACGGCATGCGTCGCCACGCCAGAAATCGGTTTTACGTGCGGCTATAGATGTTTCACATCAATAACAGAAATAAGACAACAGAAGAGACAAAACTATAAAATGAATTCGTCTATTATGAGATGTAGAAAAACACCGAGGATACACAAACACCCAGACCTGAGTAAATGTAGTACTAATAAATACAAAAATCAACAAGTTAGCATCTGTATTCACAATACGTAGGGACTGTTAAGGTTCTAGACAGCCAACTTTTTTTTGACCCACATTTTATAGTAGCTTATTTGGGACAAGGTAATTATTTCTGCCTCATTCTCCACATACACAGAAGGCTTACATAAGTTTCAAAATAAGTCACTGATCGAGCCTCATGTGTAAGGCACTGAACTCGAATCTCTTGAATTGATAACCCAATCACTCGGCCAACGCCAACTATAACTAACCAAAACAAACGAGGACTAAGCATTTTAGACGCTAAATGAGATATCATCAAAACATCTCGTCATGTATATATGAATATTTATCTATGTTAATACATAGGTACTAAGTATATTGTACCGTTGCTTGGAAATTAAAACGGCGAAAGGCTCACCGCCAATTGTACCTTAATTAATTTTTATATGTCGTTTGTTCATTTAATGTTTTTGGTGTACAATAAAGCATATTTCATTCATTCATTCATTCATCTGTTACGCTTCGGTGGAAAGTGGGTCGAAATATCCCTCTGCATATCCCGTATGGGAAATCGCGCTAAAAGATAAAAACAATGGAACAAATCATCTTGAAACAAAATACGAAAGATAAATCCACATAGCATTTTTTTATAATTTTATTGCAAAACGTTTAATTTTCCATCACATAATAGCGGTGATAACGTGTTTTCCTTTACAGTAAAGATATTACAAAGTTACAGTACAGTTTTGTTTTACGTCAACTCAAACGCATTTATAACACGCCTAGAAGCAGCTTTTAATTGCTTACGATGACTTGATAACGACTACGGAGGCAAGCACAATGATATAATGATGACATTTGTTACCGCATCGCAACATGCTCAATTATAATTGCATAAGAAAAATAATACATTTGTCATAGAGTGTCGGACGCTCGGCCCGCGTCCGTGCACTCTGGCGATAATTATTGCGCTGTAGCAATCAAACTCTCACTCACCTTTTTTATTTTTTCTTTGTTCTCGCTCACTATTTTCCATAGTGATGCATAATACATCTTTTCTATAATCACAATATATTTCTATTACATTTATTTATGGCCCCCATTGGAGTCTATTTTTATGCGAAAGGTAGACAAAGGAGCTTCGTGCTCACTTGATGAAGCTTCTCACATCGAAAGCTGCAAGTGCAATGTCGGCGATATAAGAGGAAATCGAAACAAGAATAGAGGAAGAAAGTAGGAATAGGAAAGGGACATGGAGTGTGTCCGGCTTCTCCACGCAGCATGGAATTTAATTATTCTCCTTCATTCTCAGAGCTCAAACATCCACTGCAACTGCAACTCAGAACAAAAACGGAACCACGTGCAAAACATTCCACAGGATTTTCTACAGCATTTGTCTGTCTGAGATTGCCACCCGAAAACCTTGTTTTCCCAAAGGTTGTCTGTTCTACGACGTTCTACTATGTGGCCGGCTCATAGCCACTTCATCGTGCTGATCTTTACAGTTGTTAATTTCTTCGCTACGGAGTCATCATATCGGAGGCAGAAATACACCGAGCAAAGCCCATAGCCCGTGAGGCAAATTTGAGCTGCCTCATTCGGCCTGCAGTAAAAAAGACAGGATAGGTCGTCTCGGTTCCTACGGAAATCACTGACAACACTTACTGTTTTTAAACTTTGGTTTTGAGATGTCCTCGATGATATGCCATTACTTTATGCCAATATGCCTTACGCCGGTCATGCCATTCTTGTAGCAACAAAGCCAACGCTTGGCTCTTACTGGCTCTAATGTATTTTTGACGAGTTTTGTCAACTATCTTCAATTTAAAATTTTACTTATTTCACGTGACTTTGGCTTAAATAGTTTAATAGAAACTTTAGAACAAAATATTAATGCCATATAAAGAGCTGAGATTAAAATGCAACATATTTAGAATTCTATCTAGAATGCAACATATCTAGAAGTCTATCTAGAATTTTTTATTTCTTACAATTTTGTTTAATTTAGACAATTATCAGCTATAATTATCTTGACTAATAATCCGTCGAAAGGTACAAAACGGGTCCACGAGCGGATAGTTACCGGCTTGGTTTGCTTGTTGGCCAACACTGCTACCACGTAATACAATGTTTCTAATTACATATCAAAGCATTCAATTTAATTTTATATTATGCGACTACTTGGGCTGCAATCCCGGTGCTAGCATTACTAAAACATTTACCTACCTATACTATGTCCTACTTCGTTAGTGGTTAACTTCATATAATATCTATACTTGTCATATACAGCAGGCTACAGCCTCACCACCAGTTAAGTTTTCCAATATAAACGGTGGTGAAACGTGAGTCGAACACCATTTCACCACCGTTTAATAATACCGACAAAAGGTGAAATAATTGCTGTTTTATCATAAATAAATATAAATATCTTCACGCAATTCCCAATACAGGGGTAGACAGAGGTCAAGTCTAGACGATTAAGTCCCTTTGACCCACCTTCCACCGAAGATATTTTCGGGACAACGTGACAGGTGGTGAGCCCGTCGCCGCCTTTATGTCCAAGCCAACGATGAAATTCGTACATAAGTTTTTTTGAAAAACTCATTGGTACTGCCACCTGGGGATCGAACTCGGGTCTCTCGACTCGAAATTCCGACCACCCAACAACTCGGCTATCGTGACTTATCATATTATCGCTGTTTTATCATAATAATAAATATCATCACGTCACCATTCTCAATACAGGGGTTGACAGAGGTCTAAAGAATTAAATCCTATTGAGCCAACTTCCACCGAAGACATTATTTGACAACATGAGAGGCGGTGAGCTCGTCGGCTTCTTTATGTCCAAGCCGTTACCAAGCCAACGTGCCTTGGGGATCGAACTCGGGTCTTTTGGCTTGAATTACGATCACTCTTTGACTCGCTATCGTGACTTTCTAACTTTGGTTTATCATCCTTTCTAATATCAATTCTATGAAAATAAAAGTATTATTTTAATGTTTTATATTTAATACTATATACATTATATTATATTATACAAATATAACAAATATACATATAAAGATTATTAAAAGATTAAAATATGTAATCACAGTTGAGAAATCGCGTTGTGTTGTAGGTGGTATTAATATTGATAAACGAATTAATTATTTAGCACTGATGTATAAATTATAAAAAACATAAGCCTATGACACAAATAGCCTACTACGACCTTGTGGTTAAAATGTGATTTTTCACACTTCATAAAGGCTATAAGAAGGTTTGAAAAGTGGATGCTAATTATATAAATCCTATTACATAATATCATCAAGTAAATATCAAACATATATACTTTGAGAGGTACCTAACATTGACAAGTCAACTTAGCAAACAAGTCGAATACATTATCTCGGCGTCGATCGGGTTTAATCTTTGACCGGATTGTACATTACTTTACGAAAGCGAGACACAGTTAAGTGAAGATTGCGAAACTTCTGTTATTGCTCAATGATTCACCCCTGGACCACATCGAGAACATTAACTGTTTTTCTGAGCATAGATCTAGGTCATTGGCACGTCTAGGCTTTTATACAAATCCTAATTTTAGGACATTTATTGTCGTAGAAAATCTTAACAGTCTTTGACACTGTCTGCCTAATGGACATTGCCCAATATAATGCTGCTATCAGCATTATATTGGGCAATGGGCAATGTGTCAGAATACATTTTTATGGTTCTTATGAAAAAAATCTACATTCATTGTTATGATCCACCTTAATTGGTTACTAAACTGAAACTTATGAAATATATGACGTGTCTTAAACGTCCAACTCAAGTCTAGCTCTATAAAAGTTATTAAAGCTTTTATTCAACCTATTCTGATATATTATATTATTATTCAACAGAACCGTATTATTATTCTACAAGGTAAAATAACTCATTGACTTTATGCGGTAGATAACACTGTTCTTCTATAATTATGCCATTACTTTATGTAACAGAACGCAATAGTGTTGTGTAATAGATATTACATTCATATCTCTCACTCACAGAATCTCAGATATTTGAGGGAAGGTCTTGTAGTATCCATATGACCATTTAGAGACTGGCATTTTACTAACTAAAAGAAAAATAAATAATTATATAGGGAATAGAGAGATAGGAACAACATCACATACATTGCTCCGATCCCAATTTAAGGTGCTAAAGCACACAAGTGCTTATGATCTTGAGTATAGGAATCGGAAACATCGAAGGCACCACAAATACCCAGACCCTAGAAAATTGTAGAAAAAGTAGTTTTTCTACATTGACCCGACCGATAAATGAACCCGGGACCTTGAGATGGCGACACCTTGTTTACGCCACTTGTCCACGTATGTCGTCAAACATATTATATCGTAAATATATTAAAAATAATCCTTATTATCCCAGCATGCTTACGCCGACAATCTTTATAGTACAACTCGCAATGACATATTTAAAAAATCACAATATTGTAGCAACAATTAAAAAAAGTTCACATTTAGGTATCAAGTATTCCGTGTGAATAGAATACATATTACAATTTATATATATAATTTTTATAAAATAAATAATAAATTTTTATTATTAAACAAACTTATTTTAAAACATTGATAATTCAGCGCCAGACGCCGCGAATAACCAGACAATACGATAATACTTGAAGTATTAGTTAGACATAAAAATTTTTGTTCCAAAATTACGAAATTTTATATTATTTTAAAGCATGTAAGTTATGATAAACTTTTTGTTAGTTTTAGTTTAATTAAAGAGAAAAATTGTTTAAAACTTTAACTGACACAGGCGGGATTCGAATCTGCGACAGTTGCCGAAGCGTGGGAACCTTTGCCTTTGCTTTAATTATTGTTCCAGATTTAGTTATCCAAATATTGAGGTTGATTTAAATAACAAACAAAATTTGCTTTGCACGGAGTTGGCTTCGTTACTAAAATTTAACAAAAAAAAACGATCATACCACGCCGTAGTACTCCTAACACACATGTAGCACGTTCAATAAAGTAATTTTACTAGTTAATACAATAGTCACATAAGCTTATAAGCTTGTGTGATGAGGTGAGGCGGTATAACGCGGTACCTATTTTTTATCTACACGCATTTTTTCAAAACTAAAGTAAACTCTGTTTATTCTGTCTTGACAATTAAGTCCTTTCAACATCACCTTTCACTAATTCTTATTTGGGACATCGTGTGTATATTTGTAATCACCATTTTACAACACTATTGCCTGTACTGATGACTTCAAGGAATTAATGTAAAATTATTAGCATATATCTATTAAACAACGTAAAGTTATTATTATATATAGCAAATAATAAATAATTAGTCTTTTATTCATTTTTCAATGATAAATATCGAGAAGTCACGATAGCCGAGTAGTTCGGTGGTCGGAATTTCGAGTCTAGATACCAGAGATCGCTCACCACGGTTACGTACGTTTCAAAAACTTATGTACGAATTATATGATCTGCTGGGATAGTAAGACGCGACGGGCTTAACACCTGTCACTTTATCCCAAAATATCTTCGGTGGAAGGTGGCTCGAAACGACTTAATTTTCTAAACCTCTGTCTACCCCTTTATTGGGGATTGCGTGAAGATATATATAAATATATATTTATTTTATTCATATATGTTTCCTATTTGATCTCACCAACTAATTGTTTAATCCCGTAACATGTAGTGTTTGTCACGTACGTCATTATCTAGTAGAGAACAAAATAATGTCACAAACAAGCTAGATAATCTCTGAGCGAGGTAATCGTGATGGAAAAATCTACGTAGAGATGAGCCTTGCGACATGCGACCGGTAATTTAATAGAACAACATGCGCTACACAATGTACCCGCATATAAGAACAATGCGAAGTCTTGAAGCGAATTTCCGACATTCGTCATTTGTGATATTTTGTTTCCGTTCAATACGACACGTCCCTCAACATAAATTAAATGAGCTAAAATTAAAAGCTATGTTCTAGACAATGTAAATCCCAAACATCCGTTGGGCTTTTCCATCTCCATCCACAGGGCCCGTCAATCAAATATACTACGTACATCTTACGTATGACACAATATTCCGTTAATAGTTTAGTTCGCAAATAGTTCTTTTCCAGATATAACCACTGCTCACAGTATTTAATATAATAATGACAAAAAGTTTGACTATGGACGATCTCCGTTAATTGGTGGTGTACACACCGGTTTCCATGGTCTCGTTAGCTCTGAGGTCCCGGGTTCGATTCCTCGTCTGGTCAATGCAGATAACTACTTTTTCTTCATTGCCGAGAGTCTGGGTGTTTATGGTGTCTGTTTTTTTAGCTACTTACTTTGGTATTGGAGCAATGTATGTTATGTTGTCTTTATCTATGTATGTTTTTAAATATTTTTTCCGAAATAAAGAGTTGTCCCTTTTATATATTTTAGCCACAAAAAATTACGTAAAGAGATATGAACTATTAAAAAACCATAAAAATAACCTTCGTTTTTTCTGATTCCATAACACAACTGCTTTAGCTACTTTCTTTGGGTTCGGTGCAATGTATGCGATATTATCCCCGTTATTGTATGTATGTATGTATGTATGTATAACAAGCGTAGCAAGGATAACGCGTTAAACGTCAAACGTTGACATTGTGAGTCTGAGCAGCGCGAGGTCATCGCTGGGGGCCGCGGTTTCGACACGCCAGGGTTTCGGAAATATGCCGGTCATCATAGCAAATACATAAACTACCTCGATAGACTCTATGTATATGCGATATATGCAGCTTACTGTAGGAAAAGTTCGAAAAGTCACATAGTAACCACTGGGTGAATGTAATAACAGGATTTGCTCGCTATTTCATCTTTTCCCACCGATACGAATATTGAGTTCTCAAGAAAATAAATAAAAGAAAATAAAAACAAATGTCTTCAAGCCTTTCCCAATAATGGGGTAGACAGAGGTCGGGGGTAGGGGGGTGAGCCTGTAGGCTATCTTTACGTCCGTTGGCTTGGATGTTGTTGGATGTAAATCGTACATAAGTTTTTAAAAAAAGCCATTGGTACAGCCTATCAACTGACGTTCGAACTCAGGTCTCTTAATCCGCATTCCGATAACACTATTCCAGCTATTGTAACTTTTAATAAAACGTGAATAATTAAATATGATAATATTTACATAATTGCTAAAACAAGACTGATGAGAAGCCTTTTTTTCTCCTTCTTATACAATAAGGCTTTTAATTATAACAGTAGGGCAATAAAGGTATTAGAGATAAGGCTATAATTGGGTAAGGCACGCGTGGAGGATATCCCCGCTTCGCTGGACTGAGCAAACCGGGTTGCGTCGGAGCTCGCCGGAAATGTGTTTCAACACTAATTAAGTGTGTAAAAACATGTGCTACGAAGTTGCCCGCATATTGAGTTATCTTAATCGATTTATGATAGTTTGAAACTAGATCAGTCTGGCGAATTACTGTACGGCAGTTATTAGATTTACAATCTGATACAGTTTATGAAATAATTATATTATTATTATTACCATCCTCGTGGCTGAAGTAGAGCGCAATCGCCGTGCGTGACTGTTAGAGATATTTTATTGCATGTTATTTTTATTAATATCTTTGCAATGTTTCTTATCTTGTTTTTAAATGTTAAATAATTTAAAATTTTGGTGGAACTTAAGAGAAAACAACACACATTACATTTACGTATATCTTTACACTGTAACGATATAGATTTACGTAATATCTATGATAAGTAAATTTTTTGTTTCATATAAGATTGCTTCACTTACTCAGGAATCGAGTAGCCAACTTGGTAGGCTAACGACCGAGTTATTATTACATACATATATTCATACATAAGGGCCTGAAAAAGTAAAAGAGGGTTTGGTATAATCCCACGCTCGGCAAGCGAATTGGCGACCGTAGTACCCGACACCTGTTGGCTGGTATTTTTAGTTGGTTATCCCGTCATCTGTCGGTAGTTATTGACATTTCCAAGTCTTATTTAATAAGTGTTCATTACATAGTGTTTAAATCACCTTTACGATGATGCTCTTGGACCCCTTCTCATACATATTGCACCACAACGTGCAAGCTTAAGCCAGTGCCGGATTAACCATATAGCAAGAGAGCTGCGGACCCCGCGTAAATGGGGCAACGCGTATCATCCACTTTTTACAATTTATCTCTAGCAAGTAAATATATTTACATTCTTTTATGACTTAAGAAACCTTAGGCCTCATGTAGAGGATTTGCCATAATCGCCACACTTGGCACTGGCGATAGCAGTACCAATCCCCTTGCATCATATACGATGCCTTCACCGATCTGTTAAATTTTACCTCGGTATATTTCGAGATGGTTATCTCGCCATCTGGCCGTACCCAATTTTATTTTCAATGTTTCTCCCTCAGTCGCCCCTTACGGCACCCGCGGGACGTGAGTGGGTGGTATCATACCTACACCGATACCACACGGCCAATAGGAGTGTGCAAAGACTAAACTACGTTGTAGATGTCACAACATTCTTTTGTAATGGCCTGAAAATGAATTTACGATTAAAAACAATTTCAAATTACCTATTAAAATAAATATGCTTAATCTAAAGAGAAGAAAGCTTTGTTATTTGAATCACTTTCCACATTTAATTATGTAGGAAGCAGTAGAGGCTGCTAGGGCCTCGTTGCTTCGGTGTTGCCAACACTCTCAAGGCTGAATTTCACTCCACGCAACCTTGCTTTAATGGCTCACTCAAACGATACGGAGCCGTCCGAGGCGGCCTTAACTCGATTTAAATTTTTGTCCATTACTAAACTAAACGCTATTTGACAAAGTTTCCAAACTTTAATGTAACCCGAAGTAATAAAAATGACGCATAAGTTACTGATGTTAAATTTCTTGACATAGATTTTATATAGCTGCCATTGCTCTGGAAGGGACTAGCTCCTGATTTACAAGGTTTTGACATAGTTCATGAGCTAGGGATAATTTTATATTTTTATTTTAAAAGAAAACATTGTGTTATAGAAATAAATAAAATTACAAAAAATAATAGAAATAATAGACGGACCCTACATGATATACGTTGCTCTGGTCCCGAAATAAGTAACTGACCACTTGTGTTGTGGGATCGGAAACTACGAAGCTACCGCAAACACCCAGACAAGAGACAATATGGAAAAAGTGGTTCTCTACTTAAACCCACCCGGGGATCGATCTCGGAACCTCAGACCTGGCGACTTTATGAAAACCAGTGTGTACGCCAATCAACCGCGGAGATAGACAATTATCTTTATAAAATTATTAATTAGGTATATCGTTCTGTTCAATCTGCGTCATTAAGAAAGACAGGTAGTGGAAAATAAATGTTTGACTCGTGCTCAACAAACTACTTGAGCAAATATCAGTTCCTCATCCACACTACTTAGTAGAGTAAATAAGATATATTTAAATATGACATAACAAATACGTACAAACAGTTTTGAAATAATTAGGTCCAAGTGCGGTGGCATATACGGGTAATTACATAACAAAGAGGTTCTGTGTTGTTTTTGTTTAAAAAATATAAGTTTCCGGAATATTTTTTTAAGACAACATTTACGGATGATACGGTGACCTATCAGCATAGCAAGCCGTCGCTCCAATGGATGTAGGCGAAATATCCAAACGAAAAAAGCCTTAAATTGCTATGACTAACCACAAATCGCAGGATAAAGACACAATCAACAGACGCGACATGCGCGAATTATCAAGAAGCCTAATCGCTTTTTCCAATACAGGGTAAAGAGAGGTCTAGACAATTGCGAAAATTTGCAACACTTTACACCGAAGCTGATTTAGGATAACGTGACGGGTAAATCATTTTGTAGTATAAACAACAATGTCAAGTTGTAATCCATTACTCTTTCCTGTTACTCATACAAGTTCTTTTTAGTTATCTTCTTTTTATTTATTAGTTATTATTAAGTCACGATAGCCGAGTGGATGGGTGGTCGGAACTTTGAGATAAGAGACCAGAGTTCGATCCCCAGGTGGCAGGCTCGTACCAATGGGTTTTTCAAAAACTTACGTACGAATTATATCGTTGGCTTGGACATTCACCACCTGTCACGTTGTCCCAAAAATATCTTCGGTGGTAGGTGGGTCAAAGGGACTTAATTGTCTAGACTAGACCTCTGTCTACTGTATTGGAAATTGCGTGAAGATATTTATTTTAACCAATTTAACTGTATTGGATCGTATAAAATAGCATTCTTCCTGCGTTACGCATGCGTGATAGTTTCGTCAGAGGCTTGCGTTATCGCGCACAGCTGTAAATGCGCACGGCCGATGCCCGCTGGTGAAGAAAAATTGACGTAACTGCTCGTTACAGTTTCGTTCATATGAAAAATATTTCCTCCCTGAAACACCGTGTAATTTTCATGGCTGTCCAAAGTACAAAAGAACGTCAAAGTATTTGTTAACGTAACACATTGAAACTTGTGTTATTTCTTTATTAATTTTAATTGTAATGCACGAATGACAACCTCGGTGGACAAGTGGCGAAGGCACCGGCACGTGGTCATGGTGTGGTCATGAGGTCCCGGTCGGGTCAATGCAGAAAATACTTTTCCTAAATCTTCTCGGGTGTTGCTGTTTGTGGTGACTTCGTTGTTTCTAATTCCGTAATATAAGTGCTTAAGCTGCTTACTTTGGGATCAGAGCATTGTATGTGATGTTGTCTTTATCTATTTATGAACTTATTTATGTATGTATGATTTTTTTTACTACAAAATGCCAACCCATCTACCCATAATGTGTTTACCTAAGAGTCAACTGAGCAAAATGTAATTGTACTCTTATTTCTTCCATGACGATCTGTGTGGTCGAGTGTTCGACTCCCGACTTCGATTACTGGATTGCTCAATATATTAATAGGATTATATATTAATAGGATATTATATATTAATAGGATTACCCACCTTTTGTATATTGTCTCTGGTCTGGGTGTTTATGGTATCTTCCTGGTTTCTGATTCCATAACATATGTGCTCTCTCTCTCTCATTTCTATCGAACCATGAGAAAATTTACTATCACTGACCTCGATGACGACCTCCGTGGACGAGTGGCGTAAACACTGGTTTTCAGGGTGTCGCCATCTCGAGGTTCCGGGTTCGATTCCCGGTCGAGTCAATGTAGAAAAACCACTTTTTCTACATTTTCTCGGGTCTGGGTGTTTGTGGTGCCTTTGTTGTTTCCGATTGCCATACCACAAGTGCTTTTTGGGAACGGAGCAATGTATGTGATATGGGCCCTATCTATATATGTATGTATTTATTTTAAAATTATCACTAAATCAGGGTTATATTTTATTTTAGTTCTATTGTAACTCTTACCTTAACCGTCTATTAAGAAAATACAAATGTGAGAAAAAGAAGCACCAATGGTTCAAAAAGTTATGTTCCAGACTACGAAATATGTCATAGACTACTTCAAACACAATTTCAATTTAGTTCCGTTATTAGCATTACTTGTATTCATCATAAATTGATTAAAGATATTTTAATCTAATCTAAATGAAGTCACGATAGCCGAGTGGTTGGGTGGTCGGAATTTCGAGTCGAGAGACCCGAGTTCGATCCCCAGGTGGCAGTACCAATGAGTTTTTCAAAAATTAAAGTACGAATTTCATCGTTGGCTTGGACAAAAAGGCGGCGACGGGCTCACCACCTGTCACGTTGTCCCGAAAATATCTTCGGTAGAAGGTGGGTCAAAGGGACTTAATTGTCTAGACTTGACCTCTGTCTACCCCTGTATTGGGAATTGCGTGAAAGATATTTTAATAAATCTAAATTTAAGAAAATTATGTGACGAAGTTGATATATGAACATTTAAACCGCAGTACTCGCATGTACGATGTATCTTTCGGGGTTAGCAAACTTCTCAACGTTATCTTGTCACGAGACATGACTGTCATTGAATAATGTTATTTGCGTTTGTTTTTTATGTATTCTCAGAACGCGAAATTTGTCATTATAATATTAAAACCGACCTTTTTGACCTGACTTTAAAACTCAATGTTTTTTTTTTAAGTGTTACAAGTGGTTGAATGTATCCCGAGTTCTATCCCCTGGTGGAGGGTTCGTACCAATGAGTTTTTTCAAAACTCAAGTACGATTAATATCGTAGGCTTGAAAATAAAGACGCCAACCGTCTCACCACTTGTAACGTTGTCCCAAAAGAATGTCTTCGGAGAAAGGTGGGTCGTAAGGTCTTGTCTGGACCACTATCAACTTGGGGATTTGGATTGACGTGAAGATATTTTTGTTTAACATACGATACACAAGAACATCATATAATTCAAAAGTTTCGTCAAGTTATAATAACTTGGTACAGTACATTTAATACTTAAGATAGATTACTTATTTACTTGTCTAGTAAAGGTTTATAGTTTATAGTGGCTCTCGAGGATAATGAATGCTTGCAACACAAATTACAAAGGTTCGGTCACCGCGATATTCCAAGCACTGGGCTACAGGAAACTGGTTGCTCAGCTGTTGGTATTTATCAGAGTCTACAAACGGGTTTGCGGCGTTACTAGCAGTAAAATATAGACTATTAAAAGTACCTATTTCATGGAAGCTTTTAGATCGTTACGGAGAATTGATATTTGAGTTATTGGCAGGTAATAAACAATTTACTCTTTAGTCTAAGAATACTAACACAAATAATTACAAATAAATACGACAGACGAGTTATTATTCTTTGACGTGAAAATATTTGTGATAAATATGTATTTTAAATATACAATACGTTGAATTTTGTCAGACGTCACTCTTAATGTTTTAGCAAAAGATGAAATACAGCTTGAGAAAGAAATATAAGAATCTTTAAGAGTAACGATAATTGAGTCGAGTTGAGATTGTTTTAATGCCATCAGACTTAAAAGTTGTCTTAACTTTGACACAATGTTTGTATCTGCAACTCTGAATAAATTTAAATAAAATTAAATAAATACATATATAGATTGAGACAACGTCAAAAATATTGCTGTAATCCCAAAGTATGTAGCTAATGCACTTGTGTTTTGGAATCGCAAACAACTAAGGTATCAAAAACACCCTGATCTGGAAAAATGCAGAAGAAGCTTAGAGACTTATCCGAGAATCGATCCTAAAACCTTAGAACGGGCGACACCATAAAAGCTGGTGTGCACGCCACTCGTTCACAAAGGTCGTCGAATTGAATTAGAGGCAAGCGTCGCGTAAGGCAAATTAATGAAAAAGCCTAAAGATGTGCCTCTGCAAGACTTCCTATCATTGTTTTCTGGGTTTTAATATAACGACTCCACTCTGAGTAAATTTACGCTCCAAGTTTTGATTATAACCCCGGAATTGTTCACTGATTACAAGAAATATGAAAGTACTCCTAAGCAATCAAGAATTTAAAAGAACGAAATGTTATTAAAAAAAATAATAAACAACAAAATAGATGATAGGTCGTTTCGCAACTGCGTCTAGTTGGCGAGGAGGCAACGAAAAGAATTCAGCGACTTGCAATATGCAACCAATTATAGACTAAATTGAAAGTTAGTTTATGCACCACGACACCGAGAATATAATCAAATCCTTGAGAGCTCCTTCATAATGTTGCTACATGCACATATACTCTCCAACATTAAAAAATAACAACACTTTATTTTAATTACGTATTTGACGCAAGAAACTTTTAAATTTTTACAAGATTAATAAAAAGGCAAGGTAAATACATAATTAATAAATCAAACTTGACAATGAATTTTAAGTAAAAACAAACGTAATTTATATGTGTATATGTATATTATGGCAATATTGATTAGCAGCTGATAAAAAATTAATGAATAAAACTGGTGCTGAATTTTAAATTAAAATTATTTGTATTTCTCACAATCGTTCCGTTCGTGTTAAGGTCGTTCACCTTGACTTTTCAACCCTATTACTTAATTTCAGGGTGATTCAGGCCTAGTTTGATGCCTGACCACCGAATTCGGGCAGTAATGCAAAGTTTTGATCGTGATGTGGCAACACCGAGGCTTACGTCACACGCCTCTCACCCGCCGAGGCTACCGCTGCTGCTTTAAATATTAATATTTAGATATAAAAAACTCAAACGGTTGACCGTTGCTACATCTCATGCTTATTGAAAATAATATCAGGTCAATTAATTTAAATGGACGATGGAATAGCGTGTTGACTGTAGAAATAAATTATCGATTGTATTTTATTAAGCAATAAATATTCGTAAAACGTGTGAGGTCTTATTTGATGATGAATTTAGCTCGATTTAATGTTCTATTTTTAAATTGATAGGTAAGGTAACGTAAAAAGTTAAAGCGGTAACGGTGAATAATATGAAAATCAAAGTTTTGCTTATAAATTTATCATTTGATCGTAAAGTTTTTTATGATATATATATTTGCATAAATAAATCTTCATTTAACTAAATGCATACTTAATCATCTTAAGGTATAAACTTCCACGAATCGAGAACTCATATTCATCATACAAATGTTAGCCCCCAGCGGTGTTCACTGCCGCGTTCTGTGTTAATTCTGTGTAATATTTTTAGCAATTCTTTAAATTTTAAACGTTACAAAAACACCAAAGTTGCAACTACAACCAGTTGAGTTCCGGCTATAATTGCGGTCTTTAAGTTATTATTCTTATTTTTGAGCAGGTAATTAATCGCACGAATAATGCTCTATTTGGCCTCACAGGGCTATTGGCTCTTCTAGAATACGGTAATACTATCTGGGTGTACGAACTACGAGTACGACCAATATTTTCGAAGCCTCTCAAAATTCAATTTTCTTAGGTAAAAATATTAGGTACAACATTATTTTTTATGTAATGACGGTAGTTTGCGAATGCGTGAAGATATGAAAAAAACACTTAGATAAAATAAATATTTCCGCTGATTACAAGTTTCAACCACAATATGTGAGTGTAGTATCGAGCGTGTTATATTAGTGTTTTAAGAGGCGACTTAAGTAGAGCCTTGGAAGTTGCACTGGCTACAGAAAGATTGCGGAATAACGGTCTCGAAAAATTCTAGGATAAAATCAAACGCACCATGGCAGTTTGGGGCGTCTAGGATGCGAGGTCTGGTGGTACGATCAGTTTCCAAATGTGGCGATTATAGCAAGCCTCTTCTGGTTTGCATTTTTTTCATTTATTTAGGTAAATAAACAATATTTAAATACATACTAATACAACTAAAACTTATTTGTGATACCAACACTATTTATCACATATTACATTTTTAACTAATATTGAGAGTGAAATGATATTACAAGATAATGATTTATAAGTATAGATATACAATAATATAGTAATATATTAATATACAATATAAATAAAGTCATCATTCTTAGCAACAGGTATGTAGAGCAGCGTTATAATACGTTCGTAGAGCTACAGTGTGAGCGTGCGGCCGGTAACATAACCTGCCCTCGTCCTTACGTAAGTTCGACGCCGGAATACGTAACCGGCGCAACGCACACTGGACTCTCAGTATCCACTAAATTTATTAAATTATAGTCTTTAAGCAGAAAGAGCTAATATTAACTGTTTTCCTTTTTGGTATGGGTATCGATATAAAAATATTCTTCTTTTTAGAGGCTTACGAAAAATCATTTTTTTTTTATTTTTGATGTCGTTGAAGCATCGTAGCTCAGGGTACGCCGGAGGTTGCGGGTTCAATTACCATTCGTGTCAGTTGATTTTTTTTAATATCACATTTATTTAATTATAGTCACTATAACATAGTGATTGGGTGATCGGAATTCGAGTCAAGGAAAAAAGACGGCTACAGGTTCACTACTTGTTACGTTGTCACAAAAAAGTTGCCTTCGGTCGAAAGGACTTAATTGTCTAGACATCTGTCTAACCCAATATTGGAAAAATACCGTTTTTTATTCATTAAAAAAATATTAATATTGATGAATATGGTATCACTCTTGAAAACCAGTATTTCAAAGATATAAAACAACACTACAACATAAGCACTAGTGAATAGGAATAAGACAGGTGCAATCCAGAATGTAGAGAATGTGATACGGCTGTAAGTAATGGGTGTAACGTGTAAATGAAATTTGTTAGTGCGCGATAATCCTTAGATCTTGCAATCAAGTTACGTGAGTGTAAACTAAAATATTGCATGTATCTCTAATTATTATGCATAGGAATTAAAACCGCGTACAAATTAATGTAGCAATCGGCTAGATCTTTATCGGACGCCTTGGTTTTTTGCGGCTCCACTTAGCCGTTAACCTTGTCAATTTATATTATTATATTACATTAAAACATATAGCAGCATTGATTGAAACCCAAACATAGACGTGTTACTAACAACCTAGATTAATAGGTGGAAATTTCCTTCCTCGTGTGAGAACCGTTTGATTTATGTTAGTGCAAAACTCCTTATTCACCTGCCGAACAGTACGTCTACAAGTATTCTTTCTCAAAAGGAGTAATGAGCCGACATTTTGCCGTTTGCTCTACAGCCTATCAAGAGTCTACTATTGAACAGTGGCGTCCCCTAAAGTTTTCCTCCACCTGCATCCATAGATCCCAGCAACGTTATGTAGGTTGTATCTTGTGAGGATCGTCATAGACTGCGTTGCTTAACGAGGTTGTCACTTGAGAACTTTTTTCCTACAACGGTTATCAGTCCGTCGAGCTATGTGGCCGGCCCATTGCCACTCCAGCTTCAGCAGCACTTGATCGATGCTTTTATAGAAAGGGTGTTTCTCTGCGTGATAGAACCCGCACTGAAAACATCCGCAGCAGAACTAAGATAACCGACATGAGTAAAAATCCGCGTTGAAGCGAGCCGATACTATGAGGCACTTCATCTTACTCCTAAGCGTGTACATGTCTGTAACCATCAGAAGGATTATCAATTTGTTTTTTTTTTTTACTAAAATACTTACTAATAATAAAATACTTACTAATAAATTTATATGAAAATATTCCCAGGCAAAGAATCTTAATTTCCTAGAGCTTTAGATAGAAAAAAAACTAAATTCATAAGACGAAGTTACTCACTCATTTATAATTTTAATATACTGAATATTTCTCATATTTTTAGCCAAACCGTCGTCGCGTGACCTACTTGAAGTGAGGTGTAGTAGTTAATCTTTAATTGGGTTCGGAAGGCGCCAATTTTTAGCGGACAATTACTTTCGGATACTATTTGTAAAAAGCCGCGCAGTCGATAACTTACAGACATTTGACGTCCGACACTCTCAGACGCAACTGCTTCTTAACTATAAACACGGCAGCTCATTAATTTACAAAATCAAAATTTAAATATAAATCAACACACCATTTTTTGTGAGATCTACCAACCTACAAGGTAATTCTACCTTGACGTTTCCTGAAATTCGAAGTGATATAATTTTTTTTTGACTTTCCAAAGTTACGAAGGTTGACCACCTCGAAATTCAAATTTAATATATGTAGTAGTTTAAGTAATTACACGATTGTCGCAACAAACGAGCGCGCCCTGGCTAGGTCATATACATTCAAATTATTTCTGTGGTTTAATTGGTAAATATAATCGGCAAAAACAACGGTCATTATTTACATTTTTCTCCATTTCCTTATTACAAGCGCACGTGCCTCCTGTCTCGGTCGCAAAAGCCGCAGAACACAAACAATTAAGTTTAAATTTATACTCTTTTACGTGTCCACAAAACGTATCTCTTTATATTTTCTTAAAAATAACTACCGTACCTACATTCACAAAGAGATTCGGCGGAACGATATATTAACAAGAGTTTGTCTCCACAGGTATCAAACAACGTCAAGATAGGAAGGACAGAACGTGAAAAGCAGACAACGAAGTGAAAAAAAGACAGAATGAAAAATACGGTATATCTACTGGCGCTGTGCGCAGCTTTAGCCGCAGCCGCCCCCGCCCCGGAGCCCGCCCCCGCGCCCGCCCCAGCGGCCAACCCCGAACCCTCAGCGGACGACAAGCCTGAAATCATTGAGATCATCGCACCTGCTGCCAGTGCACAAGTAAGTAATCAGCCTCCTTAAACCTTCGCCGAAGACGTTTACATTTAAATAAGTATTAACTTTAATTTATAAAATAATGTTTATCGAAATACATAAATTTTTTTCATTTCGTAACTGTCTGACCCGCGCGAAATATTCGCGTATCATGCTAATGGCCTCGTATAAAAAATTTATATAAATTGCCTTAAGAAAAACTTTTATTATAATTTAGTATAATTTTTTCAACGAAAATTTAATCTTTATGTTTTTTTGTTCATTTATTTATATTCGTCTATAGCCGGAATCATGAGATTAATGATGTTTTTATTTTAAATCATTAATTTTCTTCAAAAAAAATTTAAAAGATAAGCCATTTTATGAAATTATTGTTTTTGGTGTTGACGTTCAATTAATAGTACCTGGGTGACTATACTTAGCTTGATGAGAACTAGATGGCGCTATAATACATTTATAATAAGGAAATAATATATTTAAAGAAAAGTGTAAAGTAAAACACTATTATATATAATATCTAATACGTCTCATATTAGCCAAAGCGTTTTTGTATTTATTAATTTATTATATAAATAAATGTATATATAGATAAATGTACAAAACATTCATACATGTATATATACAAGATTAGCACATTTATAGTAAAAAGCTGATGTAATTTTAATGTAATCTCATAAATTTTAAAAGCGCAATGTATAGAATGAAAGAAATAATATTTAACTTATTACTTAAAAGTTCTAATTTATAAATCTCATTTTCTGTATTAGCATTTTAAACATCGGACAACATTCGGAGTCACTGTAGCTGAATGGTCGAGTGATCGAAATTCGGTCAACAGACCCGAGTTCGATCCGCAGGTGGCAGGCGAGTACCAATGGCTTTTTTTCAAAACTTATGTACGATTGTATGTACGAAGGTGGGTCGAAGGGACTTAATTGTCTAGACTCGACCTCTGTCTACCCCTGTATTGGGAATTGCGTGAAGATATTTTTTTTTATGTACGATTAATATCGTTAGCTTAGGCATAAAGACGATGACATGGTGCCTGTCACGCTGTCCCAAAATAAGCACAGCTGAAATGAGGGTCGAATTGACTTAATTGTCTAGACCTCTGTCAACCCCAGTACAGGCTTCAAGATATATTTTTTTTAGTTCTTAATATAATATTTCCTTATATGAGATATGCAATTTCGCACCCTCGTGGAAACCCGACATTGAAATTTTATTTTGTGTGAACGCGCTCCAACTATCAAACTGTACTTACTTAAAGGCCTGTGCATGTCTACTGCTTATGATCGGTCTCTCCCGTGAGCCAAAGTTTGTCTAATCGCCACGGTTGACAAGCGGATTGGCGTTCTTCATAAATTATTACTCCCATGGATATACATACATGAACTATACCAATCTCCTGAAGTAGACTTTTACTGGCCGATATATATGATGACCCCATAGCCTAGTTGGTAGTGATCCTGTCTTCAAAGCTAAGAGTTGCGTGTAAGAATCCCGCTTGGGGCAATGAATATGAATATTTGTGCTCCAACCATGTCCAACTATGTGAATATTTATTTACGTAAATAGCGTTGACTTAGACAGGAAGACGGCGATGGGCACACCTCTTGTCACGTTAATAAATTTGATGTAAAGCGGGTCGAAAGGAAGTTAAAATATGTATATATAACTTACGGGCCTCCTGTTACCGCATTAACGGATCGAAACGTAAAGCAAAAAGTGCCTCCACTACTACAGCCCAGTACCATCTTGGCACGTTACTGGACGAGCCCGATTAAGTAGCAGCCAATACACAACTCTACCTCCTACCTACTTAAACCTACACATTCTTACACATAGTCATCAATCTTACACATATTGCTGCACATAACAATGTTTTGCTTAAACTTACTCCAAATAGGATTCGATGTTTATCAGCGTTAGTTAATTCTAAACCGGATTTTGTTATGACTTAACATTTCCAGCTGCCCGACCTCAATCAACATTAAACAACAACGTGAACTGCCAAAATCTATGTAGCATGTTAATATGTTATTTCTTTTTAAAGTTAAAATATCTGACGCCTTTCCCAAAATACAGGTAGATCGGGATCTAGACAATTAAGTCCTTTCGACCCACCTTCCACCGAAGACATCTTTTATGACAACGTGTCAGGCGGTGAGCCCATTCCTGTCTATATGCATTAAAAAAATAAAATAATCTGTAAAAAGTTTGGGCATAAAAGATGGCGACGGGCTTAGCACCAGCCATTTTGTTCCAAAAATGAGACCTTTGTGTACCTTGTGAAATTGCGTGATTTTTTTTAAATAAACATAAAGTGTTAACAAAAAATACAAAGTTTTACGCACAAAATTATTCTTAATTAGAGACGGAATATAAAAAAAATTAGCTTAATAATTACATCGCATGTTACCAGATGCAAATTAATCTTCGACACATTAATTAGTATCAGACAATTGCGCTTCATTGCTATGAGAAGTTTTATTATCTCATAACAATATAGATTCATTGTTTACCTATTTGAGGGAAGTTGTATATGAATATGTTAACAGGACACAGTTTTAACGATTGCTGTGTACTCTAAAAAACAACTTACTTCGGATACTCTATGAAACTACTGTTCTTTCGTTTATCCGATAGCCAGGATTTCGAGTCTAGAGACCCGAGCTCGACCCCAGTAGGTATGAGCCTACCTACTGGGGTCGAGCTCGGGTCTCTACCAATAGGTTTTTTCAAAAACTTATGTCCTATTTATATGGTTGGACAGGTGGTGAGCTTTACTCCGTTGGTATATCCAATATAACGACGGTGAAAAGCTCACTACCTGTCACGTTATCCCAAAATAAGCTCTCTAGATTAAACTGTCTAGACTTCTGGCTACTCCTTTATTGGGAATACGTGAAGGTGAATAAGTATACTTAAATAGTTTAATAATATTTTACTACAATAAAATTTTTTTCATCGTATCACGTTGACACGTATTTCCGCATATCATAATATGAAAACACGTTAATACATATTAATTAAAGTCACGACAGCCAAGTGGTTGGATGACAAGAACTCTGTCTACCCCTGTATTGGGAATTGTATGAAGGTATTTATTTTATTTATTATTTTACATATTAATTACCAGTTTATACATACGTATAAAGCGGTTATTAATATTAACTAGTAAATCCCGTTTATTTCTCGGAGTAACTAAATGTCATACGTTTACAGGAGACCCTTGCGAGCCTCAACCTGGGTGCTCCCGGCTCCGAGCTCAGCGAACGCAATAAGCGCACCATCGGCATCCTGCGACAGCTGTTCCCCACACTAACACAGGTAATGCATTGGCATAGAATTATTATGCCTATAAACGCCGCAGACGCCCAAGAAGTGAAGTCAGTATACGTCTATTTACGTTATAAACAATGCTTGACAACAACATTGTCTCGCAAATTGATTGAGTTTTGTTTTAAACAATGACCGGAATACAAATTAAACTTTCTGCAAATTTAGAGCATTGTTTTCTTCGACTTCAAATCAAAAGTTGTGGCTTCATAATTGAGTGTAACTTTGAAAGAAACTGTGACTATACATATTCTAATCTAATGGAACGCAAATGCGCGGCCGAAATTTATGAGGTGAAACAAAAATTGTTCTTTTAATTACAATTTCACACTGAAAATTGTACTCTGACTTTTTCGTGCATAACGGTGAGTAGGCTTAAGCATGATGAAGCCTGTCATTACTTTTAACACAATAGTCGACAATGGCCTCTTTCCGAAAACAGAATCAGTCGCAGAAACCTCGCGTCTTAAATGTTACTTTTTTGTGTAACATTTATGGTAACAGTTGTGGTATTTCAGTCCTACCGGGGATGTAAGACCCGGCAAGATGGAAATGCAATTTTAATGAATAAATCTAATTTCTTTCTTTTTTCTTTTCATTTTCTCTCGTCGTCTTCATGCAATAAACTGAGCACGATGGATTTTTGCTGCAGTTTCTTCTGATACTCACAAATTCTAATCATGTATTTTACTAATCGATGGGAAATATTGTTGTTTTTTTTTTGGGATGTTTGTCTTCACTTGTTTAATCTGATTAAATCGAAGGCATGTTAAAGGCGATGTATGTTTTAGATTATCGAACAAAAGGTACAGCAGATCACGAGCGTAGTGCTGCGAACGTTCGGGCCGCTGTTCCTGCGACTTTTCCTAGGGGGGAACCGAAACCAGGGGAAGATGAATGGCGGGACTGTTGAGCTAGACGATGACGATGACGACGATGATGAAGACGAAGACACCGCCACGTCTAGCACCACGGAAGCCTCGCGGCGGCGCAGGCGCGCTCTCTACTTCCTGCCGGTATGAGGTCGCATGTCGTCACACTCAGCCTGCCCAGGGACGGCAGCGCGGGCGCGCGCAGACCGCGCGCCATTACCACCACCATAGTCACAGTCACCGTCACTCATCGCATCGTCGCCCCCATCCCATAATCATTGTCCGTCTTTAATGGGCCATCGCTGACCGGCGCGACTGATTGCAGAACGCAATCGCCGAGGAGAATCTGCTGTCGGGCGCCGAGTCGCAGCAGGAGGAGGTGCGCGTGGCATTCGGGGAGGGGCAGCAGCAGGAGCCGGCGGCTGCGGCGGACGACCAGCAGACCGCCGCGCAGACCAACTCTGCCTCCATCGACGAGATCACCCTCGACGACACTGACGAAAGCGAGGAGAACAGAAATAAGAGGTGCGTATGCTTGTGTTTCTGTTCATAACTCTATCACATTATGGACTGGACGTTCACAAATCTCTACACTATATAACCATTCCTAAACTTTAGAATTTTAGAAACTGACAGTGATTACCTTAAAATATTACCAATTACTGTACTGGTATATTATATAGGTATACATATATCAGACGTTCATGATAAGGATACAATAATGTATTCTTCGTTTCACCTTGCGTACCTTACCTTAATTTCATATTACAAACAATATGAAATTAATTAAGGTTACTTTAAGATGATATTATTCAAATTTGCAGATTCCTGAGCTTCGGAGGCTCGGACGGGTCCTCAGGCGGTGGATCCGGCAACTTTTTATTTGACATCGTGAGAGTATGTATCGCTAACCCCTACTATAATTTAATTACATATATACATATAATATATCTAACTTCTTACTATCACTTTTTACTCTAAATTTCCTATCAAAACTCTTATGCAATCTTCTGTTATTCTCGTGTCTACATCTCTATATCCAAATTCCTATACATATTCAAGAAAATACTAACGTTTATAAAGATGTATATAATAAAGTTTGTATGAGAAATGCCCCTGGACGCTGTAAGATTCGACAAGCCAACATAACTAGTGAAACAGCTGGATTCAAACATGATTAAGGAGGGATCTCCGTGCGGCGATACGAAGGTTCGGATGAGGGTATTGTGCGAATGAGGAGGTATGGTGTTGCAGCGGCCTGCAGAGGCGATGGCGCGCGCGGCTGGCTCGGCCTTCCGGCTGTTCGCTGGTACCGACTCGCTCAACGTGGGCTTTACCGCCTCGCACAGCGCCACCCTGGACCCCAACGAACCACAAGTACACACGCGACCCTCGTCGTGTCCCTTGTTGCCGCACCGACGTAGAGCCTATCGCATCCACGTAGATTTGTGTCAGAGAGCCGGCATGTATCTAGAGTTGTTTTGAAGATCCTGCTAGACAGGATTTAGTTTGGCGTTTAAACCAGTAGCCGCGTTTTACTTACAAATACCTTCCTTCCCTCTATTTTCCTTACCGTTTTCTCTTTTGCTTTCTTCCGTATTTCTATGCTACTAACAGTAATTAATATAATGTATATGTATAATTTCCGCATCTCATAGTTTAGTCGTACGTAATTTGCTACTTTGTTATTAATTTAGTTACTTGTTAAACTATTAATATAGAAATGAACATTATATCGTCTGTATGTGTAGAATAGTGCTGAATTTATGTAGTTGGAGAATACGAAACCAAGAATTGACATAGTCTCAGTTGGGTCATTAACGAATATTAATGTTTGTGAATTACAGCTGGTCGCAGGTTCATCGTCTGGCTCGTCAGGTGACGCGGGCGCCGCGGAGGGTGAGGACGGCCACCCCAAGGGCGACAATCTGACGGAAGGTGTTCCCGGACCCATCACCCGGCTATTCATCATCGCCAACCGCGGCATCGCCAACCTCATCCAGGATCTCATCCTGCGTATCGCGCAGACCTCCGAGAGAATAGTCAACTTCAAGGCGCGACTGATCACCTCCATCATTTAAAGCGCTTGCGCTTAGAACAATATCGAGAGGCTTGCACCGCATCGGTGCACGCGAGGCAACCTCTACTGTATATAAGCGTCTGTCGCTGCAAAGCGATTCGATTATTCTCGACAACGGTTCAATTCGACAGACTTTTATATATTTCTAGTGGTTACCTCGTCTGTAAAATCGCGGTGGGTCACATGCTTGGACGTCGACTGCAGTCACTTGGTTCTTTTGGGTTTCGATCGGAGTCGAGGTCCAAGTGCAATTTAACGACCCCAACACAACCGCGGCGACCACTCTCGATACTTGACTGATCACGAGATATCGATTCTGATCCGGTATCGGGTACGATACTTTTGCGAGTTTAGAAACACACAACACTTGTTAAATTTGTCGTCACGAGGCTCATTTAAATTTGTAGTATACAACTTTAGCATTTTTTTAATTAAATTAAGTTATTTAGTTTTCTAATACGAATTATTAATTATACACGTACTTATAAATTATTTTGAATCATCCAATTACTTTCAAGTAAAATCTCATATTTCATTGTCATTCTTAGTAAGGCATATTAAACTGACGGGCGTACAGGAATATAGTAAAAAGGAAAATTACCCTAAAAATTCTCTTTTGACAAAAAATATTAATTGTTAAACTTTGAATACAGAGGCGATAGCAATGCGCTAAAGTCGCGCTTTTAGTCTGTCAGTTGCTTTTTGTTAGATGTAAGTAGTAAGCCCCGTCTGCAGAATTTCGCAGAAGGCAACTCTAGGGCGGACGTCTCAGCCGGCAGATGCTTGTGGTCACTTAGGTAGGGAGTGCGCGCCGCCGAGCGTCTCGAGTATCCTAGTTAGTGTAGTAGCCAGTAAAGCTCACTTGGCACCTTAGGCCTTGGCACAGGTGCAGCGCTTGCCAGTGGCGTCACCAGCCCCAGGTGTCAAGTAAGCTCTACCGGTTTGTAGGTGTAATTGGGCGGCCGCGCCGTCCTGCTCAAGCTTTTTATATTGTGTCGTTTTCGATTCGTTTTTACGTTTGTAAATATGTATTATAGCGGAATTTGTGTAAAATAAACAAATAGTACCTAGTTACATCGTCTTTACTTTTTGAAATCCTCGTGTAATTTCAAACTCAGAATAAATTTTGCTACGCCAATCTTGCTTTTATAACATGACAAAAATAGCTCAGAAACCTTTCCTATAATTTATTTCGCTGATTTATTTTTATACCTTTATAATAAATTTCTCTTCATCTTAAGTGCTGATGTAAAATTAGATCTTAAGTTTTTCATTGTCATTTCATGTTCACGATTAAATACAAATATTTTTTTATAATTGTTTCAATGTAATACCTAGTTTAATATATAACTTCACCCATTTTCGACATAAAATACAAATAACCATGCATATTGTTGTATAAATAAAACAACCAACTGAACATTAAGACTTATAATCAAAACAAAGCCATGAAATAACAAATAGTTTCATCCTAATATACTATTAAACGTTAACTTATTATGAACAAGGTGAACTCAAAATACCCTTATTGAAACAAATCATTCAAAACGTCTACTTTTATATTGCTGTTTACTGTACAGATTTCTAAGAACTAAGTATAACAAACATGACAAAAAGCTAGGAGTAATTTATTAAAAAGGAATCAACAAGCTTTACTAGGCAACCCATGCAGCATCGGCGACGGGACACATTGCTGCGAACAGAGCCCAGGCGGGCGCGGGAACCCATCCTGGAGGAGTCCCTGCCAAGCCTATTCTCCATACCAACGCTACAACTTTCTGGTTTTATAGCTGCTGCCGCTGCCAACTTTCTATTCCTGTGTATTCCATGTAACTTGGTGTCACGCAAAGGTTGCAAAGCTCGAAAACAACGCATTTAATCTTCTTGAAATCAGTTCTTGCAAATGAAGAATCAGGCAATGTAAAACAATTACTTGCAATACATAGTTTCTTGTAATAACATTTTAACAGTAAATAACAATTAGTAAATTAAATATTTCGACAAATTAAATAGCTACACCGAAATTTGAAAATTTGAATTTCGTTGACGTTTGTAATGATGACGGTTTGGAACAAGCGGGAGTGCCATACGTGCTACACGCCCATATTTAATGTACTCTTTGTTAAAGATGCTTGTGACATAGTGATTATATAATCTTTGATACTTGTGCCACTTTTCAATCTGCCCTGTGTAAAGCTATTACATTCTCTTTGATTACAATCAATTACCATTTTTAGATATGATAATGATGATATAGATATTTTTTTCATCTTCTCAGATTTCACAATACCGGAGTACTTAGAGGTCTAGACAATTTAACCCTTCGGTCGTCCCGACCTGTCCAACTGTCCCTCTCCTGGCCTGTCTCCAACATGCCCAAATATGCGACCTTTCAATCCATTTTTACCTATCTAAGATTGATTTCATTTAAACAATACTTTATTTACAGAAAAGAATATTTTATTATTTACAATACTTATTAACTAAAAACTATTATAATCGTAGTGCCCTACTCAATGAAACAACCGCTGTGTTGTAACACTCGTTTATTACTGACTGGATGACAGTAATACACACGTATATATCATTCCTCCCCACTTAATTTTGGAAGCTGGTAACAATGTTTCTTAATTACATACGGTAACAATACTTACAACTAAATATATGTTTAATAAATAAAACACAACTATTAACGATTTTGATTAACAACATATAAATAACTTATTATAACATTAGCTACCTAAAAATACTTTTTATAATCCACCTCATGCCTTGTACGTTTCGGACGCGTGGCTATGAGCGGCAATGCTGGCGGTAAATGAGGATCGCCCATTGTGGACGGCACATCCTCTATTTCCACCATAGCCTTTTCTACCGGAGTAGCATTGTCACTCTCATGCTCCCTACTCCCACAGTCACGCGCTTCTTCCTCTTCATCGTGATTTGATGAAGCGATATCCGGTTCTTCAGGGATAAAGGGCGATTGTAGCTCATCAGTCTGTACATTTGTAGCCAGCTCCCCACTTTGCTCAATATTACTTATCACTGGAAACATAGGCTGTCCCGAAGGAAGGGATGCATTAACAGTGACAGGGGGTGGAGAAGGGCAACGAGTTTGCTGAGCAGCGGCAATGTCGTCGCAGCCACTGGCTGGACCCGTATATTTAATAATTTGGTCCACGTGTCTAATACACCAAACTTCTAAATGCCTAACATAAATTCTGTACATTTTATTTCCTATCTTTTCCTTTATTGTACCCAACTGCCAAGATTCTTTTCGTGCACTGTACCATCGAGTCCAAACGACATCCCCGATTTCAAAATACCTCTTTCCGGCTGGTGTAAGTGCATTAGAATAATGATGTTTGAATAGTAAAATTAAATCGAGACGCGAACGCAAATTTCTGCCGAACATTAACTTAGCCGGCGTTTCACCCACGTTGGTACAATGCATGGTATTTCTGTAATTAAATAGGTACCCTAACAACATGTCATGTACTTTGTGCAAAGGTAAATTATCCATTAATATATATTTTAACATTTTTTTACATGTTCTTACTGAATTCTCAGCTTAGCCGTTACCTTGCGGATGGTAAATAGGTGACGTCATATATTTTATGCCATTAGATGAACAAAATGTTTGAAACTCGAGTGAATTAATTTTTACATCATTGTCGGAAATTATTGTTTCCGTTTTGGTCCGTTTTCATTTGGTATTCCAAAATTGGAGAAAACGCCTTTTAATTTTGTAATTAAGACATTGGATGAGGTTCCGTTATGCATGTATAGACATTCTAACCATTTACTGTAGGAGTCGACGATTACCAGATATACCCTCTGCCCTACAGACATGTAATCAATGTGCACTCGTTGCCATGGCGCGGTGGAGGGAGGCCAGGGCGCGGGGGGGTCGCGCGGCCGATCCTCGTCGCCAATGATATGTTTGTGAATGCAATGAAACAACCGCTGTCTTGTAACACTCGTTTATTACTGACTGGATGACAGTAGTACACACGTATATGTCAATGGTACCATGCACCAAGAACACTGGCTGCGTTTCCACGTCGAATGGCTAGACTTAACCGTTGAGCGAGAAAAGAACCAGCCCTCTTGTCACCAGCGGCAACCTCCATTCGCGGATACAATTCCTTTAGAAAGATTGATTTGATTCTTCTTTAAAGTTAATTGACTCAGGCGTTACTTTGCGGAAATTCATTGTAAAGTTGTTATTGTATAATTAAAGTGGTGGTGGTGCATACAGTAGAATTAGTGCACATATCTGTGGGAGGGAGGTGCACTTCTTCTCTTCGGACCAGATAACATATACCTTTTTTATATTTGCATGCGGAATGGTGCGAGGTAATTATTCAATAACAATTTTTTGTTAAAGGCAACATGGAAATGGACATTTATTACGTCCCCATAACTGATCCATTTTTTTAACAATTGCAACTAACGACCTCCAATTTGCTTGTAATGTTAATGTCGGTATTGCTTTCGAACACGTAAGTACATACGTTTTCTTAAAAGAGCGAAAGCACGTCGAATTATTCTCTCCAAAGTTAGTTGGACTGCAAAAGTTAGCCTGGCTAAAGTCCTCTACGTTTTTCATTGAAAATAAAAATGAAAAATATTTGCATCTATTAAGATGAAACAAAAAAGCGCCTAGTAGTAGAGGCTGTTAATAGACTTGGAACATTTATGTGGTCCCCACACTGAACAAGGCATGTAACCTAGGTAATACGGATCAGACAATACAAAATTTACCCCGATCTATACTAATATAGCAAAATAAATATAAATATCTTCACGCAATTCCCAATATAAGGAAAGACAAAGGTCTAATCTAGACAATAAAGGCATCGAAATCGTGTCTCTTGACACGAAATTCCGACACCATAACCACTCGGCTCTATATTCTATCCTAATATATAAAAATAATAATAACAAATGCACTATGTATATCTATGTGTAAAAAGCTTGTATGTCAGGGTGTGTTTGTTTATTGTTGTTAATGCGATATCTTTAGTGTTTCTTCAGTTTTTTTCATAAAATAACTTCTGACTGATCTTTCCGCTCTCGCGATTTGAGTCATGAAAGTATTTGCTTCACTCATCCAACAGGCAATATGTAATAAGAGAATTGCATAATGAAAAATACACATTCCTTAGTATTGTCAGACTAACTAAGTCACCAATTTACTAAATGCATAGACAATTCTACGAATTCATAGAGAGAAAGCAGTTTGATACTGATCAATAAGTGGGTGAGGTCCTGAAGAGTGATCGGCAGTGGAATGCTAGTTCAGCTACGCGTATAATTTTTTTTATGTTGAACTTTAAGTTGTTAACATAAAGTTCATCGCTTTCCGAAAAAAAACTGCAGTTACTAAGATCGGAGTTTATTTGTTCAATGTTCTTAAGCGGAAAAAAAATAATACAAATGCTTACATAGTTATGAATATATGACATACTCATGAATTATCAATATGAATAAGTAGATGTAAATAAAATTATTGTCACATTACCTTAAACTATTTTAATACGAAATGATGAATGAAAGAAAAAATATTTTCGTTTTCGGAAAAAAAATCAAGGATTGCAGGCCCAAGATGAGCAGTCCTACAAGCAGCGCCAGTTCACAGACCCATCTTTCACCGAAGATATTTTCGGGACAACGTGACAGTTGGTGAGCCTATCGCCGTCTTTATATCCAAGCCAACGATATAATACATACATAAGTTTTTGAAAAACCCATTGGTTCGAGCCTTCTACCAGGGAATCGAACACAGATCTCAGGACTTAATTCAGGGTGACGAAATTCCGACCACCCATCTACTCGGCTATCGTGACTATATTCTCTTCAACCATCTTTAAGGAAAGCGGTAATCCCATCAACCAAAGAGCTAATGATCAGTTTATGCAGACTTAGTTACATATATGGGACAACTTGAAGAAAGGGTCAATACTAACTAGGCCATGAGGCTTGGGGACACTAAGACAAAGATAGGCTCACCACCTGTCACATTGTTCTAAATAAACATAAATGTAAAGTGTGTCGAAAGAACTTAGACAATGATGTTGAGAACTGACAATTTCATAAATAAATATCTTCACGCATAGTCCCTTACGGGGTAGCCAGAGTCAGTGTCACGATATATGCATGAAGAAATTTAGGGAATATGGAGATTGAAGCTAAAACTTTGAATATGTTAATACACCTATTCTTCCTAAGTCTTTATATACGAAATATACTTTTTTAGATACGAAAAATTACTGTGTTTTATATTCATTTACAAAATTTTTACATACTATATACGAATATTAATATAAACATTTATGACTAGAGTACTAACATTCATATTCATCCTTCAAATCAAACAGTATATAATCACTACGTTATACTACAAATGACAAGATTCAAACCCGCAGCCCTTCGATGGTGAGGTTAGGTTAACGGGTATTTGTCGGATCGTTCTTCATTGGACAAAAGTAAATGAAAATGTTATTATAAAAAAATAATTTCAAAAGTAATATTTATTATATATTAAAGCCTCTAGCTAAACCCTGCCACGCTCAGTTTAATATTAGTACCATGGTGTACCTTGGATACATTTGTAAAAAGGAGCCTAATTTGCAACGCTTATGAGTAGTTCAGAACCTCAAAGATTTCTTCTTTCTTTCTTTGTTATATGGCGTCTCTTAGAAGAACTCTACCAATGTCATGTCAGTAGCGTCAAAGATTTAAAGGAAATCAAAAAATGTGTTTTAGCAACACTGCCATCAATGTCATTTGTTGTTGACTTTGACATTAGCTCCTAATAAACAAATCTGCCTAACAAATCACTGGCATTTAAAAGTATAGCTACTTTTACATACTTAGAGCCTTCATATTCTAATATGAGCCTAAAACTTTAAGAAAAACGGCAAAAGTGTGAGATAATCATGTCGCTATATGAGGGTATCACCCTAATACAGGAGAAACAAGCTGTTGTCTTGGATCTTGGGACTGATTACACCAAGTAAGAATGAAAAACTAATTATACTTCTTTATATACTTAGAAATAATAATATTGCCATAATGTGACAAAATGCATGCATTGCAGCAAATGCCTTTTATAAATTGAACTAAAAGAAATAATTATGCAATAAGTTCAATTAACTGCAAAATGAGGGTCTAAGTGTAGGTGTGAGTGAGAAAGTAAAATAACCGAATACCGGATGATGTCATATATTTTACATGTTTCCAGACATTTGGCTAATCAATGTCAATTTTCAATACTATTGAACAGGAGCATAACAGAAAAATTTCACTAGAAGTCAATGTTTAAATACCCATTCAAGAAAATATTTTTGTTGCATGTAGTCAGAGGTGGCAAAAATTACTAAAATAAAGTAATTTCACGAAATTATAAAAATTATAGTCATGATAGCCGAGTGGATGGGTGGTTGGAATTTCGAGTCGAGAGACCCCAGTTCGATTCCCAAGTGGCAGGCTCGTACCCATGGGTTTTTTCAAAAACCTAAGTACGATTCATATTGTTGGCTTGGACATATAGACGGCGACAGACACCACCTGTCACATTGTCCCAAAAATATCTTCGGTGGAAGGTGGGTCAAAGGGACTTAATTGTCTAGACTAGACCTCTGTCTACCCCTGTATTGGAAATTGCATGAAGATATTTATTTATTTATAGTTTTATCCACACATTAACTCACGGCAAATTCCTAACAATACCAATTGTCTGGACTAGACCTCTGTCTGCCCCTGTATTGGGGACTGTGTGGAGATTTTAAATTTTTTATAATACCAATACATAGTAAAACTAATAATGAATAATCTTAGGAATAATATCTTCATGCCATTCCCAATATGGTGGTTGACAGAAGTCTAGACAATTAAGTCCTTTCAACCCTCCTTCCACCGAAGACATTTATGGGACAACATGATAGATGGTGAGCCTGTCGCCATCTTAATGTCTAAGCCAATGATATAAATTGTGCTTAAATTTAAAAAAACCCATTTTATGAGCCTTGGGGATCAAACTCTTTACTTGGATTCCTATCGCACAACTACTCGGGTATTGAGACTACAATATAGTGACTATGGGAATGTAGTAAATAAATAAAAAATAAATAAATATCTTCACGCAATTCCCAATACAGGGGTAGACAGAGGTCGAGTCTAGACAATTAATTCCCTTCGACCCAACTTCCACCGAAGATATTTCGGGACAATGTGACAGGTAGTGAGCCCGTCGCCGTCTTTATGTCCAAGCCAACAATATTCGTACATAAGTTTTTGAAAAACCCATTGGTACGAGCCTACCAACTGGGGATCGAACTTGGGTCTATTGACTCGAAATTCCGACCACCCAATCACTCGGCTATCGTGACTTTTCTTCATTTAACATTATTTTATGTTACAGATTCGGTTTCACGGGTGAACCGGCACCACGCTGCATCATTCGCTCAGAATATTGGTGTCCAACAACACGCAAATATAAACGAGTGTATGATTATAACACTCCAGAAGAGCTGTATGACAATTTCGTTCATATGCTGCATTTATTGTATTATAGGTAGGCTCCAAATATTCTTAAATATATTGCTTGTATTGTATTAAAGAGATTCCTATGTGTATGTTACTTTTTATTGCAGACATGTCCTTGTGAACCCGAAAGAGCGGAAAGTAGTAGTTGTAGAGTCATTGCTCACACCAACGCTGTTTCGAGAGACTCTCGCTAAGGTGCTGTTTATACACTACGAGGTAAGTCAAATTGTAATATAGTTATAGTGTTTGTTTTGACAGATTGTGGTCTAAGTTAATTCACAATGATGGATTATATTCAAATAAATAAAACTTTGTATAAACTTTGTATAAAAAATCTATGATAACTGGTTTTGTGGTCGGAATTCGAGTCAAGAGACCCCAGTTCGATCCCCAGGTGGCAGGCTCTTACTAATGGGTTTTTTCAAAAACTTATGTACAAACTATATCGTTGGCTTGGACATTAATAAATAAATAAATAAATTAAGATAGTGATAAGTCCACCACCTGTCACATTGTCCCAAAAATATCTTCAGTGGAAGATGGGTTGAAACGATATTAATTTTCTAGACCTCTGTCTCCACCTACTATACTATATTAATAACTTTTATAGTTATGCCATATTCAATGATTTGTTTTTATTTTAATGGCAGGTATTATTTTACTTTGTTTTGTAATAAAGAGTAATAATGTAAGTATGTTGATATTTTTAAATGACTGTCTTTTCCTAAATAAAAAGTATATCAAAATATCTACTTTATTAATTAATTATTTGAATCAATTATTTTCATTCTTATGCGAATAATTTGTAAATAAGATATGTGTCTCTGCCAAACCTGAAACATGCAAGAAATCCATTATGCATAAAACAAGTCATTACTTGCTCTGACACTAACTAGCATTACATAATGACAAGTTGTGTGGGCGGCTTGTGCATAAATATACATACGTGAAGCAGCAACAGTTTGTTTTTTTTTTCTTTAAGAGGTTACGTATATAGATAGGGACAACATCACATACATTGCTCCGATCCCAATGTTAGATGCTAAAGCACTTGTGGTATGGGAATCGGTATCAACGGAGGCACCGCAAACACCCAGACCTGAGAGAAAATAGAAAGAGTAGTTTTTCTACATTTACCCGATCGGGAATCGGGACCTCGAGATGCGACACCTTGGTGTTTACGCCACTCGTCCACGGACCGAGATGACGACACCTTGTAAAGCCGGTGTTTACGCCACTCGTCCACGGATCGAGATGTCGACACCTTGTAAAGCCGGTGTTTGCGCCACTCGTCCACGGAGGTCGTGGTTTTGTGGCGGTGAGTGAGTGTGCGGGGGCGTCGGCAGGTGTCTGGCGTGCTGTTCGTGGACTGCGGGCGCGCGGGCGCGCTGACACTGGGCGCGGGCGCGGCGCTCGTCGTGTCGCTCGGCGCGCGCGACGCCGAGGTCACCGCCGGTGAGTGCGCGCCTTCCCACCAGCACTGTCGCAGCGACTCACCATTCCTTCGCTATAGTCACTTTTTGTTCTCTTCACTAGACCTGTCGTAGCGGCTCACCATGCCTTCGCTATAGTCACTTTTTGTTCTCTTCACTAGCACTGTCTTAGCGGCTCACCATGCCTTCGCTATACTCACTTTTTGTTCTCTTCACTAGCACTGTCGCAGCGGCTCACCATTCCTTCGCTAAAGTCACTTTTTGTTATCTTCACTAGCACTGTCCTAGCGGCTCACCGGGCCTTCGCTAAAGTCACTATTTGTTCTCTTCACTAGCACTGTCTTAGCGGCTCACCATGCCTTCGCTATAGTCACTATTTGTTCTCTTCACTAGCACTGTCTTAGCGGCTCACCATGCCTTCGCTATAGTCACTTTTTGTTCTCTTCACTAGCACTGTCGCAGCGGCTCACCATTCCTTCGCTATAGTCACTTTTTGTTATCTTCACTAGCACTGTCCTAGCGGCTCACCGGGCCTTCGCTATAGTCACTATTTGTTCTCTTCACTAGCACTGTCTTAGCGGCTCACCATGCCTTCGCTATAGTCACTTTTTGTTCTCTTCACTAGCACTGTCGCAGCGGCTCACCATTCCTTCGCTATAGTCACTTTTTGTTATCTTCACTAGCACTGTCTTTTTTTAAAATAGGGAGGCAAACGAGCAGGTGGCTTACGTGATGGTAAGTGACTACCGCCGCCCATGAATACCCGCGAGGCATAGCAGATGCATTGCCGACCTTAGAGTGCAAGAAATGGGGAGGGGGTGTGTGGGCCACCGGTTACCTGCACTCACCAGACGAAACGCAGAGGTTTGTTATACTTCTACTTCACACCGGTATTCTGTGAGGTCGTGGTACTTCCCCGGTTGAGCCGGCCCATTCATGCAACAACAAAAGCTGATACATGGCTCTACCACTGTTAAATGGGATGTAAATAAGACCATCATTTGGAGATGAATCTAATGAAACACTAACTTTAATTTGTTACATGAAGTATAAATTATGTATTATTATTATTGTATAAAATGTGGTAAGAAATTGAATTTGAAATTTGGAGGTGCGCGCGTATCCTCGATATTATAAATCATGTACGTAATTCATTCAGAATTATCGCAGATACACTAAAATTCAACTTTCGTGGATTAAGATAACCTTCAGTAAGTTAGCGTGTGATAAGCTCTTACGTGGCAACAAGAATTTTTCACTCAGCATATATCAGCATGATCGTGACATAAAATGGTGAATACACTTTGAAAAAGGAACCCCAAAAGTTAGTAAAGCCACCCTCTTCTTGACTTTATGCAGTATTCATGGTGAGTGGCAATGTAGCAATGATCCAATAGTATAGTATTCTTGTAAAACTGCTAAATTTCGCAGTCGTTCATGGCTATCCGGTGATCCAAGCAATCCAGTCGCAACCACTGGGAGCTCGCGCCATTCACGACGAACTCGCGCGGATACTCGATGAAGACAATGGTACAGAGCTACATCTTAGCGAAGAAGTGCTGGAAGATATCAAAGGTAATATTATTTTTTATTTACATTCTGATCCAAAAGTAAGAAGCGATAGTATTTGTGTTATATGGAATCAAAAACAACAAAGGTACCAGGAATGCCTCGCCCGCCGAGGGCGTCAAACTTGTTGAAAAACTCTTTGAATATACAAACGTTTAAATTCGATAGTTTCTCTAAATTCCTTTAAAACGTCTATACATTTACAATTCATCACATTTATACATAATATCCCGACCGATTTCGGCCACAGCGACTTTCGGACTATTGCGAGCGTCGTTCGTGTGCTCGCAGGTGACTGACGTAACCGATTTTTGCGCTGAACGTGTGAGCACATTGAGCGCAAGTCAGCACCCCTCCGACATATTGTAGGTGATGGCTGCAGGTGATCGAGCCTTGAGCGCGTCTCGTTTGGCATCGAGCTCATTCACACGTACTCGCTCATACTCTAATACCTTAGTGTTCACGGTCCGCAGTTATTATCTCCCATTGTGATGGATCTAAGTCACATTTCTTCATGTGTCGCATAAGTACATCTTTGAACCGCAGTAATTGGCCGCCTTGTTTAGCTCGCCATTATGCAGTTCAGAATAGAAGAGAGCTTGGCCACAGCATTATCAGACAACCGGGAGACATGGCCGCACCACTTCAGTTGCCGCTTCATTATCTAATGAAGCGGCATAGAGGCGTATCTACGCCTCTATGCCTCTATACCGCTGACATTAGCGCGTCGAAGTACTTCCGTGATTCTAACACGGTGCGACTAATGGATGTTCATAATGTCGCGTAGGCATCTAAGATGGAATCTGTCTAATGTGCGGATATGCTTCGGTATACGACCACGTTTCAGAGGCATAAAGGAGATTTGGTAGAACGACTGCCATGTGCACAGCTACTTTCGTAGAAAGCTTTATGTCCTGTGAACGAAATACCTTGGGACGAAGTTTGCCAAAGGCTGCAGCAGCCGCTCCAACTCTGCTGTCCAGATACTTGAACTTGTTTACAAGATTAGGCGAGTCGTTACCGACTTTGAATCAAACGGGACCCTGTGCAGTGTATCCAGAATCATTACTTCGGTTTTATTTACACTGATTTTCAGGCCAGATCCTCCACACGACTCATGGAGACTTAACATAAGTCTTTGTAGACCCTCCGGGGATTCCGCCGGAAAACATAAATCGTCTGCACACATCATCTCAGTTATGGTCACGTGAGAAACTTTGGTGTGAGCTTTTAGTCTGGCTAGATTGAAGACCCCGCCGCCGTCGACACGATACCGAATACGACCTTCACATAAAGTCTGCAAAGCCTCCCGAACTACGATTGCAAAGTACAAAGCAAACAGAGTTGGGACGAGTACGCAACCTTGTTTAACGCCGCTGCTCTCCGAAAGAACTATGATTGCGTTGTACCTCGTACGTTGACACAACAGCACATATCATCTTGCAAAATTGGCAGGATGACATAAAATCTACTGTTTCTCTAATGGTTTAGACGCACCTCCTCTCGTAGATGATCCAATTAAGTTCGTTTTGTTGGGAGAAACTTTCACTTATTGATTGTTGAACAATTTCTTTAACATCTACCTTTGTTAAGCCCGATGTAACAGAGGAAATGTCGGACTGTGTGGGTTCCTGTGGAGATGATAGAGCTGGCCGCTTCTTTGATCTTGGCCTAACATTCTCATTTGGGCATACTTGTTGCCCCGCAATATCAATAGTTTCATTCTCTCCTTTTGTCTTGTTAATTTTACATAGAGGGCAGTTCTTCTCTGTACGGTGCTTAGTTTGTATTCATACATGATATTCCAGGAGGGGCCCCGGGACCGAGTCCTGAGGTACCCCTCCAGTGATTGTATACTCTTTTGGATCGGCCTTCGTGTAGTATTTAAGGAGCATGTCAATGAAGTAGCTAGCTACCATGTTACCATAGTACCGTAAGTATGTGACACGTTTATTTCAATGAGGTTCCTCATGATGCAGTCTCAACACGCAGAATTAAAATCATATTTAATATCTAAGGTAACTACCAAGCAATACTTCGTACATTACTTCCATCTGGCCCCTGTGATTGCATTCTTAGTTCCTATAACAATCAGGTTAATTGCATCCAAAGTCGATCGTCATTTCCGGAAGCCATGCTGGTTGTTGGCCACCAGCAGGTCGTTTGCGGCTTGGATTCTTTGGTGGTCTTCGGTTGTCTTCGGATTCAACCAAGAAATTTCCTGAACATGACGCATTGTATGGTTTTTTATAATATTGTTTGTATATGAGTATTGTATTAGTATGTTTATCAATATGAACTATATTGATAAACATATTAACATCACATTCTCATTTACATTTTCATTTGCAATGTAGTCGAGCTATTACCACTTGAGTGTGCAAATTCTTAAAGCTTTGTCTCTTACCCAGAGTTGCTGCGTATCTAATCGTTGCTTCTTCTTATCTCTCTCAATCTTAGATCCTACTTCTTCTTTCTTAGGTTTATGGCCTCACTTTTCTAAATTCTGCCAATGTCAAGTCAGTGTTGCAGATCCTATTACACAGGAAACACTGAGCATGCACTAGTTGTAAACTTTTGTCTTAAGGTATTTTGATGTACTCGGTGAGAAAATATGGTGAGGTGTTTTGTTGACTGACCACTTGGATGTACGCGAACTTTGATCTAAACATTTACATTAAAAAGGTTACAAAGGTTAACATTTTATTATAAGCGAAACAATAAAGATGGAAGAGCCAAATTTTACAAATTGTTATAAACACGGTAGTAGGAGTAGGAGTATATTCTAATATTTATATATCAATCAAAACGTATCCAGTTTTATCAGAAAGTTACGGTTTAATTTTATTTATTTTCTATTTATTTATCTTCACGCACAATCCCTGACAGGGTAGCCAGAGAACAGATCGCCAAGTGTCACGATCCCTACATACTTCTTTCGCTTCTTTCAGATTCATCATCTTCATACATGCACGTCTAGGTATCCGAGTACTCTTGACGGTTTAATTTTCTTTTAAATTTATCAGAAACGTTTTTATGTTTGTAACAACAAACATGACAATTTGAATGAAATACTATTTGAATTGCGGTGATCCTCACTGCTATTCCGGAGGCGATAAGCGATGTATGATTGCACGGGCAGTGCGCGCGTGCTTTGTGCCGTCCCGCGAGAAGGCGCTGCAGTGGCGCGAGACCGGCGTGCCGCCCGAAGTGCGCGGCGCGAGCCGCGGCGCCAACCTGCGCATCTCTGCGCGAGCGCGCGCGCTGTCCGCCGAGCCGCTCTTCGCGCGCGACAACGAGCTCGCCTCGCTGCCCGACATCGTGCTACAGTGTATCCTGCAGGTGAGCTTTAGGAATCGTGTACACGTCGGACGTCTTCACATCGTGTCATTTGTGCTTTATCGCAGCATTATATACAATCAAAAGTAAAAATAAAAATTTCTTCACGCAATTCCCAATCCCCTCCCTGTATAGACAGAGGTCTAGTCTAGACATTTAAGTCCTTTCGACCCACCTTCCACCGAAGATATTTCCGGGACAACGTGACAGCTGGTGAGCCCGTCGCCGTCTCTATGTCCAAGCCAACGACACAATTTGTACTTAGGTTTTTAGAAAAACCCACTGGTACGGCCACTTGAGGATCGAGCTCGGGTTTCTTGACTCGTAATTCCGACCACCCAACCACTCGGCTATCGTGACGTTGCAGTGCCCCATCGACTGCCGGCGCGCGCTGTGCGAGAATATCCTGGTGTGCGGCGGCGGCGCCGCGCTGCCCGGCCTCAAGGCGCGCCTCGCGCACGAGCTGCGCCACGTGGCCGCGCTGCCGCCCTACTGGCAAGTCGCTCCCCCGCCCCCAGCTCCCACACGCACATCGTGCACTGCCGCCCTACTGGCAAGTCGCTCCCCCGCCCCCAGCTCCCACACGCACATCGTGCACTGCCGCCCTACTGGCAAGTCGCTCCCCCGCCCCCAGCTCCCACACGCACATCGTGCACTGCCGCCTACTGGCAAGTCGCCCCCGCCCCCCCACCTCCCACACGCACATCGTGCACTGCCGCCCTACTGGCAAGTCGCCCCCGCCCCCAGCTCCCACACGCACATCGTGCACTGCCGCCCCACTGGCAAGTCGCCCCCGCCCCCAGCTCCCGCATCGTGCACTGCCGCCTACTGGCAAGTCGCCCCCGCCCCCAGCTCCCACACGCAATATCGTGCACCGCCGCCCCACTGGCAAGTCGCTCCCCCGCCCCCAGCTCCCACACGCACATCGTGCACTGCCGCCCTACTGGCAAGTCGCTCCCCCGCCCCCAGCTCCCACACGCACATCGTGCACTGCCGCCCTACTGGCAAGTCGCTCCCCCGCCCCCAGCTCCCACACGCACATCGTGCACTGCCGCCCTACTGGCAAGTCGCTCCCCGCCCCCAGCTCCCACACGCAATATCGTGCACTGCCGCCCTACCGGCAAGTCGCCCCTGCCCCCAGCTCCCACACGCGCACATCGTGCACTGCCGCCCTACTGGCAAGTCGCCCCCGCCCCCAGCTCCCACACGCACATCGTGCACTGCCGCCCTACTGGCAAGTCGCTCCCCCGCCCCCAGCTCCCACACGCACATCGTGCACTGCCGCCCTACTGGCAAGTCGCTCCCCCGCCCCCAGCTCCCACACACGCACATCGTGCACTGCCGCCCTACTGGCGAGTCGCTCCCCGCCCCCAGCTCCCACACGCATCGTGCACTGCCGCCCTACTGGCAAGTCGCTCCCCGCCCCCACCTCCACACGCACATCGTGCACTGCCGCCCTACTGGCAAGTCGCTCCCCGCCCCCAGCTCCCACACACGCACATCGTGCACTGCCGCCCTACTGGCAAGTCGCCCCCGCCCCCACCACCTACACGCACATCGTGCACTGCCGCCCTACTGGCAAGTCGCCCCCGCCCCCACCACCTACACGCACATCGTGCACTGCCGCCCTACTGGCAAGTCGCTCCCCGCCCCAGCACCCACAAGCACATCGTGCACCGCCGCCCCACTGCGTCGCCCCCGCCCCCACCACCTACACGCACATCGTGCACTGCCGCCCTACTGGCAAGTCGCTTCCCCGCTCCCACCACCTACACGCACATCGTGCACTGGCGGCGCACGAGCCTGTGCCACATGTATTTTCACACCATTCCCAAGACTGGGGAAAACAGAGGTCTAGATAATTAAGTCCTTTAGACCCAACTTCCATCGAAAAAAAATTTTTGGAACAACGTGACAGTTGGTGAGCCAGTCGCACTGTTTAAGTCCAAGCTAACGATATAAATCGTACATATGTTTCATGAAAAAACTTATTGGTACGAGCCTGCCACCTGTTGGATTCCCACGTCTCTTGTCTCGAAGTTTGATGACCCAACCACTCGGCTATCGTGACTTTATGTACTCGGCTATTGTCACCAATATATATATTTTTTTTTTGGTTTTCTGTGTGTACCCCCTCCCTCCCCAGAACGTTATAACAAAACTAACAATAACCCCGTCCGGTTGCGCTTCGCAGCGAGCGGCTGCGCGCGGCGCGGTTCAAGTTCCACAGCGCGCCGGCGCACGACAACAGCGTGGCGTGGGCGGGCGGCGCGCTGTGCGGCGCGGTGTGCGCGGCGGGGGCGGGCGCGGGGGCGGGGGGCCTCTCGCGCGACACGTACGCGCGCGCTCGCCGCCTGCGCGACTGGCCCTGCCTGCTGCACAACACGCCGCCCGACCACCCGCACTGGGCGATGCTCTCGTAACACACTCGCGCGTCACTAGCTTCAGCCTTATCACTGTGCGCAGACGTCTATTTATAATAAAATTAATCGTTTCTATTTAGGCGTTTTTATTTTCCCATTCCAATGCGTGTTTCAAATAACTTTCAACCGTTGTGGCTCACATTGCTGCATAACATGGAGCGATACAGAAAAAATACTCCACAGCGGATCTCAATAAACTTTTAACATGAGATTAAATTAATGAGAAAAAAACTTTACTTTTAACATGAGTTAACATACAGGTAATTTTTCTTTTAGGTAATAGTAGTAGCTTTTAACTCAATACGTTCGTATGTGCATCGCATTTTTTGCACAGCTTTCTTGGAAATTAAAATGGGTGTTTGCCAATAGTGGGGTAAACATATGTCCAGACAATTAAGTCTTTTCGACACAAAACTTTTTGGGACAACGCTACAAGTAGTAAGCGTATCGCCGTCTAATAAATAAATAATAAATTAACTCTTAATCGACAATCGGGTAATAAGTATAAATTTTAAATGCAGTTTCTATGAATTGAACGAAAATTACCATAGACTCAGTATATTATATAATTCTCAGTCTGTAGTTAACATAGTGATTATATAGTCTTTGGTATAATAATCTATGTTGACACTAGGGATTGGTGGAATTCGATTCGATCTGTCATATTAATTTGTCAGTGTGGTGGATAAGACATTGTTTTTTGGAATTGTGTTGTAAATTTCACAAAATGTCTGAAATAAAAATTGTTGCAGCGAGCATAGTTAATTTTCTAAAACAACAGCTTGATGGAGATAAGTTGAACAGTGATTCTCGTGAGAGCGTAGAGGTTGGTGTACAATGCATTGAAACGGCTTTTGAACTTAAACCGGAGGAGCTAGCTCAAGGAATCGATCTGCTGCACTTAGTACGTCAGCAGCGTGGTAATGCTAGTACAGCTCGAGCTGATGCAGAAAAGTTAAAAAACGAGGGTAACGAGCTTATGAAGGCCGAAAAGTTCCGTGAAGCATTTGATAAATACTCAAAAGCAATTGAATTGGATCCTCGAAACGCAGTTTACTTTAGCAACCGCGCCGCCGCGCACTTCAAGCTCAGTGAACACGAAGCGGCAATTGCGGACTGCATGGCGGCTCTCGCTCTGCAGCCCAACTACGGAAAAGCGCACGGAAGGCTGGGGCTAGCACTTACAGCGCTGGACCGACATCGGGAAGCCCGGGCTGCTTTCGCTCGTGCTGCGCAGTTAGAGCCAGAGAATGAATCTTACAAAGAAAACCTTCGCTTGGCAGATGAAAGACTTGCACAGAGAGGCGAGCGTGGCCCCTTAGATCTTGGTGGATTGCTACAGAACCCAGCTCTAGTTAACATGGCTACTGAAATGCTCGCTGATCCAAATATGCAGAATCTGATTTCTGGCCTGATGAGTAATACGACCGCAGCAACTGGTACTGGGGGCATGAATGCTTTGTTGGAAGCTGGCCAAGCTCTGGCGCAACACATGCAGACTGCTAACCCGGACCTGGTTGATCAGTTGAGGAGGCAAGTGCGACCCCCTGGCCAAGGAGATAATCAGCCTCCGTCTCAATGAGGGTATCGTGGCTTTGGAGGGTGGAATGATAATAGACTGATAAGCCACCAATTCAAAGTGATGTTGTTGCAACTGGCGTGTGTGCATTACCTGCGGCGCTCCATGATGAATTAAAATTTTTATTGCTTATTTAGTTTATACCAGTTGCAATGTTTACACTTAAAATATACACTATGCACTGTATTTATTTCTTAGCTAAATATTTTCAGTTGATGTATTTATTAAGTTCCAGCAATGTGTAATTTTTAAAAAGCATAAATGTTTAAATATTTAATGTCTAACATTTATTATATATTGATATTGATGTAAATATTGCAGTGTTTAGTATTTTCCAGTGATACATCTTTGTTCTGAATACTTTTAGCTATTCTTATGATAAACATCAACAAATTTCTTCCACATTTCATACCTTCCTCCCTACTACTGTCGTAGCATCTTTCATTCACTATGAATTGGTGTAAAACTAATTAATGTATCCTATATTATGAGCATAGATTAAAATTAAATTAAACATTTTAGCATACCTTTCTTAAATGTTTTTTAAATTAAGGTGTAATCTTTGTCAGATCTATGAGGTTTCTGGAAATAAATGTACATACAAAATTGATGCATTGTTAATTTATTTCACACTATTATTTTACTGTTGAATCCAGTATCACTTTATTCTCTGTTCAGAGGTCAATGTTTTTATTGTTAATGTAAGTATGACAATCACTACAAAATCATCCATGGAGGGGGGATGTAGTGGTTATTATTCTCCCTGATGGGAGGAACATAACATGTTCTGCAGACTACTAATTTAGTCTATATGTAATCGTGAGCCAGCTACTATTTCCATCAGTTTACAAAGAGTATGTTTTACAAAACTATAACAATCAAAAATTGACAGTGGTAGAGCCACGCATCAGCTTTTGTTGTTGCATGAATGGGCCGGCTCGACTCGGAATGTACCACGACCTCACAGAACGCAAAAAAAACTGTATATGTTTTTTATATCACCCTCCACTCATTTTAATGTAATATTAAGCAATATTGCTAAAGACTAAATAGTGTTTTTGTCTGCGATTCTCACTTGTTGTTTGTGGAAACATCTCTTTGAATACTGATAGATACTAATACTGACTAGACGAAACAGCCATATTTTCCCACCCAGATTCCCTGTAAGAGTGTTTCTGTATTATTGATATAGCGAATGTGACATAATTGTTGACATGGAGTAATTTTTGATCATTAAAACATTTTGAAGAAATATCAACAGTCACATTTGCATATTAAAAGTATTACTCTGTCCAATTATTTAACTAATAAATTTTCCCAATTTGATTAATTTAAAAATCTGTAATAAATTTAAATATTTTGTATTTGTTTTTGTAAAAGTCATGTCTGTCAGTCAGTCAATGCTAAACTCGACTACAAATTCATGCTTCAAACCATGCATTTTCTGCTTGGGTCATATATTGGTTATAATTGTTGGAGGTTTACTATCTAGGTTCCCGTTGAAGTTGTCTAATATGGTGATGATAAAAACATTACAAGTTGTATCACTTCTGAAACATCGGGGTACATTTTCCAGCTTTAAATCTGATGAGAGATATAAGCAATGTTTTTAAGGGATTATGATGACTGAACCGAGGCCAATGACAACATGATATTCCAGGCTATGGTCATCTGTTGGCACATTGACAGATGGACTTTAGTACTCCTGTGTATTAAAGTCCATCTGTCAACATGCATGACCATAGCCTGCAATATCATCCTACCTAAGGGGAAACCCATTTACTGCAAGACTAGATTGGCTGTAATAATAATGATGTGGCTATCTGTTAATAATTTCAATTGAAGGTTACAGAGAATTTATCGCTACTGGACTTGATGGCATTCCTCCATAAATATATTGGCTTTATAACCTTTCAGGCTGCAGTACATAATTTTGTATACAGAATTTTGGAAGCAGAAATAAATAAAAAAATATCTTCGCGCCGTTTCAAATGCAGGAGTCGGCAGAGGTCTAGACAATTAAGTTCTTTCGACCCATCTTCCACCAGACATATTTTGGGAAAAATACAGTATTGAAAAAGTACAGTATTGAAGTCAGACTATTCCTATACCTTATAATAATAATAGTAATATATCTTCACGCCATTCCTAATACAGGGGTAGACAGAGGTCTAGAAAATTAAGTCGTTTCGACCCACCTTTCACTGAAAATATTTTGGGTCAAAGTGACAGGTGGTGAGCCCATCGCCATCTCAATGTCCAAAGCGACGATATAATTCGTACATAAGTTTTGGAAAAAAACCACTGGTACGAGTCTGGCACCTGGGATCGAACTCGGGTCTCTTGACTCTAAATCCCGACAACCCAACCGTCGGCTATCGTGACTTCTCTTGATCTCGTTATTTCTATACCTTCATAAATCTGATTTAATATTCCTCACATCACAATTATAGCCATTATTCGAGACTGGCGGCCAAATGGTAGTTTAGGTTTAGAGAGAGAATTTATTTCCTATTAAGAACATTGTTCACTTCTACAGAAAAACTTAAATATTGACATAGTATGTAATAATGCGTACTGTATGTGGTGACTCTATACAATGCAAAACTTAATGTTAATATGTATTACAAATTTTGACAGTGCTTTCTAAGCATAGCCTTAAAAATGAAAAAGGATTTTTCATGAAGTATTTCATTTGGGAGGCTGTTATACAGTAAGTGCTCCTTCAAACTGTATAGTTTTTAAGCCATACTTATTGGTTCTGACTTTTGGTAATTGTAATTTATGTTTGTTTCGTGTGTAGTGTGAGTGTGATTTAGTTTTGAACGTAATTTGTGAGTGTATGGTTTCTAATAGTATTTTTATAACTAGAATGCATATTTTGTATTTGTATAATTGACTAAGAGATAATGTATCGGTTTTCTTATAAAGTCACGATAGCCGAGTTGTTGGGCGGTCGGAATTTCGAGTCGAGACACCCGAGTTCGATCCCCAGGTGGCAGTACCAATGAGTTTTTCAAAAACTTATGTACGAATTTCATCGTTGGCTTGGACATAAAGGCGGCGACGGGCTCACCACCTGTCACGTTGTCCCGAAAATATCTTCGGTGGAAGGTGGTTCAAAGGGACTTAATTGTCTAGACTTGACCTCTGTCTCTGTATTGGGAATTGCGTGAAGATATTTATTTATTTATTTCTTATATAGTTCTTTAGTAGGGAAATGGTAGTCAAGCTGGAACAAAGTTTTTATTAATTTATTTTGCGCTCTTTGGAGATCTTTCAAACAAGTAATAAAATTACATCACCATATCTCTATTAGATATTCTAGTGAGGGCTTGGCTAGTGAGTTATAAATAAGAGTGCGAACTTTTGGAGGGATGCACCGTGACGATCTTCGCAAGGCTCCGGTCAATGATGTAATCTTTGACTGCAAATAATCTAGATGAGCTTGCCATGATAGCTTGGAATCCAAAAATAGACCGAGATATGTTTTTGATTGCTTAATTTCTTGATAGTTTACCCTTAAATTTGGTGAATCCAAACCCATTTCAAATTTTCGTCATCAATTTTGTGGTGATCAGACATACATATACATATATAGATAGGGACAGCATCACATACATTGCTCCGATCCCAATGTAAGATGTTAAAGCACTTTTGGTATGGGAATCGAAAACAACGAAGGCACAAAAAACACCCAGACCCGAGATAATGTAGAAAAGTTTCTTTACATTAACCCGACCAGGAATCAATCCGGGGCCTCGAGATGGCGTCACTTTGAAAACCGGTGTTTACGCCACTCGACCAAGTCGTCGTTTTTTATTCTTGTATTTTATCCAACTATTTATGATAGTTAATAGAAACAGGACGTTACTTTTGCGGAGATTCATGCATATCTTCACGCCATTCCCAATACGGAAAAGACAGGTCTAGACAGTTTAGTCATTTCCACTCACTTTTCACCGAAGAATGTTTTAGGGACAAAGAGAAATCGTTTCGAAAAAAACAATTGGTAAGAGCCTACCAGCTGGGAATCGAACTCGTATCTCTTCACACGAATGTCGGTGGATACTTAGGTATCGTGACTAACATCAAACAAATATTATTTAAAAAAATACCTTTTGTATATGGTGGGGATGTCCAGGAAGAGAACCTCCTGCGAAATGGACTCACTGAGCCCACTTGGAATGAGTGGTTTTTTTATAAAACCCCATCTGTCTGTTGCCAAAGGTGTTATATTCTTACGGCAATTGGTCTTAAAGCTGTGTTTGATAACTTTATAGCTTCTCCGCCTGTTTTAAAAATTATAGCAAATACTACTTATCCAAGATACCTATGTCAGTGAATTTTTACCGTGGGGAGGAAATACATAATAAATATATCTTCACGCCATTCCCAGTACAGGGGTAGACAGAGGTCTAGTCTAGACAATTAAGTCTCTTCTACCCTCCTTAGACCGAAGATATTTTTGGGACAAACGTATTTATTTATATTATTTTTATTTTATCCCGAACTAAACTGTGTGCAGAGGACCTTGAAAGGTTGACTGTATAATTCTTGTGATAAATTATTTTATTCTTTTTATCTTTCGAAGCAACGTAGTAAATAATTCCGCCTTGGCAATTGGATGATCAGATACTATGTACTTAAAGTTTTTACTAGCTCATAGGATTCCATTTTATTTCACTATCTAATTTTAGGATTCCGAGCTGACTTAACTTGAAACTTCTTATTTTGGGTAATAGCAGACACTAGCGAGCAGCAATGAAGTTGCATTCAGTGAGGTAATATTGTTTTATTTTAAGATGTAATGGCGATTTCCAGTGTTTTGTGTCGTTTCGGCTTTAATACTTCAACAAAATTGAACGCTTCCTTCTCTACTGCAATCATAGGTACTCGTCATGATGAAAATATTATTTTAGATTAACATTTTCAAATATCATTAGCCATTTACCGTGACGGCTCACACATTTTACTTCGTTCCCTAAAAAGGATGTGCAAAATGAAACACAATTTTTCTTACCTATTTATTATTACACTCTGTGTATAATTTATGATAAATACATTTACACAATATTTTATGTACACACAGTAGCAAATGTAAAAACTTTACGCGTCTCGCTCAGTGCCAGCTGAATTTCAATTCATGAAATCTTACAACACCGGATTCGAACAGGAAAGTTGTCATTGAGCGAGACGCAACAATATTCCAAAAAATTTAACACATACAATACCGTATTTACATATAACAGTTGCAAGCCTCGTCTATACACAGGGCAGACGGTATGCCTCAAATCTTGCCTGATTAAGAACAGAAACGAATGCTATAAGTAATTTACTTTAATAGCGAAGGCACTGAGAATGATGAAAGGTTTTTATATTAAATGCAGCTCAAGGTATGACAATAAAGAAAATATCAAACTAAATTTATTTTAGGTTAGAAGATAGGAAAGACGAGTGAAAATATAAGCGATCTTTAATCTCCACGCTGATAAGTACAGTGTTAACTGTTTCCCAACGAAATTAAGCTTTACTTTCATTAAACACGACGACGTACGTCGGGATAGTGTTAAATCGAAATTTCACTAATAGGAACAATTTGTGTGTGAGGGAATTTAAAATTAGCGTAATGTCAATGAAAGTATTAATGTAATGTATATAAAAAACACTTTAAATAAATTTAAATGTAACGTTCGATACTTATTGCAAATAATAATGTACTTAAAAATAAAACATCATCTTAAAATTTTACATTAAATATAATCCAAACTCTGGGAGCACCAAACATTAAAACTCACGGAATAAATTAATTGTAAAGCTAAATATTGCAATATATTATGCAATAACAAATTTATAAATATATAAATAAGGACTTCGGTGTCCGCTAGGCCGTAAGTTCCTTGACTTTGCTACATATTGGGAATTTGCAATGTTGCCACATGTGTACAAGTCGTGTCTCTTGTCACCGCGATGGCAACATTCGAGTTTAGTTGCACCGCACAGCAACGCCCTCTGCCACACAGACCGCTCGAAAGGAGCAAACTTCTAGCATGATTCATCAACACATTTAAAGGCATCACAATACATTACATAAATGTACGATGCAATTAAAGCAGCCGAGCAAGCATTTCGAATGAAAATGAAAAGTATGTTTCCACATTCGTGACACGAAACAAAAGTGCAACGTAAACTTTCTCGAAACGACCAGCGCGTTACGACGCGCGTTGTCATCAGAAATAAAAAGGCAACAATATTAATTAAACAAACATGTGGAAATACAAAAGTGCAACGGTTGTGCGTCGATGGTGTTGTCTTACAGACATCGTAATGTTTTGTTAACACCAACACACGATGATGGTATGATTGACTTATGAACTACATTAACAAAAGAAACTTTGACTTGAAGCGTTTAAGATTGTAGTGGTCAATTGAATGGTGCAGTGACCGTAATTCGAAATTGTTAATTTCGTAAATTCGAAACGAACATGTCTCGAAATAGCGGACAATCACATAAAGCACACTTTAGAAACACACGGGCCTAGGGGATACTGTGCGAATTAGATACGCTCTCTAGCAAAATTACCAAAGTCATTCGCGTCGGTGAGCGTCACGCTCGCCCTATCGATTTTGAATACAGAGATGATGGTACATCAAGACTCGACAGCATCATCAGCTTGGCTTGATGAAGGAGACAGGTTCATCAAGGCTCAGTTGCGCTTGGATGGCGGCACGAGGTGTGGCGGCAGCTCGGCGGGCAGGTCGTGTCCGTCGATCTTCACTTGGATGAGGTGCATCGCCAGCGCGAACTCGTCCTCGTCCAGGAAGCCGTCCTTGTCGATGTCCGAGAGCTTCCAGATCTTACCGAGCACCGAGTTTGGCAATTTCGACTTCACCATCTCGGTCTTTGCCGCTGTTAAAAAACACTCGGTCAGCATTGTTTTTATCATCTAATTAAATACTATTAGATTCCATGCTAGGTTTAAGTGCAAGTATAGGAAAGAGAGAGAGAGAGAGAGGGATGAACAGAACGAAGAGCTTTTACTTATACTTCGAAACCAAGACGTGCTTTTTACTTAGTAAAATAATGATTCATAGAAACAAATTAGCTTATTTAATCATATCCAAATTCATAAAAGGTTTGCTTCGTTATATAAAAACCAAATATTTTAAGTAAGTTAGAAATAGGCTAACTTTACTTTATACTTTACTTAATATATGCTTCACTTAATAACTTATCAAAATATTATTTTAAAAGATTACATGAAAATTTTAAGTTAGAGAGCGTGGCGCGTGTACGGTTCGTCTTATCTAACCGAACCATTTTTACAGATTATGTGTCAACAATTTTAAAATGTTTATTATGTTGTGACGGTAGAACAATTGAAATATCGACCGTATTCGTACAACTTCCTCCTGGGGACCGAATACGGTAACTTTCGCGAAATCTAACAGGGACTGTGGCGACTTTGTCACGTTAAATTCCAAATAGAATTCTCCGGTCGCGAGATAAACGAGCGAGACGAACATACACTCCACTAATATCATTAACATAATCAGATTCAATACGAGAGTAAAGATCAACTGTATTGCAGACGCGATGTGTTGGAGAATGCTCGGCGTCTGCTGCCGTGTCGCCAAGTTATGTTTTGGAACTTTATCATCTACATACTCGTCATCCAAATCGTCATTACTTTGATTTATTTGAGACGCATTGGCTTCATTAGCATTGGTAGACTCATCATTATTGTCTTCTAAAGTGGATTCATTCAAACTATGAATAGAGACAGCGGAGGACACGCGGCCGTCAGTGCCGGGGGGCTCCTGCATCAAGAACTGGGATATAATATTGCAATTCAGCGTGGAATAGTTCAACGCTTGGATGACATTCCCGAGGTTTGCGTTCTGTCCATCCTCACGTTGCGCGAGAGTCATGCACAATTCGGTTAGTTGGGAGCAATTGTGTGTGGTAGAGAGCAGCGCTTGTAGGGCGGCGTTGTACGTGATGGTGTCGCGGTGGGTGTGTGAGGCGGGTGGCAGTGATGACATACCGGCTCCGGTGACTTTCCCATCGATGGGGTTCAGCGACAGGAATATCTGGTCGTAGTGCGGCTTCTCCTTGCTGCAGATCCATTCGGGGTCCCCGTGGCCCGCGTCCACGCCCTCGCCGCGACCGTAACCGAAAGGCGACACCTGGTCCTCCACACCCTCGAATGCACCACCTGAAAATCATAAAATGCCTACGTTAGATTTCAGAAATCCGATAAAACAATGTTGAAGAAACTGTAGAATTGCAACTAAACTAAATAATTTCTTTGTGGACAAGTTTCAGCAAAAAATTTCTTAAAGTTAAATAATGTTTATGTCCTAGAGGTAAATATTGAATCCTGTCAGAATTTATGCGACTGGACCGCCATTTTATTATTCAATTTATTCTTGTATAAAGTATCAATTAAATCCTGGAAAACTCTTCTTTATGAGAAGATATTTACTAGCTTTCATTGATACTATATACAAGAATAAATTGAACAAAAATAACTACCTCAAATTGTAATGCACGTCGGACAATATATAAGAAATAAGGAGTCCATTCAGAGAAAACCAGAGTCGAAGTGTTTAACAGAGTAAGAGGTGTGCTTAGAATATAGAAACGTTAAGACTAGCACTATCCTAGCAATACGCACGAGTTAACTTAGAAAGTAAATTTTAACAGCACGCTTTACAACGCTGAATTTTAAACACACGAAAGCGGACCGCGGCCAGGAAATACTAAATCCCAAGAAGATGTAGTTATCGGCGTAGGAGATTGCCACTCCCTTTCTTCTACTAAGGAAAATGCCTGAAAAATGGTACTGTCTAACGACAGGCAGGATAACCATTTAGAAAAATGTCAGATAAAATTAAGCAGATCGGTGATGGGCAGTGGCGTATACTGTGACTGCAAATCCGCTTGCCAAGGGTAAATAATAAATAAATATCTTCACACAATTCCCAATACAGTGGTAGACAGAGGTCTAGTCTAGACAATTAAGTCCCTTCGACCCACTATCCACCGAAGATATTTTCGGGACAACGTGACAGGTGGTGAGCCCGTAGCCGTCTTTATGTTCAAGCCAACGATATAATTCGTACATAGGTTTTGAAAAAACCCATTGGTACGAGCCTGCCACCTGGGGATCGAACTCAGGTCTCTTGACATGATATTCCGACCCAACCACTCGGCTATCGTGCCAAGGGTGAATTATTCTAATATGGATTCATGTAATTCCTCTTTCGGGAGCGGCCTATCTCCTGCAGTGGACTTTTACAGGCCGTAAGTAAGTACGGATACATAAAAATGTTGGTAATTCACAGTTACCGACATCCGTAATGGATAACACATAGCAACAGACGCAATACCCATATTGTGTATTTTGTTATCAATCAAACGTACACCAGTCATGCAGTTGATCTAACGTTACGCCCTAACCATTCAACGACTTAACATGTGTGCTATAGCTAATTATTAGATGTTTGTAGCGTCTAGTTTTACGATTCATGAATAATGTATACTTGGAATCGATCGCAGTACGTAGTTGCGTAATGCGAGAACCATAAATATAAATTGTAAAAAGTTCTTTAAAGTGTCGTAGATGGCAACTGTCTCTGTCTGTCTGCAAATCTCTCTCCATACCGTAATGTATTGATCATAAACTTCACTATGTATGACTGTAAATTTGAACAAATGACAAATGATGAAACAATACAACCTCTGAGCTATTCGTTTTCACTGCCTCTGCTTTTATGAAATACGGAATCATTTTTATTATTTGGATAAATAATTGCGTTTATTGTGTGATGTGATAATTTTCATGAAACTGTATATTACACTCTTATATTATCATAGAAAGCAGTTTTAGAATATCGAATCAAGTGTTTAATAACCTACCAGGTTTATGTGCACAAGTTTGTAACTCACGATAGCCGAGTGGTTCCGTTATCGTAATTCGAGTCATGAGACCAGAGTTCGGTGGCAGATTCGTTCTGATGAATTTTTCAAAAAACTTGTATGATTTATATAGTTGACGTGGACATAAATGCGGTGACGGGCACACCACTTATTATGTTATCCCAAAAAATGTCTTCAGTGGAAAGGTAGGTCGAAAGTACTGAACTGTCTAGACCTGTGTCTACTCCAGTATTGGGAATGGCCTGAAGATATTTTTCATCTAGTGTTTATATAACCGACCTCGATCTACGGAGCTGAAGAATCTCAGTACATAAGTACCTGTGTATCATTGTCCGTTCTATTCTTAGAGTCACCGGATGAGCGAACTATCACAAAGATTATAAAGATGACAGCGTCCCGATTGACTGCCCACCAGAGATCGGGCGCTGGAGCGTGCAGTGCTGTAATTGTGACGGATGGCACACGAGCTATTATGTGGCACCGCAAGGTCGCGTCGGCAGCGGCCGCCCGCGCGCCTCGCCACTTGCATTGTTCATTGCGCGTATACTGCATTGTTCGGCCGAGATTGGGCAAGTTGGGCCGATTTGGGTCACTAGGTGTTCGGAGGTGTCGCAAGGGCGGAAGGCCGCGTGGTGTTTTGCGAGGCGCTAGACCGTTGCGCCGATACACCGGAACATAGTCGCAATAGTCGTAAAGAGCTGTAAATATTCGAGAGCCGTCCCGAACGATTTTGTTTTATTGTCCGTTGACTGCAAAGCCTGCCTATTATTTTTATTCAACAAGTATAAGAAATGTATTAAATAAAAACTTTATAAAGGTCGTTATTCAAAAAGATTATTGATTAATAAAATAAATTCATTTTATGAACAATATAAAAAATTTATAAAGCAAGGAATACTCGAACATTAATAACAGTAGCCGCTGAGAATGAGCTGATCGCTTCCATGCATTTTCTAATTACTCTACATTTAATACTGTATTTCTTTTGTCTATAATAGGATAGTTACGGACTTTATTTCGCATGTTTTTCCTTCGTTAGAGGAGTTTTGTTACGTAACAACGGTTGATTAACTAAATAACAATTGGTGAATATGTTGCTTACATCGATGAGTCACGATATTCGTGTGGTTGGGTGGTCGGAATTTCGAGTAAAGAGACCCGAGTTCGATCTCCGGGTGGCAGGCTCACTGGCTTTTTCAAAAACTTATGTACGAATTACATCGTTGGCTTGGACATAAAGACGGCGACGGGCTCACCACCTGTCACGGTATCTCAAAGAAATGTCTTCGATGGAAGGTGGGTCGAAAGTACTTAACTGTCTAGACCTGTGTCTACCCCGTATTGGAAATTGCGTGAAGATATTTTAGTAGTACTATTTACTATTAGTATATTTAGTAGACTATTTAGTAGTACTGTAATTATTTGACGATTTCGGTGGACGAGTGGCGTTTTTAGCAATTTTTTTATCCAAGTGGTGTCGCAATGTAGAAAATCACTTTATCTATACATACTTGGGTCTGGGTGTTTGTGGTACCTTCGTTATTTCGGAATCTGATCTTTGTTCGGAATCTGGGTGAAGCAAGGTCACGTACACAAAGTACACTCGGCTATTGACATCACTCGTAACGTGACATTCCGGTGTCCAACCGATAGCGCACCGTCCCACCCACTGGGACCATCTCCACAGAGAGCGCTCATTGTATTCTAATAATCCGATCGGAACAAATATACATAATCCAATTTTATGTAATAAAAGCATGTCACGATAGCCGAATGATTGGGTGAACGGAATTCGTGTCAAGACCCGAGTTCGATCCCCAGGTACCAAGCTTGACATGTACCAAGGGGTTTCGTCAAAGCTTATGTACGATTTGTATCGTTGGATTCGACATAAAGACGGCGACACGCTCACCACCTGTCACGTTGTCCTAAGAAATGTCTTTGGTGGAAGGTGGGTTATTACGATATACGATTTTTATAAAGTATGAAAACAATATTTTTTTTTATATATTTAATGACTTTTATGAGACCTAAACTTGATAATAGACTTAAGATTGTAAGTGCCTAGTAAAGAGTTGCGGTAATGCATAGGAGCCGATAGCCTGGTTCGTTGTGACCGTACTTTCGAAGCTGTCAGTTGCGGGTTGGAGTCCTGCTAGTGGCAAACATTTGTGTACTTGTGTACCCGAGTACTCATCAATGTAGTTATATGTGTAAACACATATATAAGTTAGCGTATTGTTATTTTGGTCAATAAAACCAAATAGGCTTCAGTGGGTCGTAAAGATTTGACTGTTTACATTTCTGTCTACCCCGGTATGGGAAACTGCGTTAATATATACAAAAACCTTAACACCCGTAATACGACACGCAACGACGTGAGGCTCAAGTTCCGATTATCAAAAGGCAAAGCTATTTGTCAACCGTTGCCTTATTATATTTAATATGGCAGGTTTGAAAGATGACCTTATCACACTATTAATATTAATAAGGGAGTGCTTCAATCGTTTCAATATTTTACGACGTATGAAGAAAACACTTGGCGATCTGTACTCACTGACTACCCGTCAGGGATTGTGCGTGAATATAAATAAAAAAATAATACTATTATTTTATTATCTGAAATTTTTTCATTTGATTTTGTATTACTTTTGAAAATTTATAATTTAAATATTGTTGTTTTTAACGGTAAATTAAGCAACAAATAAAATTTATTTCTTTCATTCAAATGTGATATGTCGATCGGTACGTCGAGACTAAATATCACACGCCAATCTACACACATAATACAAGATACAACAGTGCAACAGCAAAAGTGAACAATCGGGCATTGAGCGAGCCGCGGGACCTGTTTCCCACATTTGCGACAGTTGTGACGTTACGGCGCAGACGATATACATGTGAACTGGGTCTGTTCCCGTCAATCTCTGCGCAAACTATAGCACTGCACAGCTAGCCACCGATGCAATAATTTTCAACGAAGCTGTTATGTAAAGATTGTTAAGTAATAAACACATGACACTAACGAATAAGGTAAGTAGTGTGCCGTAGTAGCGGAAGCTTGGCGTACTACCGCGAGACATTATACAACATAAAAAAATTACTCCGCACCATTCCAAATACGGACAATTGGGTCTAAACAATTAAGTCCTTTCGACCCATCTTCCACCGAAGACATTTTTCTGAACAACGTGATTGGGGGTGAGTCGATACGAGACGAAGACGACCTGAGAAGACGTAAAAAAATAGCTGGTGACACCAAGTAAATCGGTTTTTACGCCATTGTTGTCAATACATGAAGAAAACACCATAAAACACATTAACTAGAACCTTCTGGAATGTCTCAGTCGGCGCCTGCAGCGCTAGTTGCATGTAAAAGTGCTCGCTAGACCGCGTTACACTTGCAAGTGAAGTGAAAGTGGTGGAGGGTGCGTCACGTCGCCGCGAAGGACGACCAATGATTACTCGACCGCGCCACACGCAACAGACTAGGGTTGTAAGTTGTACAACACTTTATTAGAACAATATTAACAGTCTAGATTATAACGAAATCTTAAAATAATAAATCAATTCTGTGAAAGTTGTAAAACATCCACGAATATTGATAAACTGGATTTTCCCGCGGCATTCTGTCCTTGGATTACTACTTTTGCGGAATGAAAAGTAATTTGTGTCCTTCTCCGAAATTCCAAATAAAAATTTTTCGGGACTAAAGGTAACTTTAATCAGATTATTAACTATCGTAATCTAAATTTCATTCAGAAATGTTCAGCCGTTTTGGCCTGGTACAGTAACAAACATCTAAACATTGGAGTTAATCAAAACTTAGAAATGATTTTCATCGTTCTGTTATATCGGATTATTAAATTTGGTTTAAAAAAAAAAGAATTATCATGAATACAGTATATTTAGTTCACTAAATACAATACCGTGTAACGTGTTTCGCAGTTAGAATCGGACTGACTCCGGATAGTCTGTTACTAAAGATGTGCAATCGATATGCTTATTAGGCAAAATAGCAAAGATGCACAATCAGCGGTGAGTACAGCAATAGGCATAACAATAGATATAACAGTTCGTTGGTTAGATTCATGAAACCTGTAATTGACTAAGACCTCTTTTATATATATACATATATATATATATATATATATATATATATATATATATATATATATATATATATATATATATATATATATATATATATATATATATACATATTTTATTACTTCAGAATAATATTTAAAACTTTTGCTTAATAAGTTCTTAAAAACCACAAAGGATTACAAACATATAAGTTAACGGCTATATGGAAGTATATGTATAAGACAGGGGTAGAAAGAAAGCCTAGACAATTTAATCCTTTCGACCCAAATTTCTACCTACTGGGGGTAACATGACAGGACATGAGCTAGTCGCAGTCAAAGTATCGCCAACGATACAAACCGAGCGACCGTTTCGTCAAAACTCTTCGGCACAAGCCTTCCTCCAGGGGATCCAACTCTTCTTTACCTGATTCAAATTCCGGTCACTCAACCACTAGACTACCATGTCTGAATTAAAAACATGTTAGTTCATAACTAGAAACTACGTTGCACAATTCCGTGCGGAAAACAATAATTCGCACATGTTAAACTGAAGGTTTATGGACATTTACTGTGCTCGCTTGCGCAATAGTGCGAGACAGTTTTGTATTAACATCTGTATAATAATGAATTCCTACTAAGTAATGATCATGTGTGGCCGTTTGGTTACGGCGTAATTTCCTCCTCCTCCCCCTTTCTTCTCATGGGTGTCGTAAGAGGCGACTAAAGAAAACAGCCATGAAAGTGCATTTGAATACCTATAGGTGGCGGCATAGTAATCTCGAAAAATACCAGACCAAAACTCAGCAGACCGGTGACGGGCTGTAGCGTCTAAGTTGCGAGGTGTCTGCGATCGCCAATCCGCTTATCAAGCGTGACGATTAAGGCATACCCTCCCGTACCGGGGAGGCCCTCCTGTAGTGGATTTTCACAGGTAATTACGATGACGATGAACGCTCGAATTGGCTTGAAATTATTCGTATCGATATAGCTAGCCCTTCCCTATCGAGATGTTTGCGATTTTTTCTAGGGCCGCGGACCGGTCCGGCGCGACGCGTGGCATGTCGCCCATTCACGTTATTACATCACCAGCCGTGCGTCCGGATCAATGATCTGGCTGCATTTGAACATCGTAACACTAAAGATGTTAACTAAATTACTACACTACACTACACTATAGATGTAAACTAGATAAATATATCTCTTGCTCTAACCGTAAGGTGTAACATTACTGTTTTATCGTGGATAGAATTGTCTGTCATTGTTCTTTATATCACCTTACGCATTTCTTAATGCTGGGACAGTCGGAGATCTAGACGATTGTGTCTTTCGAGTTATATTGAACCGGAGGTTATTTGGGAGAACGTGACACGTGGTGTGCCTGTCGCCGTTTAGCGGCCAGACAACAATATAATAAACTTACATAGGTCAGTATGTAATAAACGTAAATACTTCTCTGCGTGCTGTTGCTACGTGTTGTCCATACAACATCACTTACACTGCCTCGATTTTAAAATAAGTAGCTGAAGTACTAGTTGAATAGTTAGAATCAGAAACAACGAAGGTAGGTACCACAAACGACCCAATACAGTGTAAATAAAGTGGTTTTCTACACTATTGTAGCCGTCCGGGAGTCGAACCTGAGAACTCACAGCTGGAGACACAATGAAATCCAGTGCTCACCACACTCGTTCACGGAGGTCATCAGATATGTGCTATATGGTTTGGGTTTCGAACCCGAAATCTATAGCTTCGAGAGCAGGATCACTATCAAGTAATTTATCGGGTCGTGTACATTTATTTAACTAAATTTAATTTTTCAGTAAATTTGTTTCCAGGTTAAAGGTATTTCGTTACGATAACTGTGTGGAACAAGTGTTATAGCATTTTAGGGACGTTGTTCATCACACACGAGCTATAAAGTAGCTCATTTTTGACATACATATCTTACATAGTATATTTTAGATAAAATAAATGATTAAATAAATAAATATCTTCACGCAATTCCCAATACAGGGGTAGACAGAGGTCAAGTCTAGACAATTAAGTCCCTTTGACCCACCTTCCACCGAAGATATTTTCGGGACAACGTGACAGGTGGTGAGCCCGTCGCCGCCTTTTATGTCCAAGCCAACGATGAAATTCGTACATAAGTTTTTTGAAAAACTCATTGGTACTGCCACCTGGGGATCGAACTCGGGTCTCTCGACTCGAAATTCCGACCACCCAACAACTCGGCTATCGTGCCTTATTGAAAATCATTTCTAAGTTTTGATTAACTCCAATGTTTAGATGTTTGTTACTGTACCAGGCCAAAACGAAAACTCATTGGTACTGCCACCTGGGGATCGAACTCGGGTCTCTCGACTCGAAATTCCGACCACCCAACAACTCGGCTATCGTGACTTATATATATTTTAGATAAGCATCGTAAATATTAGTATTTATTAATTTATACTAGCCAAAGAAAAAGCTATAAACCTCACTTTTTAAACTGAGCCTTGAACTGACGAAATATTTTAAAGAATGTTATTACAACATGATATAGTTCACTACCCAATATGTCACATTTTCACGTCACTATCTACATTATAAGATCTCTTATCTCGACAATCAATTGATACGGAGACTTGAATTTATTGAGTACTTCTAAACCCACACTTTGATTAAAAAAACCCACACTTTGATTAAAAAAACATGGAAACAGTTTTTTTTAATTACTGCTACATTTATCTGAATGGTTAAATAAAACATAAAGTTTTCTTCTCAAACCTTAATAGCGACAATCTCAAAAGAGAAACCGCGAGTTAAATTACTTGGGATCGTAACAACCGGCGCTCCATGTGATTATTTATTATTGGCGGGGGAAAGGCGAGATCGAGATTTGCGATAGCAAGCTTTGATTTTTTCTGAACAATACTTTTTTTACAGAAACCAAATTATGTTAATATTTACAATACTTATTAACTAAAAACTATTCTAATCGTAGAGCCCTACTCCTCGTGGCATGGTACCAAGAACGCTGGCTGCATTTCCACGTCGAATGGCGAGACTTAACCGTTGAGCGAGAAAAGAACCAGTCCTCTCGTCACCAGCGGCAACGACCAGTCGCGGATACCTCTACATATCTCTTTCAAAGGAAAATATATCTTGCAAAATATATCTTTCAGGATATACCTTTAGAAACTGCATCGCGCGGAGACCCCACGGACCGATCGTTCCTACGGCAAATATATACTCGTAGTCTCCTTTCAAATACTCATATTTACGCCATTTGCCCGATTTTTATTATTACGTTACAGATTTGAATCCACTGACCGATATGGGATGAAAGATAGTCCGGAAGCCTCTTATATGTGTCTTCTATAAATAAAATTTATAAAGACTTCACAAGTCTACTTAAAAACTCGCTATATCAAGAGGTCAAAGATAGATCGAACTTAATTAAGCTGCTCTGTGCATGCTTCATTTTAGTTATGTTAGCTCGAATTTCAAGAAAGCAGATCTTATCCGTATACTATGAAATTAAAATGTGAATTGCGTGATATATTAGTCTTTATGGCATTAATTATTGATCCTTAATTCTTGATATTCAACCATATTTTGAATAATCTAAAACTGCTATACGAAATTTCACATACTGGGTCGGGCAGAGGTCTAGATAATAAACCAATTTTTCACCGAAGCCAATAATTTTCTTTGTGTTCAAGCTCACGGTATAGTATAAGTGCATCCATTACTCGAATTCAAACATTTATCTTCATGATATAAATGCTTACCTCTACTACAGGATTCAAACCAGCAACCGTTAGCTTCGAAGGTAGTCTACCAACTCCCCAGTCTTCGAAGGTAGACTAGGGAGTCTACCAACGACGACGAAAATTGCCATATAATAAAAGAAACAGCTGCAATATCAGCGTGTTCAACAATAAGTAATAGAAACATGATAAAATCTTTACGCCATTTCCAATATATAGGAGGACAGAGGTCCAGACAATAAAGTCCTTTCGTAACTATATCACCCTATTTGTGAATAGTACATAAGTTTTTTAAAAACCCATTGGTACGATATAAGTCACGATAGCCGAGTGGTTGGGTGGTCGGAATTACGAGTCGAGAGATCCGAGTTCGATCCCCAGGAAGCAGGCTCGTACTAATGGGTTTTCCAAAAACTTATGTACGAATCATATAGTTGGCTTGGACATAAAGACCGCGACGGGCTCACCACCTGTCACGTTGTCCCAAAAATATCTTCGGTGGAAGGTGGGTCAAAGGGACTTAATTGTCTAGACTAGACCTCTGTCTACCCCTGTATTGGGAATTGCGTGAAGATATTTTTTTTATATATTTTTTTTTCATTGGTACAAGCCTGCAACCAATTTCGACCCACGCCTCGGGATCGGACTCGGGTCTCTTGATCAACCAACCACCCGGCTATGGACATTATAAAACTTGAAAACAGCTAGAACCAATATTATTGATCCAAATCTAGCCCTAGATAGAAGTAAGACGAATTGGACACACGACTTGGTTTGCGCACGTTGAGCGAATGAGTGGAGACCGAATGGTGAAGAAAATATATAGCGCGAAAGTTAATATTAAAAGGTGTCGAGGTAGACCGAGACTTTCGAAGACCATGTGAGCAAAGCGCTTGAAGAGAGGAGGGTCAAGAGTACTCGGATACCTGATACATGTATGAAGAAAATTTTGAAAGAGATATGTAAGGATCGTGACACTTGGCGATCTGTCCTCTGCGGCTACCCCGTCAGGGATTGTGCGTAAAGATAAACAAATAAACAAATAACAATAACTGAGACGCGTCTCCCGGGCGCGTAGTAAATCGTCCGGAGACAATCTTCTCAGTTTAGCGGCGAGGCTGCGCGGACACCTGCATCCGCGCGGTAAGGAGGAAGCGCGTCCGCCGCCCACGCGCGACGCGCAATTGCACACGACAGCACTGCCGTAACTGCCTGGCTATGTGCATCTGACCTCTGCTGGGGCTAAGGGTACGAACTTGGCGCCGGCTTGCCTATCATTTATATCAGGGGTTCCCAAACTTATTTTGTTCTACGTCCCACTTTGTATTTAGCGCTATGTAGCTTTTTTAGCGCTCCCATTTTTCCTACAGAACGGCCCTGTATTTTTCTAGATCTTTTACCACCCCACTTTAGGCCTGCAGCGCCCACAAACACCTAGACTTGAGAAAATGTAGAAGTGGTCTTGGTTGGAATTGAAACCGGGACCTCAGCGTTGGTTGTAAACCGGTGTTTACAAGGTGTCGCCAACGCTGAGGTCCATAGAGTTTGTCTCGAACATTTGCACGGAAAGTGTTAAATATAATTTCATGAGTTGATGAATTATTCATCACAATTCAACGTGTTTACTTATTCACAAGGTTTATAAAGCGAGAAACAAGCTGTTCAACACAACGAATTCCATACGCTTGCTTGCTTTTTACAGGCAACGTCACGCACTCGAGGCACTTATTAGAGCATCCTTGTCACGTGTCACGTCACGGACAACGCGACGCGTGACATTACTTTACGGTACGCAATCTACTGCATGACATTAAGTAATAAAGATATGTGGGATACAAACATCAGCTAATCTCTGTCAATGTCAGTGCGTCAGAAGCATTTCTGTGAATCTTATCTTGTCCTCTTACAACTAGGGAACCATATTCAGTAGACTAAGGCAATTAGAGGCGAGCAGATTGGCGATCGACCCTAGACGCTGCTGTCCGTCACCGGTCTGCTGAATTGAAATATCTTCACGCCATTCCCAATATTGGAGTAGACAGAGAGTCCAGACAATTAACTCCTTTCGACCCAAATTTCACTGGAGCTTATATTGGGTTGACTGTGGAACGTTACTGGTGAGCCTATCGCCGTCTTCATGTCCAAGTCAACAATATAAATCATATATAAGTTTTGATAAAACTCACTGGTCCAAGCCTTTCACGTGGGGATCGAACACGGGTGTCTCGCCACGAATTCCGATCACCAATCCACTCGACTTGTGGACCACATGACCAAATACAGATAAAAGTAATTCTTACCATATACGCTTATAATTAACTAAAATAATATATCTAAACTACCATATTTATGCTGAGCTATATTACTAGCCGCATTATATTATAAGCTAAAAGAAAAGTGCTTACATCCGAAGTTCGTCGCGATCCGATTCGAATGCGAGACCTCTGAAAGTAAATCACTGATTACATACACTAATCAAATCGTACAAAAGTACAACACAACGATAAACCATCACCTCGCGACAAAAAACAGAGGTAAATAAAGGGCGTAAGATAAATCATGACATTTTAAACAGACAACAAAAAGCAATAATGATTGATCTATACTGGATTCATCTGATAAAATGGAGGAGTATACAACCAAATTAGCCGAACCCGACAAAATATACAGATTGTCTCTAAAACTAACGCCAAAATTGACAGGGCTGCAGGAGAGCTCATAAGCTACAAGATTAAGCCGATCTGCTTGTAGAATTTAGGGGCAGCCTGTAGAAGCCCAACATCCAAAATCATAATGCAGAAGCGCTGTCAGTAATGAGATAGCACCTGTACTGCCCAGCTTTCTTTTTACTTCTAAATTTTACTTGGAAGTGAAAAATGTGGTTAGGTTCCTAGAACCTAATGGTTCAACAATACTAAAGCCTGTGGTCAGCCTCAAAAGAGATAGGTTTCGGACGTGACAAGATGAAGTCTCATTAATTATTAAAATTAATTAGATTGGCGTTCTATGCTAAATTATACAGTCAATACTTTGCTATTTTGCAGCAGTAATGGATCTAAATTGTACCAGTCTACATGACACAGAGATTAGAGGTCCATCACAGGGAGAGTGGACTATTTTACGTATGGATCCCAAAATAAGTAAGCTGTTATAAAATCCACAACACCACAAACACCCCGACTCGAGACGTTGTAAAAAAAGAGAAATGTAGGGAAAGTTTCTACATTAACCCGTCCGGGAATCGAACTCGTCCACGGCATTTGTCAAATATATTATGTTCTTTACTATATAAGTAGGAAGACACACCGCGCGCCAACATTTCTTCACATATTCCCTTATCGATGTAACGTACGCGTCACGGGCGCGTGCGCTTGCGCATTCACTCACGCACACTAGACAATTCCGCGCACGTCCCGAGCCGACCGCTACCTTCCAATATTGTATATCCAATATCCATAACTACTTTAGTTTGTGTTTACTCTAGTTGGAGATGTAGGTGTATTGGTATATGGATTATATGGACATTTTTTAAGTGATTACCGCCGCCCATGGAGACCCGAAATACCAGAGGCATAGCAGATGCATTGCCGGCCTTAGAGTGCCCTCCCCCCCAAATATGGGGGAGAGGAGTGTGTGGGCCTCCGGTTACCTGCACTCACCAGACGAAACGCAGAAGTTTGTTAGACTTCTACTTCACGCCGGTTTTCTGTGAGGTTCTGCGAAGTTCCCATTGATGCAACAACAAAAGCTGATGCGTGGCTCTACCACTGAACATTGGAGACTACTAAGCAAAAAAACCACGAGACTCCGTTCTATTCCCTTCTCTATGTTGATGATTAACAAGTCCATTAACAATGAACTGTACAAAAGACATACATTTATATAATTGTTGTTTGTTTACTAGCAAAATATGCAAAGAGGCTATTTAGCCATATGGTAACCATATTTAACCATATGGATAGCCATATGGTTGGGTGGTCGGAATTTCGTGTCAAGAGACCCGAGTGCGATCCCCAGGTGGCAGGCTCGTGCCAATGGGTTTTTCAAAAACTTATGTACGAAGTTTATCGTTGGCTTTGACATAAAGACTGCGACGGGCTCACCACATATTACGTTATCCCGAAAATATTTTCGGTGGTAGGTGGGTCGAAGGGACTTAATTGTCTAGAGTAGACCTATCTTCCCCTGTAATGGGAATTGCGTGAAGATTTATTATTTATTTTACCATTCCGCATGCAAATATAAAAAAAGTATATGTTACCCGGTTCTTAAATAAAATGTATATGTTACCTGGTCCTGGTTAAATATTTAGAGAATAGCAAGCAATAATAAACTATTATTAAATACACTCGATGCTTACGACAATTGAGAATCAATCGAAAAGGTTTGCCGACGTTTCGTTTCATTCAATTGCCCAAGCAATTAACAGCGACATACATAGAAGTTGAGTATTACAACCCGGATGTCACTGCTCCTATGACACAGAAACCGAAGTACAGTACTATACTGTGATATATTATACTAATGAAAATAAAGTGTTTAATATCAGTAAACAGGCTAGGTTTCCTGCTAGATGATTTTATCACAATCGATAGCATACACAAGACATAACAAAATCGTGAGGACATCCGTGGACATGTGGCGAATACAACCGTTTTCATAGTGTCGCTATCATTGTGGTCCCGGGTTCGATTCTCGGGCGGATCAACAAGGAGTTGGATCGAAAATACTTCATTGTCTAGACCCCCGTCTACCACCGTATTGGGAATGGCGTGAAGATATTTTTTTGCGCAAGCATTTGCTTAGTGTCATAATTATAGTCATCGTTACACTAATACGTTTCCAAATATAATGTCTGTTCATTGTTTACGCTCGAACCACTCAACGAACTTAAGTGGAATTCGGAATTGAGATGGCTCATATCCTGTCTCACTTTAATTTGTAAAATATTTTCTATTATTATACTTAACTGTTAAACCGAAGAGTTCGATGCGGACCGACTCCTTATATGCTAGAGAGTTTTCCCACTAACCACAATTTCCTAGTGAAGACTAATACATATTTAAGTTGATGTATGTTAATCAGAATTTCCCTACAACAAGAGTTCCCGGAGTAATCTTTTTACCTATTAGAATATCCTTATATGCTAGAGAGTTTTCCCACTAACCACAATTTCCTAGTGAAGACTAATACATATTTAACTTGATGTATGTTAATCAGAATTTCCCTACAACAAGAGTTCCCGGAGTAATCTTTTTACCTATTAGAATATCCTTATATGCTAGAGAGTATGCCCACTAACCACAATTTCCTAGTGAAGACTAATACATATTTAAGTTGATGTATGTTAATCAAATTTCCTACAACAAGAGTTCCCGGAGTAATCTTTTACCTATTAGAATATCCTTATATGCTAGAGTTTTCCCACTAACCACAATTTCCTAGTGAAGACTAATACATATTTAAGTTGATGTATGTTAATCAGAATTTCCCTACAACAAGAGTTCCCGGAGTAATCTTTTTACCTATTAGAATATCAATCTTTAATACTAATCTTTTTACCTATTACAATCTTAGATATAAATGCAAAGAAGAATTTCGTTGAAATTTTGTCACCCGGAGGACTAATTTGTAAGTATTTTTGTATATACTAGCACAATCCTTTGGAACAAGGGGCAAAAATCATCCAAAAATCAGACGAAAATAGAAGATACCTACGGAGTATCCTTTGCCGGTTTCTTCTATGTCAGATTAAAAAGTAAAAAAAAATATCTTCACGCAGTTCCCAATACAGGGGTAGACAGAGGTCAAAACTAGACAATTAAGTCCCTTTGACCCACCTTCCACCGAAGATATTTTCAGGACAACGTGACAGGTGGTGAGCCCGTCGCCGCCTTTATGTCCAAGCCAACGATGAAATTCGTACATAAGTTTTTTTTTTTTTGAAAAACTCATTGGTACTGCCACCTGGGGATCGAACTCGGGTCTTTCGATTTGAAATTCCGACCACCCAACAACTCGGCTATCGTGACTTAAAAATTAAAAAGTAACAATCGACAAACGAATGTATATTCTCATTGCGATGGATAAATGACTTAATTTGATTCGATTGAAAGTTAAGCTTATTTAAATTCGAACACGGTCCGCGCGCAGTGGCGATGCGATGACGCACCAACGCCGCGCTGCCGCGCCACCGGCGCCCGGCAATGAGAGCGTTGCGGTCACTTTCGCCCGGCACGACTGCTATTGTAGGGCGCCACGTTAATGGAGGCAGGTTGATCATTCACACAGCGAAACTAATTAAATAGCACATGAAGTGCATTCAAATAAGTAGTGTTCAAATAAGATGTTTTATATAGCTAAAGAGTTCATATGAAGATTGGCTAATAAAAGTCGCAAAGTTAGACGCACAAACATTTTTATAAGTTCGGTATGACAATCCCATAACCTAGTTCATAGAGACCATATCTTTGCTAAGGGTTATGGGATCCGAATCTCGCTAAAATTTGTGTGATGGATATGAATGTTTATACTCAAATCATAAATAAATAAATATCTTCACGCAATTCCCAATACAGGCCCCAATGCACTTGTATTATGAAATCAGAAACAACGAAGGCATCACAACCATTTAGTGTTTACTACATTGAGTCGAATCCATCTCGAGACGAGAGAGCAGCTCATAGCTTGCTACTCCATGTATACCAGTGTGTATGCCACTTGTCTACGGAGGACGCAATTTTCATTAAGAGGGGCATAGCCGATATTGAAGTTTAGTATCTCGAACTGCAGTTACATAAATGGCAGCGACGCTACTGGGCTATGGTCAAGGTTCACAAAGTTATCACAAGTTGATAATTACGAGCAAATACTTTACTTACATAACGTTCCCATAAAAAAAAAGTGAAAGTGAAAGAAAGAAAGTGAAAGAAAGAAAGTGAAGATGAAATGTACTACTCTTTCTTCCCGTAGGGCGAGGCGACTGAGGGAAAAGCATTGTAAATATGATTCTGATCTGAAATTATGAATATTGATAGATGATGTTCTCGAGCAGAAAATATATAAGAAAGTTATGGCAGCCGAGTGATTGGCAGTCGATTCAGTTCGTCCCCCAGGTTGTAGGCTCAGACCAATGACTTTTTAATAGTTATGTACGATTTATAACGTTGGATGGGACATAAAGAAGGCGACAGGCTCCCCATCTGTCACGTAGTCCCAAAAATGTCTTCGCTGAAAGGTGAATCGAAGGAACTTAATTGTCTTGACCCACTCCAGTATTGAGATTGGCATGAAGATTTATTCAGCAGACTAGTGCCAAGCAACAGCGTTGAAGTTCGATCGCAAATCTGCTTGCCGATGCAAGTATGGCCATTATGGGAAACCCTCCCACGTGGGAGCGTAATGTCCTGCTGTAAACTTCTATAGGCTGCTATGATGATAATAATAAATCGCTTTGATGTTTTAACGTAAAAACAAAACAACGCTTGCAGTCGACTGCCCCACCAAGACCGCCGTCGCAACGATCCACAATTGCGCAACATCTGATTCATCAACGGCCGCACTTTTTCCTCCACATTTCCTCGAATCATTCCCCCCACTTCCCAACCACCTCCGTATTGGGAAAGCAAACACCGATGCGTGCCGATCGGTCCGCTAACACCATTCGGAGGCACGAAATGATTCACTCGCACACCATATTTGCGAATGGAATTAGCCCGATACATAGAGGAAATTTGTGTCGGGTTGCATTCCGGCAGACGTTCGCGATCGACTTTGATAACGGCGCTAATAGCTTTCGAAGGCGTCGCCTTTGATGCTTCCGGAGAGGGTCTCGGGTTCGAAGCACTGTTGTTACGTCGCTCCACTTCCGTCTGTTTGATTGATTAACAAAATGTCGTTTAATGCGGGCCGGTTACCCACGGTCGTTAGACGATTAGTCATACCTTAAAAGTTATACCCTCATTAAAGTTTAGATATATTTATGTATTATAAATTTAAATACGTTCAATCAGTAGTCACGATAACTGAGTGGTTGGTTGATTGGAATCGAATCGAGTCTAAAAACCCGAGTTCTATTCCCAGGTAGGCTTACAATGAATTTGTTCTAAACCTATATACAATTTAAGCAATTGGCTTGGACATAAAGACGGCGACGGGCTCGCCTACTGTCACTTTATCCCAATTAATATCTCCGGAGAAAGGTGGGTCGAACATAGTTGGCGAGAGGTAAGTAGTAGAGATGATCAGAGCCATTTATGTCTCTGTATCTCTTTTTTACCGATTCACGTCCAGGTATTATGCTGCTACACAGAGTAATTATATATTATTCTTTCACTTTTGTTAATTTTGGCCAATATTGTTTTATGTTCTGTGTGTGATTACCATTTTTTTTTGTTTTTTCTATTGTGATTGGAGCGTGAATAAATGTGTTCATTCTTTCTTTCTTTCTAGACAGCCGAAGATGATATAAACATCAATGGCCCCACAATGCGATGCACAACCTTCAGACCTATCGTAACACCGAGCCCCCCGTGCTAATTGTGAGGGGGGGGGGGGCATTGTTGTCCCGTCCGCCGTGACATCAGCGCCCATTGAGCCCGCCCGGCCATTGTCAGCTGAATGGAGCGTATTGTGCGCGCAACGCGCCCGCCGTGCGCTGCACCGTGCGCTCACGTATGCCGCTCCCGCGGTATAGTTCAATTGTACTCTAGATACCGATCGTTGTAGACTAAGCACGCGGCAATTGTCCTGCATTGATTGCTTCGACTTTACCGAGCCGAAATATTTTAGACGGGTTTGCACAGCATGGAGGTCGAATGTGAAGCGGTACAATGCATACGTACCTACAAACGCTAGTGATAACAATGTTATATGTTTAATAAATACATTTAACATTAATAAATATTATTTTCTTTATATTTCATGCAATTAATAACAAATCGTAAGAAATAACAAAGTCAGCAAAGACTTGAATGGCCTAAGGAGTAGGGTACTCGAAAAACCAATGTTTGATGAAATTGTGGACATTTACACACTATTAAAATGATGATCTTAAAAAATTATTCGCTCTCCACAGACCTACCTGCCTCGACTGATGTCTCTATGACAAGCGACGTCGAGGTAATTATAGGCAGCTACGCCATAGGATATCTGCCTATCATCTTCCTAAATTCACCGTATCATTCCAATACCTTAGAAAGACTAAACGCATATTCCTACTGCAGCCGATAGTAACCATCCTCAGCGCACAAAAGCAGGCCAGGGCCGGTGCGGCGCAGTCGGCGCGTGGTGGAAACGTGCACGCGTGCGCCGCAACTCGACAGCGTTCGTCCCAAATCGCACTTCCGTATTAGTCCGACGGTCCGTCGGTGTCAATTCGCGAAGCCGGACACCGTACCCGGCAGTGTTCGGAGCAACGCACACACACACACACAGACACACTCATGTACATAAACATATACGTTCACGCCATTCTCAATACTGTGGTAGACCGAGGCATAAACAGTTATAACCTTTCAATTCACCTTCTACAGGTTCCGTATTTACGTGCAAGCCATATAAAATTTATATAAGTTTCTGAAAAAACCCATTGGTTACGAGTCTGACCCCTGTGGATTGAACTCGGGTCTCTTGACTCGAATTCCGATCACCCAGACCCTCGGCTATCGTGACACATACATACACATAATTAGCGTTGTACGCTGCATTGGTATATTGATACGTGTACAGTGATAATTGCTACTAGTGCTAAATAAAGCATACCACCTTTGGCAAGACAATCTTTGCAATTAACAGTGGTTGGGTGGTCGGAATTTCGAGTCCAGAGACCCGAGTTCGATCCCCAGGTGGCAGGCACGTACCAATGGGTTTTTCAAAAACATATGTACGATTATATCAATGGCTTGGCCATAAAGACGGCGACGGGCTCACAACCTGTTACGTTGCACCAAAATGTCTATGGTGGAAGGTGGGTCGAAAGGATTTTATCCAAGGACATAAATCGTAAATAAGTTTTTGAAAACCTATGTGACTTACTCTGGTCTCCCGACTCGAATTCCGGTCACCTAACCACTCGACCATCGTGACTTTGACTCGGGTCATAATCAAATCAACAGTATAATAGTTATACTTATTCGCCGGTTCACTGAGCAGGCACTCGATGATCCGGATGGATTCAATTAATAACGTACGATGTCAATCGATGATTTGTTATCATAGAAAAGTTTCGTAATCTTTTGTAGATCGAGCCGATGGGCCGATCGACACGAGATAGTGGCGCTGGCAAATAACGCATATGAATTTATCGCAAATTAACCAACCCGGCTTCGCTAGGACATCAATGCATACACGACTGAGCGTTTATTTGTCACACAGCAACAGCGAAAACAGCGCCGATGGCCGAGTGGTTTTAACAAAGACATTTTTTGGGACAGCGTGACTGATGAACAACGTTTCGCCGTCTTTATGTCCAAGCCAACGATATAAATCGTACATAAGTACATTTGAAAAATCCATTGAAATGAGCCTACCATCTGGGTATCGAACTCGGGTCTCTTGACTCAATTCCGATCACCCAGACCCTCGGCTATCGTGACACATACATACACATAATTAGCGTTGTACGCTGCATTTGTATATTGATACGTGTACAGTGATAATTGCTACTAGTGCTAAATAAAGCATACCACCTTTGGCTTATGTGAGTTAACATTGGCTTATGACAGTGTAATTGGCAGTTGCAATTAACAGTGGTTGGGTGGTCGGAATTTCGAGTCCAGAGACCCGAGTTCGATCCCCAGGTGGCAGGCACGTACCAATGGGTTTTTCAAAAACATATGTACGATTATATCAATGGCTTGGCCATAAAGACGGCGACGGGCTCACAACCTGTTACGTTGCACCAAAATGTCTATGGTGGAAGGTGGGTCGAAAGGATTTTATCCAAGGACATAAATCGTAAATAAGTTTTTGAAAACCTATGTGACTTACTCTGGTCTCCCGACACGAATTCCGGTCACCTAACCACTCGACCATCGTGACTTTGACTCGGGTCATAATCAAATCAACAGTATAATAGTTATACTTATTCGCCGGTTCACTGAGCAGGCACTCGATGATCCGGATGGATTCAATTAATAACGTACGATGTCAATCGATCGTTTGTTATCATAGAAAAGTTTCGTAATCTTTTGTAGATCGAGCCGATGGGCCGATCGACACGAGATAGTGGCGCTGGCAAATAACGCATATGAATTTATCGCAAATTAACCAACCCGGCTTCGCTAGGACAGCAATGCATACACGACTGAGCGTTTATTTGTCACACAGCAACAGCGAAAACAGCGCCGATGGCCGAGTGGTTTTAACAAAGACATTTTTTGGGACAACGTGACTGATGAACAACGTTTCGCCGTCTTTATGTCCAAGCCAACGATATAAATCGTACATAAGTTTAGAAAAATCCATTGAAATGAGCCTACCATCTGGGTATCGAACTCGGGTTTCGTAACTCGAAATTCCGACCACCCTAACTAAATGAAAATGACTAATGACTGAATGTGTGGAATGCATGAAGAAATACAATACGACACAATTACAATTATATTCCATAAAAATTATACAACGATTAACCGGCGTTGAAGTTAAAACTGTAGAACTTGTTGATAACGAACAGATAACAAACAGATAACGAACAGATAACGATAGCACAAGTACAACGCCCGGTAACAACCTTTTGAGATTTACCATGGAGGATTTGCCGTCCGTCGCAGAGACGAAAAAATTGCACAACACGACGAAAAAGGGCCAGCTAATAATTGATTGTAATTTTTTTTTTATCAATCAGAAATGGTGATTGATAAATAATATGACAATCAATTATTTTTAACGGTATATTACTTATGTCCATAAATAATTTGATTTCAACCAATCATGAGCAATGATTGTGAGCGCGTCTGCTAGACACTCTTTACGCTGCGTGGGTGGCACAGCGTGTACTCACATATATAGTGGTTGAACACAGCAAGTAACTGTACAAGATACGAATGTAAGATAAACCGATTACGCTCCAATAACCGAACCATTGTAAGAATACTAACAGATCACCATTGTTGCGGCTGCGTTGGAATTGCAATCGACTAATATTACTCTTGAAAAGATTTTGTACATGAGCATTATTAATAAAAGTCACCATAGCCGTGTGGTTGGGCGATTTGAATTCGAATCATGAGACCTGAGTTCGATAGCCAAGGCTCGTACTCATTGGAACGAGTTATATCGTAATATCATATAGTTTAGTTAAAAGTATCGTATAGTTTTTTCAAAAACTTATGTACGATTTACACCGTTGACTTGGACAAAAGAAGAAGAGAAAACTAGCATTATTATTGCACTTTGTATTACACAGATGTTCTGCAGATATGTAGACCTAATTTTACATTACACAATTTAAATATTTGTATCTAATAAATATAATATAATAGTAAAATCTATTTTTTTATTTATAGCTATTTTATAGGATTATGTCCCTACGTTTTTTTTTCAAGAAAGTTGGCTGCAAAAAACTACGGAAATAATTTTAAGTGCTGAAATCACTGTAAGTTGTCTAAGGTATAAAAAAATAATTCGTGTTGTTTGTTCCAGAGCACCGTATTAGACATTCATACACAAATATCTTGGAAAAAAAAGAAAGTATTTGTGAATCCACGCAGTACTAATTTTCAACCATATCCGTCCGTTCGTTGAGACGTGATCGAGTTACAAACATGCAAACATAAAAACTTTCACACTTATTATATTAGCACGGTTATATCGCCTCGTCTATGTTAAGTTGATGGACCGAAAGTAGAAAGAAACACTAACATATCCAATGACTTTTTTTGTTGCTTCAGTGTGGGGAAGGGGGAAGCAACTACTGCGTCCCAATGGACACCTGCAACCAACTTTATTCGAAGTTGGTTAAAGATGCGTTTTCACCACCGAGGAATAAAATTGGTTTGTTTCACAGCCCGTTTTTAATCAAGACTATCGGATCTTCAGAACACTTGACTCTTAATTGCCCTTCAAACTGTAACAAAACAGTTGTTACAATGCTATTTGGCGTCAGAAATAGGTCGGAGTATGGACAGTACCATGGCCTAGGCTAAGACTCTAGTCTTCAACATTGTCGACCGCCGTAGTCTCCGAGATCCTGAGTTCGATAGCCAAGGCTCGTACTCATTGGAACGAGTTATATCGTAATATCATATAGTTTAGTTAAAAGTATCGTATAGTTTTTTCAAAAACTTATGTACGATTTACACCGTTGACTTGGACAAAAGAAGAAGAGAAAACTAGCATTATTATTGCACTTTGTATTACACAGATGTTCTGCAGATATGTAGACCTAATTTTACATTACACAATTTAAATATTTGTATCTAATAAATATAATATAATAGTAAAATCTATTTTTTTATTTATAGCTATTTTATAGGATTATGTCCCTACGTTTTTTTTTCAAGAAAGTTGGCTGCAAATGAGTTGTAGTAGGTTTGATCCCAGGCGGACACTACGGAAATAATTTTAAGTGCTGAAATCACTATAAGTTGTCTAAGGTATAAAAAAATAATTCGTGTTGTTTGTTCCAGAGCACCGTATTAGACATTCATACACAAATATCTTGGAAAAAAAAAGAAAGTATTTGTGAATCCACGCAGTACTAAATTTCAACCATATCCGTCCGTTCGTTGAGACGTGATCGAGTTACAAACATCCAAACATAAAAACTTTCACACTTATTATATTAGCACGGTTATATCGCCTCGTCTATGTTAAGTTGATGGACCGAAAGTAGAAAGAAACACTAACATATCCAATGACTTTTTTTGTTGCTTCAGTGTGGGGAAGAGGGAAGCAACTACTGCGTCCCAATGGACACCTGCAACCAACTTTATTCGAAGTTGGTTAAAGATGCGTTTTCACCACCGAGGAATAAAATTGGTTTGTTTCACAGCCCGTTTTTAATCAAGACTATCGGATCTTCAGAACACTTGACTCTTAATTGCCCTTCAAACTGTAACAAAACAGTTGTTACAATGCTATTTGGCGTTGGTCGGAGTATGGACAGTACCATTGCCTAGGCTAAGACTCTAGTCTTCAACATTGTCGACCTCCGTAGTCTCCGAGATCCTGAGTTCGATTTCCGGACGGTACGGGTATGTGGTGTTTAAGGTGCTTTCGTTGTTTCTGATTCCATAACACGCCTGCATTGTCTGTCTCATTACTTTGGAATCATAGCAATGTATGTGATGTGTATCTATCAATGTATTTGTTTATTTTTAGTTATTTTATGGTGAAGATTTGGACACGTTCAGCGAATGAGTGAACACCGAATGGTGAAGATATTATAAAAGATGTCGAGGTAGGCCGAGACTAACTTCCGTAGACCATGTGAGCAAATTTCTCGAAGATGGGAAGGGTCAAGAGCACTGGGACACCTTGAAGTGCATTTATGAAGCAATTTATGAATCTCTAAGAAGTGAAAAAGGTACGTAAGGATCGTGATACTTGGCGATCCGTTCTCTTTGGCTACCCCGTCGGAGACTGTGCGTAAAGATGAGTAAAATAAATATTTTTTTATGGTTTCAGTTCGGATCGGCGCGGTGCGGGCGCCGCCTCACCGCTTACGACATCACTTACGTGATAACGCTCCTTGTAATTACGCCCCTATGACTTGTGAGAATGTGTTCTTCCGCGTTACGTTTAAAACATAAGTGCAATGACTTTTATTACACATTTTACTTTAAAATGTTTTCTGGCTTTTTTTATCTTCAGGCATTTCATTGTCCTTACAATCCACATTCGGAATTTAATTTGGAACAAAGTTACAGTTGTTGAGTCTGTTGGCGTCTTTATGTCCAAGCCAACGATATAAATCGTGAATAAAAAAAATGATTGGTACGGGCCTGCCTGCAGGCAACCAAACTCGGGTCTCTTTACTCAAATAAATTAATATCTTCACGCAGTTCCCAATACAGGGGTAGACTTAAATCTCCTATTAAATAATCAGTTACTTTTTTAAAACGACAAGACACACAAAGTAAATGTTGGTCACAGTAAATGGTTGGTAAAACAAGCTTGTACTCAGATCGTGTTGCAACAAGGCATAAGAACAAGCTCATTTTGCCAACCTCGCGACTCCCCCTACACCTTGAAAGAAGAAACCAATATATTTAGAAGACCTGTAATAAAAAAAGGTACATAAAGGTCAAGCCTCTGTTAGGTGACAAATAGACAGCAGAATAATTAATCATTTATAAACAATAATTTATTTTCTGTTCCGTATTTAAATAATTTTCAACAGAGAATAAAAACACAAATACTAAATATAGGCGGAAACAAGCATCGTTAAACAGAATATCGTTAGGGCTGGGATATCAATTACATAAGTACATATCAGGTATACCAAAGTTTTAATTAATTACTGCACACATCACTGAACAAAAATTAATATAGAGTTAATGGGACTAATCGCGATTGTGATGTCCATGATATTGGTGACAAGTGCGCGATAAAAAGTGACGCATGTCGCTCGACAAACATTATAGAGAGTCACCATGCGTCTAGTTGCGAATGCAGGACTTCGTACACGTCATCTGTATGGTGACAGGAATTTAAATACTGATAGAAAAGTCAGTATCCATTCTCACGTGAATGATATATGACCTTGAACCTCCACTGCAGGAAGTATTCCTCCTACGAAAGGCAGAGTAGGAATATTTAACATAATCGTCTCATATGACGGTATTATTGAGGATCTGCTGAATTTTAATCTGGTGTTTTTCGTGATAGTTATCCCGCCATCTGTTGTTGCCATTACAAATACATATATAGATAGGGACAACATCACATACATTGCTACGATCCCAATGTAAGACGCTAAAGCACTTGTGGTATGGGAATCGGAAACAACAAAGGCACCACAAACACCCAGACCCGAAAAAATTTAGGAAAAGCGTTTTCAACACTAACCCGAACGGGAATCGAACCCGGGACCTTATCACCATTGAAATCGGTGTGTACACCACTTATTGACGGAGGTCGTTAAATATTCTATCACTGATACATATTACAAGTTAAGGCCATACAAGGATACATTAAGAGATAACGCAGACTAAATATTTCACCGAATTACAAAGCTTTGTTAATTTAAAACATGACGCACCTAATAACTGTACCGTTCACGAATGACTCATGCAGTAACACGAGTAAGTTTACCTTCTCGATACACGACTCCATGATTAGCACACAATGGAAGTTGGAACAATTAAAACTGGCAATAATACTCCACCGTGTACAATAAAAAAAGATTACGAAGACTCTTCTTCTTCTTTACAGCCTATCAAGACTCCACTGCTGAACTAAGGCCCACTGTTTTCACAAAGAACGGTCCCAAGCCTGCATCCATCGACTTCCCGCAGCACTGTGAACCTCTTTGTTCCAAATAGATTTCGGTGAGAGGGTGGTAAGGTCTTAATCTCTATCTACTCCAGCAATAGGAAAATGCGTGAAGATTAAAAAAAAAGAGAAAACCGCTGTGGTTTGAGAGAATAAATGCAACGGCAACCTTGACCTCCGAGACCTGTGGTTAGAATGTTGCGGTCGACGGTCAGACCCGTCGAGACGAAACGTTTCACTGCGCAAGGAGATACAGTAGAGAGAGCGTAGGAGAGACGTATTGATTGTGACTACATCGCCCACATTACTTATACACATAAATAATACATGCATAGATAGGGACAACATCACATATACTGATCTGATCCAAAAGTAAGCAGCTTATGTACTTGTCAGCTTACGTAGTTAATGAGAAACAACGAAAGTCCCACAAACACCCAGACCAGAGAAAATGTACAAGTGTTTTCTACCTTGACCCGTTCGTCAATCGAACCCGGACCCTCAGAGCTGTCGACGCCATGAAAATAGATGTTTACGCCACTCGTCCACGAGGGTCGCCGTACATATATGTACCTATTAATGTTATTCGCCGATTATTCGTGAATAATATCACGAAAAAACACCGTCACTTGTATCACCGTATCATCACTGTAAACGTAATTAGCGTCATTTGAAGTTTTTTCTTCTTGTTCTTTTAAACCTAAGTAATTTATGCGTACGAACACTATTTGATTCTTAAATAAATATAAATATCTTTACGCAATTCCCAGTGCAAGGTGTATCGAAAGATTTAATTGCCTAGACCTCTGTCTAGGGTAGACAGAGACTAGGGTAGACAGAGACTAGGGTAGACAGAGACTAGGGTAGACAGAGACTAGGGTAGACAGAGACTAGGGTAGACAGAGACTAGGGTAGACAGAGACTAGGGTAGACAGAGACTAGGGTAGACAGAGACTAGGGTAGACAGAGACTAGGGTAGACAGAGACTAGGGTAGACAGAGACTAGGGTAGACAGAGACTAGGGTAGACAGAGACTAGGGTAGACAGAGACTAGGGTAGACAGAGACTAGGGTAGACAGAGACTAGGGTAGACAGAGACTAGGGTAGACAGAGACTAGGGTAGACAGAGACTAGGGTAGACAGAGACTAGGGTAGACAGAGACTAGGGTAGACAGAGACTAGGGTAGACAGAGACTAGGGTAGACAGAGACTAGGGTAGACAGAGACTAGGGTAGACAGAGACTAGGGTAGACAGAGACTAGGGTAGACAGAGACTAGGGTAGACAGAGACTAGGGTAGACAGAGACTAGGGTAGACAGAGACTAGGGTAGACAGAGACTAGGGTAGACAGAGACTAGGGTAGACAGAGACTAGGGTAGACAGAGACTAGGGTAGACAGAGACTAGGGTAGACAGAGACTAGGGTAGACAGAGACTAGGGTAGACAGAGACTAGGGTAGACAGAGACTAGGGTAGACAGAGACTAGGGTAGACAGAGACTAGGGTAGACAGAGACTAGGGTAGACAGAGACTAGGGTAGACAGAGACTAGGGTAGACAGAGACTAGGGTAGACAGAGACTAGGGTAGACAGAGACTAGGGTAGACAGAGACTAGGGTAGACAGAGACTAGGGTAGACAGAGACTAGGGTAGACAGAGACTAGGGTAGACAGAGACTAGGGTAGACAGAGACTAGGGTAGACAGAGACTAGGGTAGACAGAGACTAGGGTAGACAGAGACTAGGGTAGACAGAGACTAGGGTAGACAGAGACTAGGGTAGACAGAGACTAGGGTAGACAGAGACTAGGGTAGACAGAGACTAGGGTAGACAGAGACTAGGGTAGACAGAGACTAGGGTAGACAGAGACTAGGGTAGACAGAGACTAGGGTAGACAGAGACTAGGGTAGACAGAGACTAGGGTAGACAGAGACTAGGGTAGACAGAGACTAGGGTAGACAGAGACTAGGGTAGACAGAGACTAGGGTAGACAGAGACTAGGGTAGACAGAGACTAGGGTAGACAGAGACTAGGGTAGACAGAGACTAGGGTAGACAGAGACTAGGGTAGACAGAGACTAGGGTAGACAGAGACTAGGGTAGACAGAGACTAGGGTAGACAGAGACTAGGGTAGACAGAGACTAGGGTAGACAGAGACTAGGGTAGACAGAGACTAGGGTAGACAGAGACTAGGGTAGACAGAGACTAGGGTAGACAGAGACTAGGGTAGACAGAGACTAGGGTAGACAGAGACTAGGGTAGACAGAGACTAGGGTAGACAGAGACTAGGGTAGACAGAGACTAGGGTAGACAGAGACTAGGGTAGACAGAGACTAGGGTAGACAGAGACTAGGGTAGACAGAGACTAGGGTAGACAGAGACTAGGGTAGACAGAGACTAGGGTAGACAGAGACTAGGGTAGACAGAGACTAGGGTAGACAGAGACTAGGGTAGACAGAGACTAGGGTAGACAGAGACTAGGGTAGACAGAGACTAGGGTAGACAGAGACTAGGGTAGACAGAGACTAGGGTAGACAGAGACTAGGGTAGACAGAGACTAGGGTAGACAGAGACTAGGGTAGACAGAGACTAGGGTAGACAGAGACTAGGGTAGACAGAGACTAGGGTAGACAGAGACTAGGGTAGACAGAGACTAGGGTAGACAGAGACTAGGGTAGACAGAGACTAGGGTAGACAGAGACTAGGGTAGACAGAGACTAGGGTAGACAGAGACTAGGGTAGACAGAGACTAGGGTAGACAGAGACTAGGGTAGACAGAGACTAGGGTAGACAGAGACTAGGGTAGACAGAGACTAGGGTAGACAGAGACTAGGGTAGACAGAGACTAGGGTAGACAGAGACTAGGGTAGACAGAGACTAGGGTAGACAGAGACTAGGGTAGACAGAGACTAGGGTAGACAGAGACTAGGGTAGACAGAGACTAGGGTAGACAGAGACTAGGGTAGACAGAGACTAAATATTTCATTGTTCGAAAGAGATCGCTCTTAAGCGATAAGAACGCCTTAATGTGCCTACATCTTAAGTTTATCTGTATGTAATTCTTTTCACAAATAAAAGATTAATTGTTTCAAGTTCAGTAACTGAAACATTATTTATCACATACTTTGTATAAATTAAATGTTCGATTGCATTAAGTTACAAGGAATAAATAATTTGTATGTCAGCTTCGCCCCTATATCGCAAAGTCACGATAGCCGAGTTGTTGGGTGGTCGGAATTTCGAGTCGAGAGACCCGAGTTCGATCCCCAGGTGGCAGTACCAATGAGTTTTTCGAAAACTTATGTACGAATTTCATCGTTGGCTTGACATAAAGACGGCGACGAGCTCACCACCTGTCACGTCCCGAAAATGTCTTCGGTGGAAGGTGGGTCCAAGGAACTTAATTGTCTAGACTAGACCTATGTCTACCCCTTTATTGGGAATTGGGTGAAGATATTTAATTTTTTTATTTACGTGTATTTGAGTGTTTGAGCGAGAAAGAATATGTACAATTCGATTATTTACATACTTAAATATTTCATTGTCTGAAAGAGATCGCTCTTAAGCGATAAGAACGCCTTAATGTGCCTACATCTTAAGTTTATCTGTATGTAATTCTTTTCACAAATAAAAGATTAATTGTTTCAAGTTCAGTAACTGAAACATTATTTATCACATACTTTGTATAAATTAAATGTTCGATTGCATTAAGTTACAAGGAATAAATAATTTGTATGTCAGCTTCGCCCCTATATCGCAAAGTCACGATAGCCGAGTTGTTGGGTGGTCGGAATTTCGAGTCGAGAGACCCGAGTTCGATCCCCAGGTGGCAGTACCAATGAGTTTTTCGAAAACTTATGTACGAATTTCATCGTTGGCTTGACATAAAGACGGCGACGAGCTCACCACCTGTCACGTCCCGAAAATGTCTTCGGTGGAAGGTGGGTCCAAGGAACTTAATTGTCTAGACTAGACCTATGTCTACCCCTTTATTGGGAATTGGGTGAAGATATTTAATTTTTTTTATTTACGTGTATTTGAGTGTTTGAGCGAGAAAGAATATGTACAATTCGATTATTTACATACTTAAATATTTCATTGTCTGAAAGAGATCGCTCTTAAGCGATAAGAACGCCTTAATGTGCCTACATCTTAAGTTTATCTGTATGTAATTCTTTTCACAAATAAAAGATTAATTGTTTCAAGTTCAGTAACTGAAACATTATTTATCACATACTTTGTATAAATTAAATGTTCGATTGCATTAAGTTACAAGGAATAAATAATTTGTATGTCAGCTTCGCCCCTATATCGCAAAGTCACGATAGCCGAGTTGTTGGGTGGTCGGAATTTCGAGTCGAGAGACCCGAGTTCGATCCCCAGGTGGCAGTACCAATGAGTTTTTCGAAAACTTATGTACGAATTTCATCGTTGGCTTGACATAAAGACGGCGACGAGCTCACCACCTGTCACGTCCCGAAAATGTCTTCGGTGGAAGGTGGGTCCAAGGAACTTAATTGTCTAGACTTGACCTCTGTCTAGGGTAGACAGAGACTAGGGTAGACAGAGACAAGAGAGGTCGAAGGGACTTCATTGTCTATTCTAGAAAATGAAGTCCCTTCGACCCACCTTCCACCAAAGATATTTTCGGGAAAACGTGACTGGTGGTGAGCCCGTCGCTGTCTTTATCTTCCGACCACCCAACCACTCGGCTATCGTGACATAATTTATACGTACAGACACTATTTCATTCTTAAACAACGGTCTTATATTTATTAATAAACATATTGAATAATCATACACGTCTACTTGAGATCTAATCTTGCGGATCGCGAACATCCCATGTCTTATTGAGTGGATGGTGATAACATACGTATAAATAGACAAAAAATACACACATATACATAAATATTTAAATATTGCAATTTATTTTACATACATACATAACACCTGTTAAAGTTCACTGCTGGACATAGGCTTCTCCCATAGGGAGGATTAGCCATAATCGCCACGCTTGGCAAGCGGATTGGCGATCGCAGTAGCAGACCACTCGCACCAGACGCTGCTGCCCCTCTTCGGCCTGTTTATTTTGATCATGACATATTTAGGAGATGGTTATCCCGCCAAATATCGGTTGCCATAACGATATTCAAGGGTATGTACCTTAGTCGCCTCTTACGACATCCACGGGAAAAAGGGAGTGGCAATATTGTTACGCCGTTACCACACGGACAATATACTGTTAACACAATATATTAAGGCATTGCGATTATGCCAAAACTTCCCACGGGAGAGGCTGATATCCAGCAGTGGACTATTACAGGCCATCATGTATGTATGTAATGTATTATTATTACATTTTCATTTACGTGTCACAGGTGATGATTTACGTGTCATACGTGTCAGGCTCGTACCAATGGGGTTTTCAGAGACTAATGTACGAATTGTATCGTTGGCTTGACATAAAGACGGCGACGAGCTCACCACCTGTCACGTCCCGAAAATGTCTTCGGTGGAAGGTGGGTCCAAGGAACTTAATTGTCTAGACTAGACCTATGTCTACCCCTTTATTGGGAATTGGGTGAAGATATTTAATTTTTTTTATTTACGTGTATTTGAGTGTTTGAGCGAGAAAGAATATGTACAATTCGATTATTTACATACTTAAATATTTCATTGTCTGAAAGAGATCGCTCTTAAGCGATAAGAACGCCTTAATGTGCCTACATCTTAAGTTTATCTGTATGTAATTCTTTTCACAAATAAAAGATTAATTGTTTCAAGTTCAGTAACTGAAACATTATTTATCACACACTTTGTATAAATTAAATGTTCGATTGCATTAAGTTACAAGGAATAAATAATTTGTATGTCAGCTTCGCCCCTATATCGCAAAGTCACGATAGCCGAGTTGTTGGGTGGTCGGAATTTCGAGTCGAGAGACCCGAGTTCGATCCCCAGGTGGCAGTACCAATGAGTTTTTCGAAAACTTATGTACGAATTTCATCGTTGGCTTGGACATAAAGGCGGCGACGGGCTCACCACCTGTCACGTTGTCCCGAAAATATCTTCGGTGGAAGGTGGGTCAAAGGGACTTAATTGTCTAGACTTGACCTCTGTCTACCCCTGTATTGGGAATTGCGTGAAGATATTTATATTTATTTTTAGCTTCGCCCCTTAAGTAATTAATAACAAAAGTTACTTACGCCATTCCCAATACAGGTGTAGACAGAGGTCTAGGCAATTAAATCTTTCGACACACCTTGCACCGATGTACGTCGCCGTCTTATTATCCAAGCCAACGATATAATTCGTACTTAAATTTAAAAAAAACCATTGGTACGAGCCTGCCACCTGGGGATCGAACTCGGGTCTCTTGACTCCGAATTCCCAACCACTCGGCTATCGTGACTGCTTAAGTTATACATTCATATATATTTCGTTACGTACACATCTCTCTGTCTCGCTCAATTTAAACGTGTGTTAATTGTAAACAGTAATGAATCGTATAACATTACGTGATGCGCTACACATATCCATTAATTATTATTTTGCCCTTTTGTGTACAACACGTTTTATACAGGTATTGATGATACGGAGGAAATTGTTCTGGAAACTTCATAAAAGTGGCTACTGAAAAGTCACAACGGTTTTCTACATTGATTCGTTCGGATAGCCTACATTGAACCCCTCAGAGCTGGCGATACATTGAAAACAGGACAAACTAGAACTCTGTTTACCCCTGTACTGGGAATTGCGTGAAGATGTTTATTTATTTATTTTCTAATACAATACCTAACACTAAATGTTCAGCAGATTTGATTACGTCATGACTCACTTGGTATAAATAGAAAGTGTCCATGGTAATGAAATATTTTAGTCAGTGAATAAATGGGTCTTTTTACATTTATAGGTTGATTTTTTTAATGAACCGTTTCGTAATGAAGCTGCTAATATAGAAGAAACAGGCTAAAGAAACTCCAAAGTATCATCTATTTCTTCTTTTAAGATTAAGAGACGGATCTCTTGAAAACTTTGCTTCCAAAGTTGAAAACATATTCTGTATGTGAATGACATTTTGTAAACGTAAACGAAAAAAATTACGCTGTCACTAAATATTCGAAAATGCATAATAAGACCAGAGCAAACAGAGGTGCGCTGCAGGCAATCGTTGGACGCGAGCGTCTACTGCGTTGCAACTTTCGCACCCCCCCCCCTGCCCCCCCCCCTCCCGCGATGTCATTACTTTTAATTGTCCCAATTTACGTCTTTATTAAATTAAAGGGCACTATGAGCGTCTGTGCTGAAGCTTAGTCGTGTCATATTTACAAAAAGAAAGTGACAATTTTTCAGTTACGTATAATAGCAAATTACAATGGTATTTTATACTCATAAATACATATAGGCCGGTTAAAGTCCACTGCAGGATATAGGCCTTCCTTCCCATAAGAAGGAATTGCCATAATCGTCACGCTTGGCAAGCGGATTGGCGATCGCAGTACCAGACCACTCGCACCTCAGACGCTGTGGCCCATCTTCGTTCTGATAATTGTGGTCTGATATTTTTATAGATGATTATCACGCCATCTATCGGTTACTATAACGACATTTAAATTTGTTGTCTTTAGTCGCCTCTTACGACAACCTCGGGAAGAAAGGAAGTGGTAATATTCCTGCACCGTTACCAAAAGGAGTTTGTATTTTATTATTTTGTTATTGCATTATATTATTTTATTAGTTTGTATATTATTTGTATTTATTGTATTTTAGCACGAGGTTTATTATGGACTTAGATTTACAAAAACTGCAATAAAATCATATAAATATATCTTCACATTCCTAATACAGGGGTAGACAGAGGTCTTAACAATTTTCTTTCAATCCACCATCCAACGAAGGCATAGGACAACGTGACAAGTGGTAACCCCGTCGCCGTACATATGTCCAAGGTAACAACATAAATCGTACAAAGTTTTTGAAAAAAATCCAATAGCACGAGCCTGCCACCTAAGGATCGTACTCGGATCTTGCACTGGACCTCTTAAACATAATATCATTTAAACAACATTATATATATAAACACATTATCAACGATACGTACTTATAACTATCGATATACTAAATATCGATAGAAACATGTATGAGTATGGTAATGACCTAGACGACTTCTTATCCGAATTCCACCACCTTTTACACAATGCAAAATCAATCCTGGTAAGTAGGCAGATAACTAAAAATGGATGACATATAACAAAAATAACTTAAACAACGTGAATGAATGACAATCTCGGATATACATTATATAATATTCTCTATTTCATCTTAGTTTTTTTTACAAAGCAAACACACTCACACACAACAAAGACACTCGGGTGTTATGGTACGTAATGTTACATTATGTTTTATGTACCATTTCGCAGCTTGATAGCTTCAGAATGAGTGTTTTTGAATGAGAGCTTAACATGACAAAATACATATTTGTGTTTCGTAAATCATCTTATTTATTTCTCTATTTTCACGGCATCTGATACATACAGCAAACTTAGTAAATAAAAGAAAAGTTTTTTTAACAAACGATATAAATAGCATATAAGTATTTGAAAGACCCATTGGTACGAGCCTGGCACTTGGGGATCGAACTCGAGTCTCTTGACTCGAATCACCCGATCACTCGACAATGTATATGCAATAGGCTCACCACCTGTTACGTTGACCGAAAAAAAAAGGTTCGGTGAAAAGTGGGTTGAACGGACTAAATTGTCTTAAACTTTATCTAGCCCAGTATTATTGTGAGTATGAACCGCTGCTCATGAACAACTGCAATACCAGAGGAATAGCAAATGCGTTGCCGGGCGGTAGAAAGGTATAGGCTCCTTTCTTGAAGAGCCTTAAGTCACATCGGTTCGGAAAAACCGCTGACGGCACCACATTCCATAAAGTGCAAGTCCCTAGCAGAAAATTCCTCGTTAAACGTACTGTGGTGGAATGCCAGGCATCAAGATGGTGTTGATGGAATTTTTGACTATGCCGTAAGGTACGATGGTGAAATTCAGCGGCTGGGATAAATCCGAACAATTCCTCGGAGCACTCCCCGTCGTACATAGCATCGCATTGAACTTGATCGCGTAGGTAAATCTTTACAGTATCGATTTATCAAATGCGTCATAAGTCATAAATCACTATTTAAAAAAGTGCGATTAAAAGAACGATTTTATAAAAAATAATACTGTTAAAAATATTAAATAATTAATTTTTCAACCATCTTTAGTTAATGATTCGATCCAATAAAGGCTTTTCCGTGATGGCAAATCAGTTAAACCCATTTTACCCCTGAGTTTCGTGAGTGGCAACATATTGAATGAAAAACAATGGTTATAGACAGCCTGATAATAAAATCCATCCTCCGTTTAGTATAAACATACATACATACATATAATCACGCCTCTATCCCGTGGGGGTAGGCAGAGACAACTTCTTTCCACTTGCTACGATCTCTATGTAACATCACGCATTTTGCGATAATTGGGGTTGGTAACACAACCTTCATCTTTAGAAGGGCCAGGACCATGGGCTGAAGACACTGACCATAAGGAGTACTTTATGTTATTAAATTAAAGATAGAAAATGTTTAAAATTTCAACTGACACGGGCGACCTAGTTAGGTCGAGGTTCGAATCCTGCCCGTGTCAGTTGAAACTTTCAACATTTTCCTCTTTAATTTAATAACAAAAAGTTCAAAATGAAAATTTGAATTAAGCATATGAACTTATAAACTAAAATCAATAAAAATTGCATAATAAAGAGAACTGTTAACACATTTGACCCTAAAACACACTTTTAACTAGTTGGGAGCCTAAAGATTGACAGTAAATTGTTAAAAGTTTTCCGTGAAATAATCCATTCGCCAATCATTCATTCATTTTTTACACTAATCCAAATTTAAGTGCTGTCGTATAACGCTGTGAACTGTTGACCCTAGGTTCATTTGATGTCGGAGTACAACGGAAACGGAAGCCTGCCTACTCCATTATCATTGCGTAGCTGTTAGCTAGGCGTGACTTGCTCATTACGAGTCGCCCCCAATCGACAAATTACCGCGGAGCCTCTGCTAAACTAATTCATGAGAATATTTACTATACAAGTACAGACTACCCGATAACCGTGTTGTTAGTGACGCTGCCTCAGAAGCAAAGGGTTCGTAGGTTCGATTCCCGTCGGGAGCAAACATTTGTATGATGAATATGAGTGTTTGTAAACGAGTCATGGATGTTTATAAGTATATATGAATATTTATCTATGTAAATATATTTGTAAGTCACGATAGCCGAGTTGTTGGGTGGTCTGAATTTCGAGTCGAGAGACCCGGGTTTGATCCCCAGGTGGCAGTACCAATGAGTTTTTCAAAAACTTATGTACGAATTTCATCGTTGGCTTGGACATAAAGATGGCGACAGGCTCACCACCTGTTACGTTGTCCCGAAAATATCTTCGGTGGAAGGTGGGTCAAAGGGACTTAATTGTCTAGACTTGACCTCTGTCTACCCCTGTATTGGGAATTGCGTGAAGATATTTAATTTTTTTAATATTTAAATATATTTGTAAGTATGACGTTTTCCCAGATAAGCCTCGGTGAAACAACTTTTCAACAATGAATATTTGAGACGAAATTACTTTAATGTTACCAGACCTCTGCTTGGAAAATTACGCGAAGATATAAAAAAGTACAATACAACTATCTAGGCAGGCTCGTACCAATGGGTTTTTCAAAAACTTATGTACGAATTATATCGTTGGCTTGGACATAAAGACGGCGACGGGCTCACCACCCGTCACGTTGTCCCGAAAATATCTTCGGTGGCAGGTGGGTCAAAGGGACTTAGTTGTCCAGACTAGACTTCTGTCTACCCCTGTATTGGGAATTGCGTGAAGACATTTATTTATTACAACTATCTACTATACTTTAGCATGTGGATTAATGTGAAGACGTTCACATTAATTTGGCTAACATTCTCCCGTTTCAGCCTCTCAAAAGAATTCTTCAAGGAATTCCTTTGCCCAGCAAGAGGCTTTGATATGTTGCTTGTTCTTGCGAACCGTAACGTCGCTGACGAGCCCGTTATTACACTCATTTTGAGAGTAAACTCTTATCTCAAATAATACGATTTTCAGATTCATTTATCTTCACGCCATTCCCAATACAGGGGTAGACAGAGGTCTAGTCTAGACAATTAAGTCCCTTCGACCCACCTTCCACCGAAGATATTTCGGGCCAACGTGACAGGTGTTGAGCCCGTCGCCGTCTTAATGTCCAAGTCAACGATATGAATCGTACATTAGTTTTTAAAAAACCCATTGGTACAAGCCTGCCACTGGGGTTCGAACTCGGGTCTCTCAACTCGAAATTCCGACCACCTTTCCACTCGGATATCGTGTCTTTCAGATTTTATCGCGTGTTTTAATTACTTTTTTTATAAACTATTTTTACTTCCATACATTTCAGATGCTTTACAGCATCTGTGGTCACGGGTAGTCTTTAACGTTTCGCATCCTAAAAAACTTTGTAAAAAACTAAACAAAACATCTTTTTATCCAAGCCAACGATATAATGCGTACATAGGAAATTATGGATGGAACTCAAGTCTCAACTCGATATTCTGAATTCTCTTAGTATAAAAATTTTTTTTAAAACTTGATTTAGTTGGGTAGTGAGAATAGGTAAATAAGTAAATATGCCAAACCCTAGCATAACGCATCACTAAATACTAAGTCTTGCATAAACATGAAGTCATTGTAAAGAAAATGCATCACTTCTAATAATAGAGGTGTTCAATGCTTATAGTAACACAAATTCCGTGCAGTGTTATCAATGTTGATAAGGACATTTATTCAGGTCAATATCTACTGATAGTGAGCTACAACTTCTTAATGTTATCAGCAACAGAAAACTCAGAATATCATGCATATTCCCCATTACACAGCAATTTACTAAAGTGCTAATTGACTACAACTGCCAAATTAGCACTTACATTCCACTAGAGTATGAAACTAGATAATAGTAAAGGAAAAACAGCAACATAAGCAAAAAATTCAATATAGATGATAAATCTCATTGATTTATGAAAACATCGAAGAATTGTTAAAAATTAATTAAAATTTGTATCTTAATTGTTCCCCACTAATATTTTTAATAGATTATCTTACCTTAAATATTTATGCCTACTGTTTACAACATATTTACTATGCTATACTACAGACATACTAGAGCACAAAATAAATAGAATATCAGTAATTTGAAAAAACTATTTGCACCAAGGACCCAATTATAAAAGTGTTTTGAATTGGGGCTCCCTCAATAAGGCTTTGCATAATGAGGTGACCATCCATAATTAGTTTAATATGATGAACACTTCTACAAAATACAAGTCATCTGTTAAAAATATTATTCTGTTTACTTTTAGTATCAGATTGATTAATTCTAATTTCACTCTGCAAACTCAACTTGATTCTGTGATTGGCTTGCGTCCAATATAATTTTTTTATAAACTTATGAATAATTTGTATCTTTGGTGTGATAAGTCATACAGTGATACACTCATAACTTGTCATATTGTCATAAATATATTTTAGTGAAACAGCAGTAAGAGAACAGACCTGCATAGAGCCGAGACAACTCACATTGAAGTACATTGTTTTGATATTTTATACATAAATTGCTTTATAATTATTTTTTTAACCTGGCTACTGTCAGCATCTGTATTGTTACATTTTATAGACATAATCTCATTTCATATGAGAAGCAATATCAATTGAACAAATTATAATTTTTAATATTGTTTGATACATAAATCTACCAAATCTGTTTGATACAAAATTTATACACAATGAAACACACCACATTGTGTAAAATTATAACATTGATATTGATAACCTATATGTTAAATAAGCAATTTCTAGAGAACAGACTTTGTTGGGTACATTTATATTTTTTTTTTAAATAAATGGTGAAATGAGATCCAAACTTGCACAGATAGGGTTCTATTTCCTTCACAAGATTGAGGATAGTTTTCTCATTGGATACACTTCTAGTTCGATTTGCACAACAACCCCAATAAAATATTTAAATCCCCAAAATATTTATAAATGGCACAAGAACAGTACTTACCTTTAATGAGCGGCTCAGTGACAACATTTATATCTTCCTGTGGTATCATGTCCATAAGTCTTGCAATATCAGTTGCCAGCATATGGTCAACAACTTCTAGTAGTTTTGGCTTCAGAGGGTGGAATTTAGTAAAATCATGATTTGCAAGGGTCTCCTGCATTTTTTTAATATCAGGGAAATCTCCAGGTGAAATCTGCTGTTCTCGTTGGATACGGTCGTAAATTTGCCCTAGGTTCTTTATCAACTCCTTCTTTTTGCCATCTTTGCCGAACATAGAAGGCATTTCTTTTCTTAGTTCGCTAACAATGTATGCATGGACTTTGGCAAGTCTTGCCCTTTTGATCAAGTCATTTAATTTACGTAATGCAGCATTTCTAGGTAAAGACTGCATGTCCTTGAAGAGATCTTGCTCTTCATCCTCAAATAAACGTCTATTGACATCATATCGAAGTGGTTGATCCCAGAAAGAACCAATGTAGACGCGGGCCACCTCAGGTGTTTGCAGCACCTTCCCTAATGACCACATAAGTGCACCATACACACGCATCAACTGCTGGTGGTCAATCATGTCTGCTTTGTTCAAAACAATTCGAATTTTGTCATCATGACCCCTCAACGCTTCAATACTTCTTCTAAACTCATCAGAAATGTCGAGTTTATGAGCATCAAACAATAGTATAATTCGGTCTACTCTCTCGGCAAACCATTCCAACACCCCTGTAAAATCGTAGCCACGGTCCACACGCTGTTTTTCTCCAGACAAAATACCCGGTGTATCGACGATAGAAATTCCGCGGAGGACAGGGGAGTTAACAGTAGAACACTGAAATCTGTTAAGGAAGGCGTTACCGAATTTACTGAGAGGGCGGAATTGTTTTTTCGGGTCGACAACAAGTGCGTTTCCTGGTATAACTCCTTCTTTCTCATCGTACATGACAGCGATAAACCGATCAGTAGTGGGTTCAGGTCCAATCCTTATGCCAGGGAAATCTCTCTCAAGAAGGTATTTGATGAAGGTCGTTTTACCGGTAGAATATTGACCCACCAACAAAATCATTGGCTTTGCATCAAAATCTGGTTCTTCTAGTTGCGGTGAATGAAAATCGTGGAATTGGTAATGTGATTCTAGAGGTAAAAGTTTAGTTTTATAAATTCTTTTGAGCCCCTCGACGACATTATCGATACTCTCAGTTTTTTCACCTTCCCTCTTTAGCCAGCTAAACATTATGGCGATAGTACACAAACTACCTAAATGTTAATAAGACCGTTCAGGCACTAATTCACTCACTGCACCACTTTGAATTGAAATTTATGAAAAATCCAACAATTGCTAGACCACCGCGATCATCCTCCTCTATAAAAATTTGTTGAATGACGTGTGTGACGTGACTTTCGTCAATGTTACCAGTTACCAGTTACCATATTAATACCGATTTAATAATCAAAGTATTAATAAACTAATGTGCGTTTTGTCACAGTGAGTAACCCAAACATGAAAATACTATTCTGAAAGTAGGGCCAAACCAATTAAAAGTTTTTGCTATTGCCAGCAAGGATAAATGTATTTTCTGCTTTTCGTCTAATAAGTAACATACTCATCAGTCGACAGTCACCTTTTTGTCACGTTTTTTCTCTAGTTCTACTCAAAATGTTTACAGCACATACCTACGGGTATGTTATGATAGTTCCGAATATCACCGTGGTCCTTCTATAAATGTCAATTAACCTGTAAGTTACAGCACAATTTTTAATATAAATTTATTTTCTTTGCACAATTCACACACTTCGCGTAAAAACATGAATTCATCATTCACTACTAATTAATCGATTATATTTAAATAATTAAATGACCTTATTGCACCGTCAGAGGCAGAACTGCGGGCATTAGTCACGAGTGTGAAAGAGGAATGTGAAAATGAAGATCTCCGTTTGAATACTAATAAAACTAAGGTTCTGGTATTTGAAAGGAACAAAGAAAGAACGAAGTGTGAAATATGGGCAAATAAGGAATGTCTAGAACAGGTGAATGAGATTGTGTACTTAGGCAGAGCTTTTAGCCGGGATGGAAGATGTGATATGGTTGTGGACAAGCGTGTCGCTGCCGGAAACAAGGTCAACGGTGCCCTGACTGCTTTAATCCAAAGACAAGACGTAGTGAAAAATGCACGCATTGCGATACACAACGCAGTGCTGGTACCGACTTTGTTATATGGCATACCAGAAGTAATGGGTATGCCAGAAGAAGCATAAAAGCAGGTTAAATGCAGTGGAGATGCGATCTCTTCGTAAAATGTGCGACCTTGGCCGACCGGAAGCGAAACGAAGAGATTCGCAAAATGGTAGGTTTGAAAGATGACCTTATCACTAAAATGGATAAGGGCGTGCTTCGATGGTTTGGGCACGTTGAGCGAATGATCGAAGACCGAATGGTGAAAAAAATATATAGCGCGAAAGTTAATATTAAAAGGGGTCGAGGTAGGCCGCGAGTAACTTTTAAAGACCATGTGAGCAAATTTCTCGAAGACGGGAGGGACAAGAGTACTCGGATACCTCGACGTGCATGTATGAAGAAAATGGTGAATCTGAAAGAAGCGAAAGAGGTATGTAAGGATCGTGACACTTGGCGATCTGTTCTCTCTGGCTACCCCGTCAGGGATTGTGCGAGAAGATAAATAAATAAATAAATGCACATGTACAAAAAGTTTCAGTTTTCATTTTGACAAGCCATTCATTTTATGAAAGCAATAAAAGCATTCATGGCATATGTTCATTCTAAATATAATATGTTACTATAATGTAAACCATTTTAGAAAAGTATTTAAACCAACTTAAAGTAATAATAATACATATATAGGGACAACATCACATACGAGTGGTGATCCAAAAGTAATGATAATCAAAATAGAACACGGCAATTAAAGTTAAAATAATAATTTATTTTTCTACATAGTCTCCTAACAAATCGATACATTTAGTCCACCTTTTTTCTAAACACAGGATTCCCTTTGAAAAAAATTCTTTGTCTTGACCCTCCCAAAACGCTTCAACAGCGGCCATTACTTCGCTATCGTCTTCGAATTTCTTGCTTCGCTTGGAGGCGTTCCTTGAGTCGAGGAAAGAGGTAGAAATCACTAGGAGCTAGATCTGGCGAATAGGGAGGGTCTTCGAGCACTTCGAATCCCGTTTCATGAATGGCAGCCATCGCAACTGCGGCTTTGTGAGCCGGTGCGTTGTCTTGGTGAAACAGCACTCCAGGTCGCAGTTTGCCGCGTCTTTTTTTCCTTAATGGCCTCCCGTAATCTTCTTATTTGGTATGCGTAGTAAGAGTCCGTAAAAGTGGCTCCCCTTTCCAAATATTCCACCATAATTATATCTTAAACGTCCCAAAAAGGCCATAACCTTTCTAAGTCATCGATATTTGTTTCGTTTCAGGATCAAAATGGTGGATCCAGGTATGGGAATCTAAAACAACGAAGGCACCACAAACACCCAGACCCGAGAATATGTAGAAAAAGTCGTTTTTCTACGTTGACCCAACCGGGAATCGAACGCGGGACCTCAAGATGGCGACACCTTAAAACCGGTGTTTACGCCACTCGTCCACTGAGGTCATGAAGAGACTTATACATATGCTTAGTTTTTTCAGCTTGCTAATATCATGAAACAACATTATCAAAGATCTTTCATTTATTGACTCTTTCAAAATGTACACAGCATCTAGCAAAATAATTATTTATTTTGATATCTGTGGGGGCCTGTTTTTTAATCGCCAGTTATAAATTACTTTTTTCCTAGTTAGGTTGGTACACTTAAAAAAGTACGTTTACTTGCGTTTTTAGCCAAAAGAAAATAGATATAGTAAATGTTTTTAGTTTAGTACCATGTTTCATGTAATTACCATGACTCCCTGTAAAAGACCATTGTAGCACGAAGGCTTCTCCCGTACGGGAGGATTTGCATAATAATGGCCTGGCAAGCGGATTCGCAATCACAGTAGCAGACACGTTGCAGGCACATGTATCTGTCTGTTATTTTTCAAGACGGTTGTGCTTTTCTGTAGATAGACGGGAAAACTGGGAAGATTATTCTTATTCCGATACCGCATGAATAATTCTCACATCGAATGAAACACTTCTAGTTACTATAATACCGATATTTTATGACATGGAGTTAATTTGATATTTTACGAAACTCCAAATCGAATCGAAAACACGTGATAACCACACCAATATATTATGACGTAGATTATATTGTAGAAAATAACATATTGTAACGTAGATTATGCAGTATTTGTATTATATCTGTGTCTTTGTCACATATATATTATCTGTTTGTCATTCTTTGTTGATAACCTCCGTGGTTCAAGCCATGTTATTGTTATTTTTGGAAACTTGGAATATTTGCATTTGACTAAGGACAATGACGATATTTCATGATGAAATAGAAATTGAAGATTTCGATTATGATGATGAAGAGGAAATGTATTACTACCCTTGTCCATGTGGTGACAGATTTCAAATCAGTAAGGTTAGGTTAATTACAAAAATAAATAAATACTTATGTGGATTAAAAGTCGTACTATGTTTATGTTTGACAAACATTTTAGTCTCCGTATTAAATAATAGCTTTAATATAATAATAATTTGGAAAAATTAAACTATTATTAATTTATAACAATATTTTTTTCAGGAAGAACTCATGGCTGGCGAAGAAGTAGCTACTTGCCCAAGTTGTTCACTTGTAGTGAAGGTTATTTATGATCTGGTAATGATTATTCTTATGTTCTGTTATAAATTGTTACATGATAAAGAGCCTAATACAAATGAATATGTTTTAGGAAAAATTTAAAGCAGAAGCTGAAGAATTAAGTAATGAGGATGGTGATAAGGAAGTTGTGAAGGCTTAAAGGGTAAAATAACACCTGAAATATAATAGAATGTTCCAACGATGAGCTGCCATGTAATGCTGAAGATGTGACAATGCTACAGGTAAACCCCCCCAAGCCTGTGCAAGATGATGCTGTGATCACTATACATTGTAAATAAGAACACACTGTGTTTGTATATAAATTATATTACTGTTACTTATTGATTGTCAGTAAAACATAACGTTTTTACAATTTGTTTAATTTTTTTAAGCATTTGCAGTACACAATCCTGATCAAATAAGTTTATGTCATTTTTAAACATCTAGAATACTTCTTTTGAGTGTTTTTCATCTTCAAAACAATAATACATTCTGGTACTCATAAAACTATCAAATAAATTAACCTAATAATATAAAAAAAACGCTGTTGACTAGCTAAATAATATTTAATTTTATATAACTACTTAGTCAAGTCAAATAGACAAGCTATGTTGACATATTGTCATCAAATATGATATTGTACAGTAGATAACAGAATACTAACTTTAAAATTCTATGAATATGTCATACAATATTTTTAAACTGTCTATGATCTGGATGCTTATATAGTTGTAAAATATTAGTAAACATTAAAAATTATTTTTCAATTTATTTTACAAAATGAGTCCTTTAATGGAAGGATATATTTGAGCTATAACACAATAAGCAGAGATACAATACAAACAAAATTATCTCTACAATGAGACACTTTAAAAATGACAATATGTATGTTCTATTGTATTTAAAATAAATATAAGCATTTTAAATATTCACTTTACACAATTGAATGCTAAATATGAAATTTTCTATATTATTATTGATACAAAGCATCACTGCAATATAATATTCAATTAGTGTATTCTATTATAAATTCATCCATGAAGCTATTACTTGATAATAAACACAAATCATAATAGAGTTTAAATGATAATAGACATTAATTCAATTATAATTAACAAACTCATTACTTAGTTATTGATAAAATACTGTAATAAATATTTACTATAAAACACTAAAGCTAAAGCGTCAAAATAATATCACAATAATTAAAAATTTGGTAATTAAAAGCATATACTGAAATCTTTAATAAAATATAATCTAATGCTATATTTTACTAATATTATGTCTATTTCAAGTGCATAAGCAAATCTCAACAAAAGTACACTAGCATATTACCTATTTATTGTTATACATATTGTTTAAAAACATTTTTAAGCACTATGCTAGATCAATGATATATAAGCTGCAAATCGCTTGGAATGTGAGAAATCAATTATTTTTAGTAGTATTTATATAGTTTTCGTAATTATAAAATTTTACAAATCATAATGTAATCTTTGGGTTTATAATAACTGTTTCTTAATGATTTTCTTGCATTACCAATGACTTCAAGAGTTTACTGGCTTTAAAATCACATTTTACACATTTATTCTTAAATAAACATTACCACAGTTTACTAAAGTGCCCTTTTGAAGAAAATGAAACAAGTTTTAACTGTCCGAATAGTTAAATTAAGTTAAGCTACAATGACAGAGATGTTGATACTTTACAAATTCATCAAGTTAACGACAAAATGTAATGTACTTCATAATATTATGAGTAAGAGGGTCTTTTTTTTTAAATCCCTATCGTTAGTTTGAAAGTGGTATACCTGTGCCGGTGGCGTAGGGCAAGTAGTAGAGCTTGTGGGAGGCGTAGTCCTATGAGGGCGGCGGGGAGTGCGGGTGCGCGGGGGCGGGCGGGGCGGCGGCGAGGGCGGGCGGGGCGGGCGCGGGCGGGGAGGGGGCGAGGGCGGGCGGGGCGGGGGCGAGGGCGGGCGGGGCGTGGTGCGAAGCTACAGGCGCTCCGGGCACGCCGAAGTGGCGCACGGCTGCCTCCAGCGCCACGTTGTTGCCGCTGAAGTATGCAGACACCGCGTTGTGGAACAGCAGCAGTTGTTTGTTCATCACTTTCACCTGGATCAATCAAATATATATACCTTCAGTCTCATTCCCAATACTGGGGTGGACATAGTTCTAGAAAATTAAGTTCATTAAACCCAAATTTCACTGCGAGTTTGAAATACAGTGACAGATGGTAAATACATTTCGGTTTTTTGAAAGTGAAACACAACTCTTGCTATGCTGCTATTTGGCAACAGAAAGGGTAAGAGAGCGGTACTGTCCCAGAAGACTCTCAGGCAGACTTTTTCTCTGCCTTCATTTACAGGTTATGATTGTTATATTATTACTAATACTATTAATATACTACTAATATTACTACTACTGCTATGATATAGGTTTAAGGATTACATTTTTTAATAATTTTTAAAGTATGTATTATTTATTTCTGTCAAGCTAATATTCGCTATTAATTTGCCCCACTCTGCCATAATTTAACTAAGACTTCCTTTTTACGACAAGTAACAATAGGTTCCCTACACATAACACCATATATTATACATGTGGAAAAAATAAATTATGGTAGCATAGTGGTTGGATGATTGGGATTTGAATCAAGAGAACTCAGTTCGATGTTCAGATGTCAGGCTCGTACCAATGGGTTTTTTCTAAAACGTGTATGAATTATATCGTTGACTTGGACATAGAGACGACGACAGGCTCACCACCTGTCACGATGTCCTAAATATTAAGCATATGAGTGATATGAAAAAATATTGAGATAAATATGATGAAATCAATATTTCATTTCATTCAACACTCAATAGTGTTGAGTGTCTATGATGGGTATGGTGAAGTGTAGTGTGCGTGCGTGTGCGTGCGTGTGCGTGCGTGCGTGTATGTGTGCGTGCGTATGTGTGTGTGTGTGTGTGTGTGTACCCGGTTCTCGTGCAGCAGCTGCAGCTTGACGGCGCAGTCGTCGCGCAGACGCTCGTAGTGGCGGCGGCGGCGCTCCATGCTGGCCTGCAGCGCCGCGCCGCTCGCCGAGCCGCTCGCCGCGCCGCCCGCCTCCACCTCGCTGCGGTACGCGTCGTACTCCACCCTGACACCACCAACGCCGGTTTTATACCAACTGTACAGCACTTACTGTTCAGGGGCAACTACAGTAAACAAATACATACAGAGATAGGGTCGATATTACATACATTGCTTTGATCCCGAAGTGAATAGCTTAAGCACTTGCATTATGAAAACACCCAGACCCGAGACACTGTAGATAAATTGTTTTCTACATTGACCCGACTGAACCCGGGACTTCAAAGATGACTTCCATGTGTGCCCATTGGGAGTTAATTTGAATCTATTTTCGTAGGTTCATTGTCCAACCAAAGGTTATAAATTCTTCTAAGGGAAATAACCTTCCCCCTTCCAGTTTTTTAAACCTGGAATTTATTGTGACCTTCTGTGAGGTTGTGGCCATGCCTTGTGAAATCTAGGGCTCAATATTAAATTTGGTTGACAGATTTATTAACTGTACAGTTTGTGCATTTACAATTTCCAACCAAATTCTACATTCCAGCTTTGCATTACATTCCAACTTGGAATTTGTGTCCGTTGGTTATTTATGGAATGATAATGGGAGAAGCAATTAAAATATGTCTGCAGTGAAGTAAGCACATTCTGCTACCTTTTAAAAGAAACATTACTTTTTCATTTCATTGTAAGTCACAATAGCCGAGTTGTTGGGTGGTCGTACTTTCGAGTCGAGAGACCCGAGTTCGATCCCCAGGTGGCAGTACCAATGAATTTTTCAAAAACATATATACGAACTTCATCGTTGGCTTGGACATAAAGGCGGCGACGGGTTCACCACCTGTCACGTTGTCCCGAAAATATCTTCGGTGGAAGGTGGGTCAAAGGGACTTAATTGTCTAGACTTGACCTCTGTCTACATCTGTATTGGGAATTGCGTGAAGATATTTATTTATTTTTATTTATTCATCTCATTGTGTTAAAAATGAAATCAGAGCAAATTTTTTTTTAATACAAATAATAAAAGGCTGCTCAGCTTCTCCATAGTTATAATGATGATTACTATGTAACTTTCATGGAGCGAAGATAAATAAATAAATAAATATCTTCACGCAATTCCCAATACAGGGGTAGACAGAGGTCTAGTCTAGACAATTAAGTCCCTTTGACCCACCTTCCACCGAAGATATTTTCGGGACAACGTGACAGGCGGTGAGCCCGTCGCTGCCTTTATGTCCAAGCCAACGATATTAATTCGTACATAATTTTTTTTTTTAGAAAAACCCATTGGTACGGCCACTTGAGGATGGAACTCGGGTCTCCTGACTCGAAATTCCAACCACCTAACCACTCGGCTATCGTGACTTTTGGAGCGGAGATAGTCTTTTTATTTATATCACAGTATACTGGCATCCTACCGTGCAGCTTCGTACTGCCGGATTGTGAGCAGGGTGTCCTCAATGGTCTTGTTGGTGAGCGTGTTGAGAGAGTTGTTGAAGAAGTGCAACGCAGCGAGAAGGATCTCTCCGTTGCGCGTCAGAGATCTCTGCGTGTCAGCGTTGTATAAGAACCTGCAACATCATTGCTAAGTGACTAATAACTATTACATTACGTTGAATGTTGAATAGATGTTATACTGTCACATTTTGTTTTGTTATGCTGAGGTCTACGAAATAAAATAATTTATTTATCAATATAAGTAACATATGTTACATCCTTGAATTAAAAAAAAAGTCACGATAGCCTAGTGGTTGGGTGGTTGGAATTTCGAATCGAGAGACCCAAGTTCGATCCCCAGGTGGCAGGCTCGTACCAATGGGGTTTTTCAAAAACTTATGTACTAATGATATCGTTGGCTTGGACATAAAGGCGGCGACGGGCTCACCAACTGTCACGTTGTCCGGAAAATATCTTCGGTGGAAGGTGGGTCAAAGGGACTTAATTGTCTAGACTAGACCTCTGTCTACCCCTGTATTGGGAATTGCGTGAAGATATTTATATTTATTTATTTATCAATTTTTTAATCTACCACCATTTTGTAATAAGGTTCCTCTTCTTCTTCTTTTTTACAGCCTATCAAGAATCCCCTGCTGAACCTATGTTCAGTTCCGTTCACCGTTCCTGACCGTTCACTGTGGAAAGTTTTAGGGGAGGCCTATGCCTCCCCTAAAACTTTCCACAGTGAACGGTCCTCAGCCGCCTGCATCCATCAACATCAAGGTTCCTCTAACGGAGAAGAAACAGGCACAAAAAAAAGAAATGTTTTTTTTTACAAAGAAATTAATTTAGTAAATTAAGCATTTATTGATTAAGAAATAGCATGGGAACTATCAATTCATTCCCAGGGGTTACTAATATTAAATTACTCATTTTAATACTGTAACAGCCCATTTACAGTACTGTTTATATATAAATGCTTTTAACCTATTAACAGACAAATTTTTAGAATATGAAAAATTACTCTGTGGAAGCGACCATTGTCACTATAATAAGAAAGGCTGGTTGGTGGTAACACAAGCACTGTCCCATGCGGCTTACACTGCCCACAACATTCAGTAAAAACACTTCTCCACTGCTAGTGCGATTCATTTTCAGCCATACCAATGGTAGTCATTTTCTTATTAACAGAAACATACCTACACACTGTTTCTTCTTCGTTAGAGGAACCTCATTATAAAACTGTGGTAGATTAAAAAACTGACTATCGATAAATGAATGAATGTTCTTGTTTTGATGAAAAAAAAATATTTGATTCGAACGAAGGCACCACAAACACGGAGACAGAAAAAGTGTTTTCTACATTGACCCGACTGGGAATCGAGAAAAATGAACCTCAAAGCTGTCGTGGCCATGGAAACCGGTGTTCCTCGTTCACGGACGTTTTAACAGAGAGCCACGCATCAACTTTTGTTGTTGCATGAATGGGTCGGCTCGACCGGGGAAGTACCACAACCTCACAGAATACCGGCGTGAAGTAGAAGTCTAACAAACTTTTGCGTTTCGTCTGGTGAGTGCAGATAACCGGTTGCCCACACACCCCCTCCCCATTCTGTGGGAGGGGAGCACCCTAAGGTAAGCAACGCATCTGCTATACCTCTGGTATTGTGGGTGTTCATGGGCGGCCATAATCACTCACCATCACGTGAGCCACCTGCTCGTTTGCCACCCTTTTCAATAAAAAAAAAGGTTTTCTTTGCTCTTGTGACTGAGAGCTTTAGCGTGTGTTTTCTAATGAAACGCGCGCTAAACTTCACCAGCTTTACGCTTTATCTGCGACTTCAACTGTCGAAAAAATATTTTCCTATTACACATAAGCAAATATTTTTTAATTCCAATTTATATTATTAGAGATATATAATACCTTAAATATATATCGTTGGCTTGGACATAAAGGCGACGACGGGCTCACCACCTGTCACGTTGTCCCGAAAATATCTTCGGTGAAAGGTGGGTCGAAGAGACTTAATCGTCTAGACTTGACCTCTGTCTACCCCTGTATTGGGAATTGCGTGAAGATATTTATTTTATTTTATTATTTATAAATATCAATATTTAATCGAGTATATCTATAATAATCATAACAATCGATTGTCCACTTCCGTTCTTTTTTCACAGAAAAGGGCGTGACCTTGTTTATGACAAAAAAAAAAAAAAAAAAAACGCAAGTCGACACAAGTCCGCCCCCGCTCACTGGTTCTGCAGCTCGGGCGACTTCTGCGCGAGGTCCGCGAACGCGTCGGCGAGCGCGCGCTGCGTGTGCGCGGCGGCGGCGAGCTGCGCGGCGAGCGCGCCGCTCAGCCGCAGCACGCCGCCGTAGCGCCGCTGCGTCTCGCGCACCGCCTCGATCTTCGCCTCCAGCTCTGCGCGCCAAGCGGCCAACGGTAGCCAAAGCAGGCACAACGCACAACGCTGTAGCGCGTTGCGTTCGTGAGTTCGACCCCTCCCCCCCACCAGGTGGCAGGTACGTACCAAGGGGAGTTTTCAAAACCCATGTACGATTCATACCGTTGGATCGGACGGCGACGGGCTAATAACTATCTTAGTTCTGACCGTGGGTTGAAGGTCTATGTCTACCCCTGTATTGGGAATGGCGTGAAGATATTTATTATTTATTTATTTACAACGCTAACTAAAATGTTCCTGCATCTGAATAAGCCCCAAATTCGGAATGCAAGTGCCTTTACTGGTCGTGGTCTATTTAACATGCGTCTATTCAATTTAGGTATTAAAGACAGCTCTCTGTGCCGAGCGTGCATGCAGCACCAGAAGACTGCAAAATACAGGGCTAAGGATCATGGTGAAACAAATTCTCTTCCAGATTTCACCAGTGACTTTAAAGGACTGCTGGGATTCCTTGAGGAGTTGCCATGGCTCGAATAAACATAGACATTCTAGCCCATACGCAAAATGCGCGCTAAGCTCATGGAATCGCGGAAACCAGACCCACTAATCTAATCTAATGGTAGGACACAGCTTTGCCTCTGTATGGTCACCTTCAATGAACCTTTTTGTTGACACTATTTACAAGTTATAAAGTAATACAAAATTATTCTAGTACTTGCCATTTATACAAACTTTTCCAGACATTTGATTTTGCATATAATTACATACTTATTAATAGCTAGGTCTTGCATAAATTATATGATTTAGCAATTAAACAATTAAAAAAATATATAAGGTATTATTGGTCCTCACTCATATGCGTAAATATGTCAAACTTCATAGACAAAAAGAATTTACATAGTTGTTATGAAATAATAATATTTCACGGTTAACTTTGCATTTGTTTGCAATTCAAACAAGACTTCGTTTGTTGAATAGCAGCAGCTAGTTGCAATTATTAGCAGATTGAAAATGCATAGGCCAAAACATGATGTCAGTTACTTAATGAGTTTAGTAATATATGGTTTATAAAAATAACATTTGGCTTCACAAATATATTTTATGAATATTCATATCTTAAGAGTAAAAAATCCTTACCTGTATCAACTGTTCTGGAGCTCTTGCCTAGTTTCTCATATAAAAGTTGTTTTGTACATTTATATGTTGACACTCCCCAATTTTTCAATGATTCTAATTTAGTAGAGCTGGAGCGTACGACTGTGCTTGTTCCTGCTGCACCATTCTGAGACACATCTGGTGGTGCTGCACCAACAAAATATAGTTAGAAATCAAAAAATAAATATCTTTCAGCCATTCTCAATACAGGGATTTAATTAAATAAGAATTAAGCTCTTTGAACAACTTTACGACAAAGAAATTTTTTGGGACAAACTGTCAGGCGGTGGGCCCCTCGCCGTCTTTAGTCCACGCCAACAATACAAATCTTACAAAAGTTTAGATATATCCCATTAGTATGGGCCTTAGGGATCGAACTCCAATCATGACTTGAATTCTGATCACCCAACCACTCCACAATCATGTAAGTCACAAATAACATAGTTACTTATTTTAAAAATCAAGACTATAACATAAAATTATTAAGCATAATACTAAACCTATTAAATACCAAAAGAGAATAAAAATATATACCAAATAATGTAAAATGTAATGGCAATAGACGGCGAGGTTATCGTCTAGAAACACCAATACAATATTGATCCAAGCATTGATGGGCAGCATTGTGCAATGTATTTGGTTACATTAAGCAAATTTACTGTTAAGGTTTGGGTATTTATATTAAAATTGTTGTATAAATGAATAGTTTAACGTCCTTATTGCTTACCATAAGCTGGAGGGAATGGCATAGAACGCGAAGTAGGGAATTTCGCTTCGGTTCCAGACGTGATGGAATCACTAGATTCTCGGAGAGGCGGTGTATCTTTTAACATCTCATGAATACTTCGCTCAGATTGCCTAAAAAGCCGAGAAATTTTTAAACGTTTTATTTTTGAGATCAAACATACGTTGCAAGAAATAAGTTACCGGTAATGCAAGAAGTTTAATATACATACCATTTCGACATTGTGACTAAGAGATGATTTTTTATGCTATAAAAAATAGTATATAACGTTTATTAATGTATCTTTAATTAACATAGGAACAGTATCATTTTATCGTTTCATTTTAATAATTTTTCTAGGGTCTTTTGATTGAATTTTTAATTTATAATCAGAATTATACAAAGACGCAAGCCGTATGTCATTGTCATAAATGTCGGCCGTTATTGTCAAAATATATCTGTCAAAGTCAAGCATTGCCTGCTCTCTCGAGCGAATAATAAAAACAACAACAACAAAGGTCTAAATTTTTCCATAATCATATCAGATTACCATAGACTGTATGGCGTAAAATCACTAACCATCGAGATTAATAGCAGGAATAAAATTTGCTTTAGGCATACTATAACATAAAATTATATCGCAAAGATCTAATTTGCCATAGTCATATCAGATTTCCATAGACTGTATTGAGTAAAATCTCTAACCATCGAGATCAATAGCAGAATTAAATTTGCTTTAGACATACTATAACATGATAACATAAAGGTCTAAATTTTGCCATAGTCATATCAGATTGCCATAGACTGTATGTCGTGAAATCACTAACCATCGAGACCAAAAGCAGGAAATTTACTGCCAACCCTGATGACTTGACCTTTCAACATACAACGCACGCACGCTGCGGACCAACGAGAAGATCTTGGAGCTGAAAGAAGAGGTAAGCAAGATGCACAGGAACATTATAGGATTGTCTGAAGTCCGAAGACAGAGGGAGGACTCGATAATCCTCAAATCCAGTCATTTAATTTACCACCGGGAGGGCAACCATCGGTACCAAGGAGGTGTCGGATTTTTCATCCACAAGTATCATCAATAATGTGGTTAAGATCGAAAGTGTGTCGAGGAGGGTCGTGTATCTTACCTACCTTACTCAGAATAACCACCAATTGAAGGTCATCCACTTCAACCTCGATAAATATTACCTTTATAAATATAAAATTTTGCAGAATCCGCCGCAAACTAAAGCCACAAAAGTTATCACTCTCAATTCTCGTTCAAAGTTCAAATCTCATTCTTTAACGCATGGAAACCCAACGTGAAATGAGGCTGCAGTCTTAAATTGATGCGGAATACCGGCAACTAAATAGATAGATCTCAATCTGCATACCGGTAACTGAATAGATAGATCTCTATCAGCATACTGACCACTGAATAGGTAGATATTTAAATGTATGAGGCTAAGTATAAGTAAGCTCAATCGCGCTCGTATTGAACATGTGATATAATCAATGCTCCAAAGTCTTAGCCATAGATTTGTCTGTCGGTAAGAGCCAACGAATTAAGTTGAAGACCGAGAATGGTGCAGTAATTTCAACTGGAGCTGCGATTTTGAGTGAGCTCGAGAGATTTTATGGACAGCTCTACACATGGTCCTTGAACTCACTACTATCTATTGTCAGAAGCGACCCCAGAGCCAGGCCTACCCGACGCTACTCCGACGATAACCTTGACTCTCAAAAAAAAATATCTTCACGCAATGCCCAATACAGGGTAGACAGAGGTCAAGTCTAGACAATTAAGTCCCTTTGACCCACCTTCCACCGAAGATATTTTCGGGACAACGTGACAGGTGGTGAGCCCGTCGCCGCCTTTATGTCCCAAGCCAACGATGAAATTCGTACATAAGTTTTTGAAAAACTCATTGGTACTGCCACCTGGGGATCGAACTCGGGTCTCTCGACTCGAAATTCCGACCACCCAACAACTCGGCTATCGTGACTTACTTTTACTCTCAAACAGATTAAAAACTCAAGGCTCATGGTGAGGTCGGAGCTTCTGAAAGCGGGTGGGAAACCGGTACTTGTAGTCCTTCAGAAGCTGTTTAGTTCCGTCATCCACAGTTGCGTTACACCAAAAGCATGGGGTTTTATATATTGAAAAGGGAGGCAAACGAGCAGGTGGCACACGTGATGGTAAGTGATTACCGCCGCCCATGAACATCTGCAATACCGGAAGAATAGCAGATGATACGGGAGTGCTCCCCATAGTAGATCTTGTAGAAAATGCAAAGAGATGCAACATCTCTTCGCAAAGCTAGGGGATCTAGCCGATCGGATAGAGTATGGTCGTCGAAAATTCGAGCCGCTCTTCTTTGGATACGGTCAAATGGAAGGAGCTGGCACTGGGGTGTCCCCGCCCAGAGATGAGAACAGTACTCCATGTGCGGCCGAACTTGCGCCTTATAAAGTGAGAAATAGGCATCATTGTATGTATATGTATGTATTAACATCAATGGCGGAAACATGACTTTCGATTTATCGACGATGATCAAGATTATGATGGCAGGATAGCTACAGAAACACTATGCTCAATGATTTCAATAGTGTCTCCCAACAGGTTGGTCTTAGATTGACATGACCAAAATAAAAATCATGTCAATCTAATGTAGTTTGAGGTTGACGAATGTTGGGTAGGTCCAACTTCCAACCAGACGAATCCAACTCGGCTGGGCAATGTTTGGAAAACTGCGCCAAATCTTCACGTCGTGTATACCTCAAAGTCTTAAGACGAAAATATACCACCAGTGCGTGTTGCCAGTGATGATATATGCATCCGTGACGTGTCCTTCACAATAGACAATTACCTTAAATCAAATTACCTAACAAAATAATACAAAACAATTATCGTAGAGGCGATTGATCTGTGGGGTCCAACCGATTTGTTTGATTATTATTTAATTTAAAAATACCTAATTAAAAATACCTATTCATTTACATATATGTCATCAAGTATCGGAAATTACTTAAATCTCATTCTTTTCAAGTAATACCTAAACGCGATTATTATTCCACACAATTTTTTATGATTTAAATTAATACAAGTCCGTGAGCCTTTCCATTCAAACGATGTACTTAATTCCTTTAAATAAATAAACAAATAAAGCTTCTTTATTTCCAATCACCTAATTTAATTACATACTAACTCAGTCACGATAGCCGTGTGATTGGGTCGACGGAATTTCCAGTCACGAGACCTGAGTTCCATCACCAGTATATAATATTTCACAATAAATTTTGTTATATTGACAGTGAGAGAAAAGTTAAAACATAAAGCCTGATTTCTAAGACTTGAACCCCTTTTTTGGATATAGGCCTCCTCCAGCTCGATCCAGTTTTCCCTATCTTTAGCTCTTTCGATCCACTCCTTTCCTGCTATCTTTAAAATGTCGCCGCCCCATTCTTTCATTGGTCGTCCTTTTCGCCTCTTACCAGTTGGTCCTGGTCATTTGATAAAAGAATTAAGTTGGTTGATAAATCTGCTTTTTCTTGACACAATAGCATGGGAAGTTCTTATAAAAATAAAACGAAATACGATACAAACAAATTTATATATTAACATCGAAGTAAAGAGTTACAAAATAATGTACACAAAGTACGTCTTGCATGTAATGTGTACGTACTTATCACGTTATGAAACTGAATGATGTGTACCGTTACTAGATCTATTGTGACTTCTGTTTCTATCATTATTTTATTATGACACATTGTAAATTGTAAAATGTACATATACATTGAATTAATCTATTTACTTATACATATATGAGATTTTTGGAATTGTCAGAATACAGCAGTGTACTTAACATGTAGTTAACACATTTATGATACAACATTATTATTATGTTAATAAGTACTGAATTTACTTAAATTAGCTATAAATTAAAGACTAGTTCGCACGATCGGTAGGTATTCGCGTTATTATTACGACTTATAAATGCCTAAAATGTACACGCGGATATTACAAAATACTTATAATGCTGTCAAATAAATCGTAAATACTTAAAACGCATCGCAATCATTATGTCGCTCTAGGTTTTAAGGTTAACCATAGACTAAACTTTTGTTTACTGTACTCACATCGGCACTTGAATTATATTGAAGAGAGTTATAATTTCTTCTAACCTTTAATTTTATATCGCGAAACAAATACATTTGTTTATTCCTTAAATAAAGCATATGTACCGAGATTTCACATATCCGAACAAAACAGTTTTTGTTCTTATTCGTATCGATGTTCAACGCTTAATTTACAATACCGTAACGCAGTCGCAGGCTATCAAGCGCGATGTACTAACCCTTCTAACCCAATGGCTTCACCCGGTCACGTGCTTGAGTATCGAAACCCGTGACCGTTGCGACCAGGATCGTTGTGGTGAGGCACTCCAAGCCTACTTGCGTATAATCACTCTGATCGTAGATGGAAGTACATCGACGACTGGTAAAGTACATGCGACCTTTACATTTGCTGCTGCCTATTTCAAGCATTGAACATCAATGTACAGAACTAGAGAGCGGTTATAATTACAGTTTGAGAGTTTAGTCTGACTACTCAAGTTTGACAACTCAACAATAAATTATTTTTACTGAAGTTGTTCGCATAGCTATTGCAGTGGCAGTAGCAATTAGCCATCCACTGTTAGATTATTTGCCAAATTAAACAATTTAAACAATTTGATTATGTTCACATTCAATCCTAGTCCGAAACAAGTTCACGTTTCATAGTATTTGTTACGTCCGCTTAGCTAGTGAGGCCCGGTAGAGCCGCCGCTCGGCGCGGTCACTGCAGGCGCACGAGGCGCGGCGGGCGGCGCGACGAGCGGCTCGCAGCGCAGCGGCTTCAGCTCAGCGCCCGAGCTGTCGCTCACCAGCACCGTCTCTTGCGCACAGCACGAAGTCTTCATCGACTCTGTCGATGTCTTGTGGTTCTGTAAAATACCGTTGCCATTAACTATATAGACCACTGATAGAATCAATCTGTGGCACCGCTGCTGAATCATAGAGGTGCTCGACCGGGTGAAGCCACAGCCTCACAGAATAACGACATGAATTGTTACCCGTAAAAGCAGTTTTGTATAAGACTAACCTTTATTGTTCTACCATCATTAAAACGCTATGTACTACATTCACCCACTATGGCTTTTGCATGTCATGCTGTGAGTGAGGTGATTTGATGCCCACTTAACGGGAACTTAAACACGAGAAGATGGGAAAGAATGAAAGGCGATGAAAAGAGTGAAAGGCGATGAAAAGAATGAAAGGCGATGAAAAGAATAAAAGGCGATGAAAAGAATGAAAGGCGATGAAAAGAATGAAAGGCGATGAAAAGAATGAAAGGCGATGGCCCTTCCGTTCTCCTCCAGTTCGCTTCACTTCTTGTTACTATTTCACCATCAAATGTATTTGACTTGCTAGACGCTTTTTTGCTATCAAAAAAAAATCCATTCGTTTACCTTTTTGTCACTTATCTTAAAGTAAACTATAGGCTGCTGCCAGTCTCCTTTATTTTGCTGTGACATTTTTCGTGTCTTAAATTGTATATTAGAGTTGATGAGGATTCCTCTTCCTCTTAATAATTTGGAACTTTTTAATTATTTCACGGATGCTCTTCTACATCGTTTTTATTATTATTATTATATGTAAGCTTAGCTTAACTCAGCTATAGGGCTGGTAATTTTAAGAGAAACAGAGACGGGCTTAGCCAAGTCTTCTATTCCTTGACGTGGAATCTGTTAAGTGTTTTTTTTTTTTATGTTGTGTTTTGTAAATCACTTTCTGGTGGGCAGAGCAAAGTCAGGGACGATGGGTTTAAGAAACGGCGAACTATCGAACAAGTATCAATTACTATGGACTTTTGAAGTGGTATGTATGTATTCTCTTCAAGTATTTAGAGTATTTTGGGGACGACACCAGTGGATGAAATTATAATCGGGACTACTTTTACGTCATCCTGATGCCACATTTGTTTTATTTCAACAGCAAGAGGTATGTATTTTTGGATCTTCTCTGTGTGTTTTTGTTTAAGGTTGTTAGTGTTGGGTACAGATATGTCTATTAGGTATTTAATTTTAGTAGATTTTAAAGTTAAAGTAATATCTGGTCTATTGCTAAGAATTGTTCGATCTGTAATTATGTCTCTGTTCCAGTATAACTTGGAATTTTCATTTTCCATGACATTTGTAGGTTTGTATTTGTAATAGGGCGTATACGTGTCTAAAAGTTTGTGTTTAAGAGTTATTATTATTATTATATTAAGAAAAGATTTTAAATTACCTATCTCATATTTCGTAACAAAATAATTTTCTTTTTCATTAAAAAAAAATAAAAAAAATTACGTGAACTTAAAAATCCAGAAAAATAGATAAATTCGAAGCAAATAAAAATATTGTATTTTATACCACATTAACTTCCTCATAACTCATAATACATCCTCATTTCTTCTTCTGAAAAAAATCCTCATCCCAATCCTCTTCTCTATAACTAAGTACTTCCTCATCAACTGTATTATATATTATACATTTAGACTCAATCGCTACGTAGTATTTTTATTAGCTTAATTTAGAATCAAGCACAAACTCGCTCAGTGAACTGCGGATCGGGCTACGTTCTGCAGTCTACTGTTTATTCCTTCTACGTTCTACTGTTTATTCCTTAAGGGATATGATCACGCGTGATCATGGGGCAACTGACCCGCTTGAAACAGTGCGCCAGCGAGTGGCAGAAGGCGGCGGGCGAGAGGTGCCGGCGCTGGCGCATCAGCACATACAGCACGGGGTCCAGCACGTAATTGAGCAGCATCAGCACGTCGGACAGGGCGCCCGCAGTGCCCAGCCGCGCCCACCACGCCTCGCCCAGCGCCAGGTACAGGGCTGACGTCACCTGCGGACATTGGACATATATATATATATATATATATATATATATATATATATATATATATATATATATATATATATATATATATATATATATATATATATATATATATATATATATATATATATATATATATATATATATATAATATACATATATCTGGGGACCTTCGTGGACGACTGGCGAACACATAAATTTTCATGGTGTCGCCAGCTCTTTGGCCCCGGGTTCGATTCCCGGTCGGGTTATTATAGCGAAACCTTTTTATAAATTTTCTCAAGTCTGTTTGTAGCACCTTCGTTGTTTCCGATTAATAATAATATACTTTATTATACACCTATGAAGGAACAATAAAAAAAGAAAAAGAAAAAAAATATGTAAATCAAATATTGGATAACAAAAGGCGACCTTATTGCTACATAGCAATTTCTTCTAGGCAACCTAAGAAAATTACCAACAAGAAATAATGACGGGTAGGATGTACACGAAAGAAATTAAAACAAAAAAATATTTATAAAGATAAAAATATATATAAGTAAAACATACCTTCTGTGAGTGATCATTAGGATCTGAGAGAAAGAGGAATTGAGATAGAAGGGAGCTAGAGAGATAGATAATATTCTTTGACCTGTTTTTTAAAAGAATATAGGTTCTGTGCAAGTTTAATAGATGAAGGTAAAGAGTTCCAAAGCTTAACAGCAACAGCAGGAAAAGATTTATGATAAAAATTAGAGGATTGAATGTTTAAGGAAGAGGTTTTCATTAGAACGTAGAGGAAGATTATGAGAGTGACAAAGAATGAAAACATAAATAAATATAAATATCTTCACGCAATTCCCAATACAGGGGTAGACAGAAGTCAAGTCTAGACAATTAAGTCCCTTTGACCCACCTTCCACCGAAGATATTTTCGGGACAACGTGACAGGTGGTGAGCCCGTCGCCCCCTTAATGTCCAAGAAAACGATGAAATTCGTACATAAGTTTTTGAAAAACTCATTGGTACTGCCGCCTGGGGATCGAACTTGGGTCTCTCGACTCGAAATTCCGACCACCCAACAACTCGGCTATCGTGACTTCTAAGAATGAAAACGTCCTTTTAAATAGAGTGGACTTGAGACATATAGGACGCAGTAAAGACCAGAAAGCATATGAGTATTCCGGCAAAGACGTATTGGTAACCACTTGAGCTTATGGTTATTGAATAATTACTTCGCACCATTCCGCATGCAAATATATAAAGGTATATGTTACCTGGTCCGAAGAGAAGAAGCGCACCACCCTCCCTCCCACAGATGCGTGCACTAATTCCACTGTATGCACCACCACCACTACACTCAAACCAGGTAACATATACTACCAACGAAAACGCGACACATGGTTCGCCTTACAATGAATTTCCACAAAGTAACGCCTGAGTCAATTAACTAACTTGAGCTTAATGCGATATTCGGATACATGGTCATATTTACGTAGTCCAAATATGAACCTTATAGATTTTGGAGTCGCTCAAGTTTATTTAGTTGTTCTTCAGTGATGTCGAGATAACATGTCAGCATAATCCAGGACAGGGAGCAGCAAAGAATGAGCGAGCGTAATTTTGGTGGAAATAAGTAAAAAGTAGTTCAACCTTCTAAGTGAACCACATGCTGCAAACATTTTAGGGCAAACTGCATTAATTTGAGGAGTCCAAGAAAAACTAGCATCGATTAGTATACCCTGATTTTTTACCACGACATTGTAAGGAGTTTGGATGCCATTAAATAAAATTGGTTTTATTTCAGCCTTATTCAACTTTGCTATCATTCTTGAACTCCTTAATATAATAGCCTGAGAGTTAATAGGATTAACAGTTAATCTATACTGCCGACTCCAGTCTATTCCAAAATACAAGTGCTTAAGCTGCTTTGGGATAAAGCAATGTATTTGAAGGTGTCCTTGCTTATCTTATATAGTTAATGATCACTCACAGAGGGTTTGTTTATCTTATATATATTTTTTTCATATTTATATATTTTTTTGTTTAAATTTTTCTGTTGATTTTTCTTGTACATTCTACCCGTCATTATTTCTTGTTGGCAATTTTCTTAGGTTGCCTGGAAGAAATTGCTATGTAGCAATAAGGTCGCCTTTTGTTATACAATATTTGATTCATATATTTTTGTTTTCTTTTGTATTGTTCCTTCATTGGTGTACAATAAAGTATATTATTATTATTGAAGGGGTATTTATTATATTTTCTCGTCTGGTTGGGTTTTTATACACATAAAAATAAAAATACGTAAAATAAAATAAATAAAGTATTATATAATATATACGTAATAGAATAATATTACGAAATAGAATAATACGTAATAGAATACATAAAAATAATAAATTAATAAATATTAAGACCCAACCAGACGGAAGCCCTCGACAGGGGAGACCAGACGGCCGAGGGTTAGGGCGACAGGGAGAGAAACCGGCGGACGATGCGGGCTTCTGCATTTAATTTATTATTATTATTACCTTGACATACCGGAAGCTTATATTCTGATACTTCACGCTATTTCTGGGGTAGACAGAGGCCCAGACAATTAAGTCCTTTCGAGCAAAACACATTTTTAAAACATCGTGACAGGTGGTGACGCGGACCCGACACCATTTTTATGTCCAAGCTAACGATATAAATTGTACATAAGTTTAGAAAGAACTCTTTTACGAGCCTGTCTCCTAGGGAGCGGACACGGATCTCTTGGCTCGAATTTCGATGACTCGACCAAACGACTATCGTGACTTTACTAACGAAATAGTGCTATAGAGATAATCTTTAACAAACAAAAAGTCACCTCTGTGCACCTATCTCTTTAGATTTTTGCGGTGCACTGCGCTCAATTTATTATAGTTTCTATACTATTACTTTGACTATTACTATTATATTCTATACTATTATATATTTTATTATAGCTTCTAAACTATTACCCCTGTATTGGGAATGGCGTGAAGATATTTTTTTAATAACAAAATACTGACAGTATTTTGTTATTAAAGTGAAGTGAGTAAGCAATTATTAAACCGGCGCAATAGTCATAAAATAAAGTGCAGCCTTTGTAAGGAGACAATTCATTAGCGCCACGACCCGACTGACACCAATAACACCCACGCGCTTAATTGGCCAATTCCTTGAACCACCCCCTCACCACGGGACAATATTTTTTAACGTCTTCAATAATAGCAAGTAATTTTTGTGAACGTCGCTACGTCACGATAGCCGAGTGGCTGAGTGATCGGATCCGAGTCAAGTTACTCAATTTCGATCCCCAGGTAGGTAGGCTCATAACAATGGGACTTCAAAAACTCATGTACAATTCATATAACTTGGCTTATATGGTTTAGACATAAAAGACGGCGAAAGGGTCGAAAGGACGTAGTTGTCTTGATATTTATATTTTTATGTATATTTTTTTATAGTTCATATACAGGGAAAATATAACGATATAATTTATTGATATGTATATTTTTTATAATACAATATAACGTACATTGATCTGATTCCAAAGTAAGTAGCTAAAATAAGTGTAATAAAATCAGAAACAACGAAAGTATTTTTTACCAGTCTCAGGGTTGACTGGCAGAGAATGCCTGAAGGCATAAGGTCCACCGTTTGTTGCTTTTATTGTTAAGGATAAGCAATAAAGTTTAAATAAATAAAAAAGGCATCATAACCGAGACCAGGTGCAATGTACAAAAGTGGCTTCCTATATTGACCCGTTCGGGTACCAAACCCGGGAGCTGTGAGAGCTGTGAGCTCCAGCTTAGACCACTTTGAAAAACGGTGTGTACGCCGTTCGTCCTCGATGGCTGGCAGTCATATAATTTTTTACAAATATCTGCAATCTAAATGCCTTTTTTTAATTAGAACAGCATTACTATGTTTAGACGTTCATTAGTTAATTATATTTGTGGAAAGTAATAGCAAAGGGATTCGACTTGATATATCGATTCCCCGTAGGTGTTAACAGCCGTGGGGAATTGTGACTGAACCTCAACAGATTATTTTAACTAAGGTAATTCTTATTTCTTAGTTTTGTGGCCCTTTCTATCAGAATTCTGCCCCTTAAGGTACTTATAAATAAATAAATAAATAAATTTAGGAAGTCACGATAGCCGAAAGGTTGAAAACCGGTGCTTACGCCACTCGTCCACAGAGCTCGTCAAAGAAGGCTTATAATAGGTTTAAAAACCTAAAATGGCTAGAACTTTGACAACTAAGAAGGGACCTCATTACGAAACGGTGGTATTTTAAAAAATGACGATCGATGTATGTATGTTACTTGTATCATCTAAATAAATTATTTGATTTGAACTAACATTTACTTTTTACCACTAAAATCGCCTATAGCTTAATAAGGGTGTAGACTACAAAATTTGTCTTAGTTCAACCCGCCTATCGACAATTCCCGTGACACATACTCCAATGTTAGTTTCGTAAAAAATCTATTTGGTCCGTGCCTGGCACCTGGGGATCGAACTCGGGTCTCTTGACTCGAAATTCCGACAGCCCAACCCAACATTTTTGTCATTACATATTTACGTACTTGTGTGTAAAACATTTGTATGTTTACATATTTGAATCACCCAAAATCTCTTATCGTGACATTTTTAATTTATATGTATGTGAATTTATTGCTTATGCGTATATTTGTGAGTAGTAAATTATATATTTATTGGATATAAATATATAATGTAGGATATATCTATCCTGTTGGGCGACCGGAATTCGAAATAGGGGACCAAAGTTCGATCCCGATATTAAAAACTATTCCATTTCGCTGTAATAGTCTACAACTCGGTAACCTATACAACATATGTACATAAAAAATCATCACGCCATATCAAATACATAGGCCCAGACAGTTAAGTCCCACCATTGAAATTTGGGATAACATTTCAGGTGAGCGTAATCGTCTTTATGTCCAAGCCAACTATAACTATACTAACTATAACTACAACTATACATGTATATAATTTTAAAAAAACCCATTGGTATGAACCTACCACCTGGGGATCGAACTCCGGTCTCTTCCCGAACCATCGAACCTAACCCAATCACTTGGCTATTGTGACTTTATATATACAAATTAAAATAAATTATTAATCAAATATGTAAACCGGTTCTATACAAGACACATGATATGATTGGCCTTCGGGATGCATCAACAAGTGTAATAACATTTGACGCCGGCTGGTTCATGACGTACGGGTATGTATACACGAGACATTATGAGAGTGTGTAAATACTGGACATTATGGGAAACCATGACCCACGTAATTAAGCCTCTCTCTCCCATTGTTGTTCTTCTTCTTCTTCTTCCTGCCCTTATCCCATGCTATGTGGGGTCGGCACAACATGTTTTCTTCTTCCACTCTCCTCTATTTCCCGTCATGTCAATACTCACTCCTTTCTTTCTCATGTCTTCTTTCACACAATCCATCCATCGTTTTTTTGGTCTCCTCATAGCTCTTCGTCCATCCACATTCATCTCTAACATTCTTTTGCCTATATTACATTCTTCCCTCCTCATTACATGCCACTCTTCATTTTCTCTGTCACTGGTGCTACTTTCAAGCTTCCCCTTATATACTCATTCTTTATGCGATCTTTCCTAGTCACTCCACACATCCATCTCATCCATCTCCCATTGTTGTTACATCAAAAAAGTGCAAAATTCGCAATTCACTTCCTTAGCTGACTTCTTTTTTTTCAATATTTTTCGAGAAAAGAGATCCGAGTTCGATCCCCAGGTGGCAGGCTCGTACCAATGGGTTTTACAAACAGCCTATGCAAGAATTATAGTTTGGACATAAAGACGGCGACGAGCTCACCACCTGTCACGTTGTCCCGAAAATATCTTCGGTGGAAGGTGGGTCAAAGGGATTAAATTGGACCTCTGTCTAACCCCGTATTGGGAATCGCGTGAAGATATTTATTTATTTACTATTATATCTATTACTATTGTTAATATAACTACGAAATATTCAAATCTCATGATCAACACTTTTTTTTGAAAATACCTTATGAGTTATTTATTTAAATTTTATTGTATCACCTTAAGAATAAGGATAACAAAGGGCGAACTTAATGCCTTATCGGCATTTTCTACCAGTCAACCCGAGGCGTTGGCAAAAAATGTTTTAGGTGATTAACGTATTAAGAAATTAGTAGAAAAATAACTACATACATACAAGATATATACATATACATACATTTATTCGTATATGTTACATTTATACGGAATTTCGAGTCAAGAGACTCGAGTTTAATCCTCAAGTGGCCGTAGCAATGGGTTTTTCTAAAAAACCTATGTGCAAATTATATCGTTGGCTTGGACACAAAGACGGCGACGGGCTCACCACTTGTCACGTTGTCCCGAAAATATCTTCGGTGGAAAGTGGGTCTAAGGGACTTAAATGTCTAGACTAGACCTCTGTCTACCCCTGTATTGGGAATCGCGTGAAGATATTTTTTTATACATATACACACATAAATAATTAAAAGAAATATATGAAATAGCCTTTTTGACTCACTGCACATAGTTACTAGCTTGAGTGATATCTAAAAAAGTGTTCACGTACTGACCTTTTGAAACTTTCCTTATTAGGAGTTTTTCTAATATTTTCGGGTAAGGAATTCCAGAGTAATGTAGCCTGGACAGTAGATGACTTTCCAAGGATGTCGGTGAAGTGTTGCGGAATGCTAATCTTGTTATTAGAAGAAGAACGGAGACCCCGATCGTGGCTTGAAGATAGATATAAGAATTTATCCTTAAGATAAGAAGGAAAAGCGGGGTTATTTAATATGGAAAATAAAACCAACAAATTCTAGAATTGCGTCTCTGTAAGCCGGTTAAGATGCGAACGGTATTGAGATATATGGTCATACTTACGCAAACCGAAGATATATCTAATACAACTGTTGAATAGACGCTCTTACTTGAGTAGGAGATCTTTATTAAGGTCTGTGTAGCACACATCTGCATAGTCAATGATTGGAAGAATAAGAGACTGAACAAGCATAAGCTTAGTTTTAAGAGTTAAAAAATTTTTCAGACGATAAAGTACTCTCAGCGTAGCGGAAACTTTCCGGCTAACTTCAGTAATATGTTTACCCCAGTTCATAGTGTTGTCAATATACAGCCCGATATTCTTTACTGAATTCGACAATGGAATCACAATATTATTATAGTGAATAGGAGGAAGATTTGTGAAATCAACTTTACCAATCATTCTCGAGCTACCAACCACTATCGCTTGACATTTTAGCGGATTAATCGAAACACCAAAGCGCGATGACCAGTCGTATATTGGCTTTAAATTAGGATTCAAGGAGTCAATCGCACTGTGGAGACTGTCTAATTCAGATTGTAGTAGATTTGCAAGTCGCAATTTATAAATTTCTAATCTAAGCACTCTGAACTGGCAACAGTATAGAGCAATATAGCTTGTAGAACTGACAACCTGGTTAGGGAAGAAGTTTTCTTGAGTGGTCATCTCGACAAGACAAACGAAGTATAATAATAAAAGACGGATGGAGGGGCGTTAGGAACGTTTATCTTGGCAATCTTTGAAGGAGGATGTCTGGAATCCGAACAAAACGTTCAGAAGAGACTTGATAGAATAATGAAGAAAAAGCCTTAAAATTTATGTAGACTGTTTGTTTTCAATAGTCATTGCCAATATTTAATCTTATTTTCATCTTTTTTCTGTGATTAAGAGATAGATGGAGGCTCAAAACGTTGTGCTATCCTAATCCATCGGCAGGTTACCATAGGAGCAAAGGAACAAACGTATTATAGCATATATATATATATATATATATATATATATATATATATATATATATATATATATATATATATATATATATATATATATATATATATATATATATATATCTTTAGATGGTGAAAATTGACAAATACGCCAGATTTATTTATTGTTATTTTACGTGGACCTATTACTGAAACTAGATATAAGCGGCAGTGTCTGAAGCGCATTATTTCGGGAAGCACCGATGCTAATGATTGTAGCTAATCCTGAGAGAGATAAACGTTAAATACAAAAACATAAAAAAATTACAATTACTTATGTCTATAGATAATTAATTGCCATAAGACTACAATTTATTTAAAAACATCTTATTGTGTAGTTACTTCTATTTTCGATTCTAACCATGTGAAAAACTATTACCTTAACTTAAGGTTCAAAATGTATATGTTGTACATGCCTGTAGTAAATGAAACACAGACATGTAATAAAATTTTAATACATTTCAAGCCACTAAGCCCAAACCCAAGCTTAAGTTTAGTTTTGTTTTAGTAGATTTTGACTCTAAAAAATATAAATTTTTTATGTCTTCTAATGCTCGATAATAGCAACCACAATAACATATTGCGTTAATTATTTGTGTACAGTTCTTATCGTAGGAATTATTTACGAGTACCGAAGCCCAGGCCTCATCAATTCGTACACAAATCACGCGCGCGTTTGTTCTATAAATATCGAGCTATGATACGCCGTGTATGCGAATGTTCTTTCAATTTTTAATTCGCATGCCATTTATTGAAACAATGAAATATTTTCGCCAGTCGGAGGGCGCGCGAGGAATGATAATAGCGGCCGGCGGCATGGATGAGTAGGCCCGGCATAAAGCACAGTAGCAGCAAAGCCAAAGACCCCCTGTTTAAAATAATATTTTATCACGATAGCCGAGTGGTTGGGTGGTCGGAATTTCATGTCAATAGACCCGAGTTCGATCCCCAGGTGGCAGGCTCGTACCAATGGCTTTTTCAAAAAACTTATGCACGAATTATATAACGTTCGGCTTGGACATAAAGACGGCGACGGCCTCACCATCTGTCACGTTGTCCCGAAAATATCTTCGGTGGAAGGTCGGTCGAAGGGACCTCTGTCTACCTCTATATTGTATCATATTTATAAAAGTAAAAAGTTTGCCTATTAACAGGTTTTAAGCATTTAACAAAGAAAAACTGTACAAAAAGGGTTATTATAATACAAATGAATACATTAATGACAGTAACCCCTGGGAATGACTTGATCGCTTCTATGCTATTTCTGATAAAATTATTCTGCCTGAGGTAATTATTGAGGATGAGTCAATCAACAGTGGTAGAGCCACGCATGAGCTTTTGTTGTTGCATGAATGGGCTGGCTCGACCGAGGAAGTACCACGACCTCACAGAATACCGACGTGAAGTAGAAGTCTAACAAACTTCTGCGTTTCGTCTGGTGAGTGCAGGTGGCCCACACACCCCCCTACCCCAATTCTAAGGGCGGGGGGCACTCTAATGGAGGCAACGCATCTGCTAAGCCTCTGGTATTGCGAGTGTTCATAGGCCGCGGTAATCACTTACCATCACGTGAGCCACCTGCTCGTTTGCCTTCCTTTACTATATAAAAAAACTATCAATTAACTGCAATAAAATTATGTCAATTGTTTTATAATTAAATTATTTTGTATTTCTTTTATAAAAAGCTAAAAAAGAGGACCTACGGAGTTTATTTCGCCGTTTCTTCTCCGTCAGAGAAACCTCAATACGAAACTGTGGTAGTTTAAAAAACGATCGATGGATCTAATGTATGTTATATATGTATATATAAATAATTTGATTTGATTTATATTCGGAGAGAAAGTTCTGAAATAAAATCAACAAATTTTGAAAGACTTTCTTTTGTATTTGTTAAAAATTCAAATGTTTTTGAAACGTGCAATATCAATAGAATCATAAAATACCTCGGGGTTTTTTAAACAAGTTATTCACAGAAACAAAATTATTTGCGCAAGAAAACTCTTGCCTCCAGAGGCTACCTCTCAGAGACAATTTCTTTAGAAATTTCATCCCTTTAGGATCCCACGGAATGACGGATTCTACGGCGTAGACGTTATCGGAATGAATGGTCTACGGCAAATGGAACTTATGTAACTCTTTTAAATACCCCGCTCCCGACGCAGCTGCTGATGCCGCCCCAGCTCTAATAAAAGTATGTGAGAGGCCGCAAAAGAATCGACGTAAGTAGAATTACACTAAAGACCTTGACTCTATCTATGGCACCGAAATTAAATCGTCAGGTCTTTTGACGTCTTCTCTGAATATTCCATAAGGCTTAACAAGGTGTTGTCCGTTACCGGTCTGGTATACTTTGGCCTGGATATTTCGTGATAGTATTCTGAGATGTACCACACCCACGGGCTACCCCCTTTCTTCTGTAAATTCTAACGCCGATACTATGCGGCAACACTCGTTAATTAATAATAAATAAAATAGTTCAAAATTGTTCAGAGAGAAAGAAAATTGGTCAATTAACATTAACAATCGTAAGCACATATTATAACTGTACATATTTATGTTACCTACATATTTATGTTAAATAAAAGTCACGATAGCCGTGTGGTTAGGTGAACGGAATTCGAGTGTAGAGATCGAGTTCGATTCCCAGTTGGTAGGCTCGTGCCAATGCGATTTTTCAAAACTTTTGATAAATTTATATCGTTGGATTTGGACATGAAGAAAGAGACAGGTACAATAACTGTCACATTGTCCCAAAAAATGTCTTCGATGAAAGGTGTATAGAAAAGGCTTAATTGTTTGGACCATTGTTTACCCCAGTATTGGGGATAGCGTGAATATATTTTTTATATATTTGTGTTTAATTAAGTAATCCTGTGTTATATTGTGCACAAGTAGAGGTACAGTCTGTTGGCTTGTTGCCACTTTTGATAAATTGCTTCAAACTCGACTAACATGCCAGTGTACTGAGTCATGAATGGCTCCGAATAACAACATGAATATTTATTTCTGAACATATAAAAGATCGTCTAACACTCAACATGTCTGGTACTGTATTCAATTATTTTTGATTTTGAGTGCAGACGTTTACAACGGCAAAATTTGCGCTACTTTAATTTAAAAAGATTTTATCATTGTGGTAAAACCGTGTGGTAACGGCGTAAGAATATTGCAACTCCCTTTCTTCCCGTGGGTGTCGTAAGAGGCGACTAAGGGAAACAGTCTTTAACATTGTTATGGCTACCGATAGACGGCAGTATAAACATCGCTAAAAATATTAGACCAAAATAATAACTGAGATGCGAGTGGTCTGGTATGGCGATCGCCAATCCGTTTGCCAAGCGTGGCGATTATGACAAATCTTCACTATGGGAGAAGTCTATGTCCTGTAGTAGCCTTTAACAGCCGTTATGTATGCATGTGTTATGTTATAATTGTTCTCTACGCAAAACTACAGTGGTGTATATATATAAATGAAGATGATGAGTTTGAGAGAAGCGAAAGAGGTATGTAAGGATCGCGATATTTAGCGATATGTTCTCGTTGGCTACCCTGTCAGGGACTATGCGTCAAGATATTTATATTTATTTATTTAAAGCAACAAATAACATAATCACATTTTAATAAATTTGAATCATGTCCCAAGGATACGGAGCACGGGGAACTCTTGTTTTGCATTCGCGCAAGCATCAACAGAATATAAATGGCGCGAACCATTCCTAAATGATCGATACTGATCTATTGCAGATGTGCCACGCGTATCAATTAACCATTAAACGTTTAAGTGACGCCTCTGGTTACAAACATTATTATAATTATTGCACTGATAGTTCACAATAAACGATTATGCTCGATTGTATGAAGACAGTATCAGCGGAATGTCCCATAAACTTATTATTCTATGCTACAATGGCAATAAACATAGCAATAACCTCTGTCTACATGTACGTGTATGCACTAGGGCTATAAAACTAGCGACAGTTCATTACTTTATATCTACTCGTTTAAGTGGACTCTTGTAAGTACATTATTTTAATTAGATTCGACACTACTGCCACATTAGGAACTACCTCTCACCAAGATATTTTCGGGACAACGTGACAGGTGGTGAGCCCTTCGCCGTCTTTATGTCCAAGTCAACGATATAATTCGTACATAAGATTTTGAAAAAAACCCATTGGTACGATCCTACCACCTTGGGATCGAACTCGGGTCTCTTGACACCGAATTCCGACCACCCAACCACTCGGCTGTCGTGACTATAACTGAGTTTAAAAGTGCAAATTTAAGTGCACTTAATGTAATAGTAGTATCACGATAGCTGAGTGGTTGGGTGATCGGAATTCGAGTCAAGAGACCCGAGTTCGATCCCCAGGTGACAGGCTCGTAACATGACGACGTCTACTGACGGGAACAGGCTCACACCGGTCATGTTGTTCAAGTCTTCGGTGGAAGGCATATGACCCACGTTAGGACTTAATTGTCTATATCTCTATCTACTTCTGCTATGGTGAGAAGATATTGATTTATTATTATTGACGACATTTTATGTATATCGCGGGATTTGTTTTGCAAGTTTCCTTGTAAGTTCTGAATATTCTTATGTTTGGAGAATTCGGATGAGTTTTGCAACGAGGAGTGTGAAATGTCTTTGTAATGGGATACCTAGGAGGCATTGTTGGCACACAGTAAGATTGTTGTTTTCTAACCCATTTTGAATACAAAGAAACACTAGGTCGTGGATACGCCGGTAGCGTCTTAATTTGAAAATGTTTTAGGCGCTGTTCGTATGGACAACGTGATTAATTCCAGACGTATGTGCCGAATGCCTGGCTATATTGCCCATGTGACTTTTAAATAAATTAAACTTACAACTTTGCCCATTTAATGGAAAATCGTAGGCTAATAAAAGTAAAACTTTATAACAATTGAATCCCAAAATTCTTTTTGGCTGTTTTTTATTGAAGTTGGATGAAGAACAGCCTACGGGACATTGCATTCTTTTTTCACGCCATTCCCAATACTGGGGTAGACAGAAGTCTAGACAACTAAGTTCTTTCGAGCCGCTTTTCAACGAAGATATTTTCTGAGGCAACGTGACGGATGGTGAGTCTGTCGCCATATTTATCTCCCAACCACTCTATCTAATCGTGTCAATCGTGACAAATCTTCTTCTTTTTAAAAAGTTTGCAAAAAAATAAAAGGCTGCAAAAGTATTTTACCATTAAGTGGTCTTTAAATTAAACAGAAATCTTTTTAAATTTTCAACTGATACGTGTGGAATTTGTACCCGCGACATTTGTCGAACCATGGCTACGCTCTTACTTTCGAGCCATCGTGTCCTACACGCATCAGTTAAAATTTTAAATCTCCTATTTTAGTTATATATGTTTTTAGCATTGGCGTCATTAACTACGTTAGTCATTACGTTGAAATTAAAGAGAAAAAAATCTCTTTAATTTAATAGGAAAAATTAATGGTTCAGCATAACATATATACTTTAAAATCTATAAAAATTATACACAGTGTTCTGTTACCTCGGAGGTACTACATTTCATCGTAGCGTATTTTGAACTACGTGACGGGTGGTCAGTCTACTGCCTTTTTAATATCCCAGCTTGATACGAATCATACTTAAGTTTCCAAAAACTCCATGACCTTCGTCCTGAGAATGGAACTAGAGTCTCCCAATTCACCAATCCACTCGCCTATCAAATTATTGTACATGGACGTCGAGTACGCACCATCTGCGGCAGCCAGCAGATCATGAAGAGCACTGACAGCGTGGCCATGAGGCGGCTGAAGGCGACCTCCTCGGCGGTGGCCGCGTTGTGCGGCGCCAGGCCGGGCCGCGCCGCCTGCCGCCGGCAGCTGCTGCGCGACACGCGGCGCACCGCGCCGCCGCCCAGCGTGATGGCGTACAGCGCGCGGATCACCGCCAGGTTGCAGTACACCAGCACCGCGCACAGCGCCGTGCCTGCGCACGCGCACATTCAACTTACTGCCGTAACAAACATAGGCACTCTTCTTTTTTTTAATTTATTGAGAAAAACTAACAATTATACATGAATATTAATTATATACTAAATCTTATCTACACACTTATAGTATATGTACAATCTATACCGTTTATGTTACTTAAACAGAAACATAAAAAAGTATTAGTTATATAAGTAATATATTAAGTGTTATAAATGATATAAAGCTCTCTATTATTACCATTGTTTTTAAGTCTTACTTCTTAACAGATCAGTTACTAATTTTTTGTATTCTTTAGCATGGGTTAAAAATATATCTATGTTGCTAAGTTCATTGTTATACAATTCACATAGACGCTTCAGAGGCGTTCGCACACCAGCTTGTGTGTGGCAGTTTCTTGTATGAAACAAACGGTGTAGGCGCACTTGATGGTCATTAAAGGCACTTCAGCAGTAAACTTTTGTATATGTACGAGTATGTTTATGTTTACAACAGATAAGTTAATTGAAGTTTATGGGAACATAAAATCATTTTTAAAAACTAATTTTAAAACTGTTTATTTATAACTAATTAGCAAACGTCTTAACAGACGGATCTGACCTTAATTCTGTGGTACTCAACAGGCATTCTCATTTGGTATAAAACTTTGGTTATTCAGCCCCCTCTAAGTACCGGTACATATTCCAATAACCCCCTAGGGTTATGGTTACATAACAAGGTTCTATATGTATTAAAATAAACATAATTGAAGTGTTTATTTATTACGTCAAAATAGAAGTTTTTATAAAAGAAACATCACATGGTCATAATGGCCTGTAAGATTTCACTGCGGCATATATTCCTCTCATGTACGAAATATTTTGCCATAGCCATAGCCACGCTTTACAAGCGGATTTGCTATAGCTGTACCAGATGCAAGGTGTCTGGTACAGGTACCTTAGACGCAGCTACCCGTCACCGATCCGTTGGATTTTGTTTTTTTAAAGATGGTTATCCCGCCATCTGTCGATAGCCAATCGCTTTTTCAAGGCAATGGCAGATGCTGGATATTAAAAGGAGTAACTTAGGCTACTTTTACTTTTGAAATAGTATTAGGGTTCCGCTTAACTGTTAAATGAATATCTTCACGCAGTACTAACAGTAGCCAGAGAGAACAGATCGCCAAGCGTCTTTTTTGTTCAAATTTACCACTTTCGTTTAACATCGAAGTATCCGAGTACTCTAGACCCTCCTCTTTTCGAGTAATTTGCTCGCATGGTCCTCGATGGTTACTTTTGACCTAGCACGATGCCTTTTATTGTAAACTTTAAAACACTACGAGTATATTTTGTTTACCATTCGACCCTCACTTTTTCGCTAAACACGCACAAACCATCCACGCACCGTCAAAGCGTAAAAGCTGCGTCACGTCTATCATAAAATCGGCTAATATAAAAGAAAACCAACAGTGGTAGAGCCACGCATCAGCTTTGGTTGTTGCAGGAATGGGCCGGCTCGACCGGGGAAGTACCACGACCTCACAGAATACAGAAGTCTAACCAACTTCTGCGTTTCGACTGGTGAGTGCAGGTAACCGGAGGCCCACACACGCCCCTCCCCCAATTCTGTAGTATTGCGGGTGTTCATGGGCGGCGGTAATCACTTACCATCATATGAGCTACCTGCTCGTTTGCCTCCCTTTTCTATAAAAAAGAAAGACCAGCTAACCAAAAGCGACGTAGAAGACGGCGTAGGCGAAGTCCAGGGTGGTGGTGGCGTTGCGGTAGCGGACGCAGCAGCGGTTGGCCTCGTCGTAGTAGAGTCCAAGGCCGAGCACCGGCGCGCAGGTGAGAGCCGCCGCCCACAGCCACGACACGAGCAGAGCCGTGCGGATCACGTAGTATGTCACTTGCTGGAACAATGTGAGGTTGGTGATCACTGCGCATTATAAAAAAAAAAGAATATCTTATCGCCATTTCCAATACTGGGGTAGAAAACTTTCTTCCTCCGAATATATTTTTTCGACCATGTGGCAATTGATGAGCCCGTCGCCGTCTTTATGTCCAAACCATCGATATAAATCAAACGTCAATTAAAAAAAAAACCCATCGGCACGAGCCTGCCCCCTGGAAATGGAGCTCGGGTCTCTTGAATCAAATTCCGATCAGCCAACCTCGTCTATCGTGACTCTTAAATAGGACAATAAAGCTAAAGGACTTGTATGAAGCATTTTGTTAAATTTTTAAAGGATGCTAGTCATATTGCACTTTTTGTTATTAAACTAAAGAGAAATTTAAAATAATCTAAAGTCATCCCTACCTGATCCGCCCGTGTTCAATAACATAAAGCACTTGTTTGGAATCGGAAACAACGACAAGTTCTCAGATCCGTGACAATGTAAATGTGTATGTGACAAATGTCCGGGAATGGAACCCTGTACCTCTAAGATGGCGACACCTTGAAAAATGAAGTAATTTATTTTTACGGCAGTATTTAGACAACATCGTGTGATAACGGCGTAAGAATATTGCCACTCCCTTTCTTACCGTGGGAGTCATAAGAAGAAGAGATTGAAGTTATGGCAACGGATAGATGGCGGGATAACTATATCAAAAATATGAGACCAAAATAATCAGACCGAAGATGGGCAGCAGAGTTGTAGGTGCGTGTGGTCTGGTACTGCGATCACCGATCCGCTTGCCAAGCGTGACGATTATGACAAATCGTCCCTATGGGAGAAGCTTGTGTCCTATAGTAGACTTTAACAAGCCTTATGTATGTATGTATTCAGACAATGTGTATATATCCTGTTGAACTAAATTGCTATGCCATGCTTTATAAGAAGGGTTATTATAATATAAATGAATATATTAATGACAGTAACTACTGAGAATGAGATGATTGATCTCAAGCTATTTCTAGAAAATATTATAACACATTTGTGTAATATATTATGGTTTCTTTCGCCTTTTTTTAATAGAAAAGGGAGGCAAACGAGCAGGTGGCTCATGTGATGGTAAGTGATTACCGCCGCCCATGAACACCCGCAATACCAGAAGCAAAGCAGATGCGTTGCTGCCCTTAGAGTGCCCTCCCCCCAGAATTGGGGGAGGGGGGTGTGTGGGCCTCCGGTTACCTGCACTCACCAGACGAAACGCAGAAGTTTGTTAGATTTCTACTTCACGCTGGTATTCTGTGAGGTCGTGGTACTTTCCCGGTCGAGCCGGCCCATTCATGCAACAAAAAAAGCTGATGCGTGGCTCTACCACTGTTAAAATCCTGTTACTTTTCCGTTAGAGGAAGGTCATTATGAAACGGGTATAGATTAAAAAATGACTATCGATAAACGAATGTACATTCTTATGTCGATGATTAAATTATTTGATTTTATTTAATATAATCGCCTTGAGAAGAGCAAATGACGCTAGGACGCTACATGACCCGTACGTGTCGTGAGGTTGAACTTCAACGTAATGTTAAACAAATCAGTTTCCGCCCGTTCACACGATCCTTTATATATAAACGGCTTTTAATATATAAACTCACCTCTTCGAGCCACGCGGCGTTTGTTCTATGGTTTCAATTTCCTGCGCACATCCTCTTCCTCTCAAAAATTATGACGCGGATCGTGTTTACAAATTTCGCGAGGAATTTACGTTATTATAACATACACACGTACATTGTTAACTCGATATATTAAATTTTAACATCGTATGAATATGTTGGTACTTCTGGTGAGATATTTTTAAGGGTAGGGTGAAAAACGAGTTAAATGCAGAGAGTAAGTTGTCTAATTACAGAAAACAATCTCATTACCGAGATTAAAAAAAATGTCTTGAAATAACAGAAATTCCCGTTTACGTAGAAATTTTGAATAATCCATTCTTACGAGCCTCTAATCCGATCACTCAACTAATTTATAGTGATAAATAAATATAATTCAAATAATAAATAAATAAATATCTTCCCCTTCCACCGAAGATTTTTTCGGGACAACGTGACAGGTGGTGAGTCCGTCGCCGTCTTTTGAATAACTCATTGGTACGAGCCTGCTACCTGGGAATCGAACTCGGGTCTCTCGACTTGAAATTCCGACCACCCAACCACTCGACTATCGTGACGTAAATAAATATATATGCATAGATTGCCGCTTGAAACTCACGTAGAGGGATTAACCGTCAATAGTTAATATCATTGATTGAGTGTTGTCCTTTGATCACTTAGCAGTACTTGATTGATGGATGTAATCGTGTAACGTTACGGACCCAGGCGCGCCTCTCGGGTACGCTCAAGGTCAACGAAGGAAGCAAGGTTAGCGGCAGGCAGTCACCTTATCGTCATTTGTACACATCACGAATCCCTTAGGGAAAACTAACATACTAGTCGGTTAATAATTCATTTATTTTAACTTCACGCATTTTCCCGATACTGGGGTACAGGACTATATAAAAAGTCCCTTCAACCCACATTTCTTTCTTTGGCCTACTTCGGGACTTGGACTTTGAGACGACGAGGTGTCGAGCCTGTCGCAGTCATTATGTCCAACCAACATACATTTCGAAAATCAGACGTTTCGAAAAACTTATTGGTACGAGTCTACTTCCTGGGAAACACGAACTCGTGAGTCATCATTCGAATTCCGATTACCCAGCTACTTGACGTGACTATTATATAATCGAGTAATTTTTTGTCATGTTTAATTTTTTTGGTTTAGTCTGCTATAAGGCGGTAAAAATAAGTATGTGATGCCGAATCAGACAACTCCCCGGAGTTTATCGCCTGTCAAATATTTTTTTGAAAGTCACTCCTTTTATTGAAGTCAAACGAAATACCATAAAATTTATTATCGTTATATTTTATAGAAGTCGCGGAAGAAAAGTTCTCGAGTGGCAACCTCGATCTGATAAGCACGGTGTTGGACGACCCCGACTACATGGAAGGAAGCCTATGTTCAGCAGTGGACTTGATAGGCTGTATAGAAGAAGGAGAACATTTTAAGAGCTTAATTTAAAGATCATTTTTATTTTAATTAAATATCATATTCGTATAGATAAAGGAGCGGTAACTTAAAAGGAACATCACGAAATATATCTAATTCGTCAATGAAAATGTATGATTTTTTTTTTGTTTTGAATTGGTCACACATCTTGTACGCTGTCAATAACCTGCTGTCTGATTTCAATAAGCTGATGTCAATACTTTCCTTGACCCATTTAAGACTTGCCTAACGCTTACATTTGCTTATGATTTGACTCAATCATAGATTTATTGTTACTGGCAATGATCTATTCACATATATTACGGCAACTCTCTTTCTTTACATGCACATTTAAAGACAATCAAAAACATTATAACTTGATTAAGTCTTGTGCAAAATCTACACCGGTTCTGAAAATTATGTTTCAGCGGAGAACCGGAAAGAAGCTAGTTTTTTCTTATTTTTATTGTCTGCTTTTTCGGGTTCGGGTTTTTAAAAAAGAAACTAAGTACGAATTATATTGTTGGCTTGGATATTAAGACGGCGACGGGCTCACCACCTATCACGATGTCCAAATCTTCGATGGAAGGTGGGTCGAAACGACTTGTCTAGATCTCTGTCTACCCCGGTATTGGGAATGGCGTATTACACAGTTGAAGACGTCAATAGAAGTCAGTGACGTTTTTTTTATAAAAAAATATTCAAGTGTCTTTAAATCGATATCTAGTTTTTTAATAACCGACTTGGAAAAAAGAGGAGGTCGGTTGAATGTTTTTGAATATTTTATTGAAACTAATAGTTTCAAGAAGTCATGATAGCCGAGTCGAGAGGGTGGTCGGAATTTCGAGTCGAGAGACCCGAGTACGGTCCCCAGGTGGCAGGCTCGTACAAAAAAATTATGTATGAATTGTATCGTTGGCTTGGACATAAAACGGCGACGGACTCACCACCTGTCACGTTGTCGCGAACAATATCTTCGGTGGAAGGTGGGTCGAAGGAACTTAATTGTCTAGACTAGACCTCTGTCTACCCCTGTATTGGGAATTGCGTGAAGGTACTTATTTTTATTCATTTTATAGTTTCAAGTTTAACTAAGAAAGTTACTTTTTGCTTTTTGTGTTTTATGGTGATTCAGTTTATGTGTAACATTTGCTAATATTTTATCTTAGCGCACAGTTCTTAACAGGGTAACCAGAGAGAACAAATCGCCAAGTGTCAAGAGGTATGAAAGGATATACCTCTTTCGCTTCTTTTAGATTCATCATCCTCGTTATACTGCAAGTAACTTAACTTATCTTTAGTAACAGGTTTTATTAAATATTTTAAATAGGCCAGTTATTGCTAAAGCTCGAGAATGCAATTAGGTACTGACAGATGGCGGGCTAACCAATTCGAAAAATACCTGGTCAAAATTCAGCGGACCGGTTATGGGCAGCAGCGCCTGTGGTGATAGTTCTCTTGTATATTAATTGCAAATCTGCTTGTCAAGATTGGCGATGATGCTGAACCCTGATCTATAGTGCCCTTTGTCCTGTAGCCAACTTCTACAGACCGTTATGTATGTTATGTAAGTGATTTTGTATTTTATTATATTATTAAAAGTCATGATAGCCGAGTGGTTGGGTGGTCGGAATTTCGAGTCGAGAGACCCGAGTACGGTCCCCAGGTGGCAGGCTCGTACAAAAAAATTATGTATGAATTGTTTCGTTGGCTTGGACATAAAACGGCGACGGACTCACCACCTGTCACGTTGTCGCGAACAATATCTTCGGTGGAAGGTGGGTCGAAGGAACTTAATTGTCTAGACTAGACCTCTGTCTACCCCTGTATTGGGAATTGCGTGAAGGTACTTATTTTTATTCATTTTATAGTTTCAAGTTTAACTAAGAAAGTTATTTTTTGCTTTTTGTGTTTTATGGTGATTCAGTTTATGTGTAACATTTGCTAATATTTTATCTTAGCGCACAGTTCTTAACAGGGTAACCAGAGAGAACAAATCGCCAAGTGTCAAGAGGTATGAAAGGATATACCTCTTTCGCTTCTTTTAGATTCATCATCCTCGTTATACTGCAAGTAACTTAACTTATCTTTAGTAACAGGTTTTATTAAATATTTTAAATAGGCCAGTTATTGCTAAAGCTCGAGAATGCAATTAGGTACTGACAGATGGCGGGCTAACCAATTCGAAAAATACCTGGTCAAAATTCAGCGGACCGGTTATGGGCAGCAGCGCCTGTGGTGATAGTTCTCTTGTATATTAATTGCAAATCTGCTTGTCAAGATTGGCGATGATGCTGAACCCTGATCTATAGTGCCCTTTGTCCTGTAGCCAACTTCTACAGACCGTTATGTATGTTATGTAAGTGATTTTGTATTTTATTATATTATTAAAAGTCACGATAGCCTAGTGGTTGGGTGGTCGGAATTTCGAGTCGAGACCCAGTACGGTCCCCAGGTGGCAGGCTCGTACCAACGAGTTTTTCAAAAACTTATGTACGAATTACATCGTTGGCTTGGACATAAAACGGCGACGGACTCACCACCTGTCACGTTGTCGCGAACAATATCTTCGGTGGAAGGTGGGTCGAAGGAACATAATTGTCTAGACTAGACCTCTGTCTACCCCTGTATTGGGAATTGCGTGAAGGTACTTATTTTTATTCATTTTATAGTTTCAAGTTTAACTAAGAAAGTTACTTTTTGCTTTTTGTGTTTTATGGTGATTCAGTTTATGTGTAACATTTGCTAATATTTTATCTTAGCGCACAGTTCTTAACAGGGTAACCAGAGAGAACAAATCGCCAAGTGTCAAGAGGTATGAAAGGATATACCTCTTTCGCTTCTTTTAGATTCATCATCCTCGTTATACTGCAAGTAACTTAACTTATCTTTAGTAACAGGTTTTATTAAATATTTTAAATAGGCCAGTTATTGCTAAAGCTCGAGAATGCAATTAGGTACTGACAGATGGCGGGCTAACCAATTCGAAAAATACCTGGTCAAAATTCAGCGGACCGGTTATGGGCAGCAGCGCCTGTGGTGATAGTTCTCTTGTATATTAATTGCAAATCTGCTTGTCAAGATTGGCGATGATGCTGAACCCTGATCTATAGTGCCCTTTGTCCTGTAGCCAACTTCTACAGACCGTTATGTATGTTATGTAAGTGATTTTGTATTTTATTATATTATTAAAAGTCACGATAGCCTAGTGGTTGGGTGGTCGGAATTTCGAGTCGAGAGTCCCGAATTCGATCCCCAAGTGGCAGGCTCGTACCAACGAGTTTTTCAAAAACTTATGTATGAATTACATCGTTGGCTTGGACATAAAGGCGGCGACGGGCTCATCATCTGTCACGTTGTCCCGAAAATATCTGCGGAGGAAGGTGGGTCAAAGGGACTTAATTGTCTAGACTAGACCTCTGTCTACCCCTGTATAGGGAATTGCGTGAAGATATTAATTAATTAATTTATTTATTTTATTATATGTTATGTAAGTGATTTTGTGGTTTATTTTCCGTTCCTCGCTAACGCCACGAGGTTGCAAAATTACTCCCCGCAGGACTGGCCGCTACATATGGATTTCTGCTTCGTTTTCTTGTACTCTAAGGCTAAGTACAGATTATAAAAATATTTTTTTTTAGTTTTTCATCTTCATTCATTTGTAACAGTAGGAATAATAATTTATGACTGACACGGACGGGATTCGAACTCCTGTTCTGTGGAGATATTTTTTTCATAAAAATTTTTATGAAAAAAATATCTCCACACTATTCCCAATACTGGGCAAGCCGGAGGTATTGAAAATTGAGTCCTTTTGATCCACCTTTCACTGAAGACATTCACCTAAGATACGTGTCAGGTGAGCCTGACGCCTTCTTTATGGTCAATCCAGTAATGTAAATCGTACATAAGTTAATAAAAATTTCACAATTGTCAGTAGAATATATAAATATAAAACATTAAAAACATCACGTGTTCAATGTGCCTAATTCGAAAGAGCTTTTCAAGTGGCTAGTGCCATAATTGTTTGTTATGGTTGTAAATCTGCGCGGCGCAGTGTTCGTCTAACATTGTTCCAATCATACTGCGGAGAAATTCGCAGGATGTGACACAGGCGAGTCTAATTGCGTACCGGAAGTGCTGATCGTGCGCACGGCTGGCTGCGCGCACGTGTTGAATAGTAACGGGAGGAATCACTAAACGCAATAAGTGAAACAAATAGTTAATAGCTTAGCTGTCAGAATGTCGGAAATCGAGTAAAGACCAGACGGTAAGAGACCCGACGGCTTGACTTTAGTCCCTTGGGAGAGAGGCAAAGCTCTTGTGTGGGACGCAACTTGCGTCGATACATTAGCGGCCTCTCATATCAAGGGTACTTCAATAAGGGCCGGGGCGGCATCAGAGGCAGCTGAATCGGGTAAATGGCGTAAATATGAGTCTTTGAAAGAAGACTATATATTTGTTCCATTTGCCGTAGAGACAATCGGTCCGTGGGGTCCCCGCGCGATGCAGTTTCTAAAGGAATTGTATCCGCGACTTATCGTTGCCGCTGGTGACAAGAGGGCTGGTTCTTTTCTCGCTCAACGGTTAAGTCTAGCCATTCAACGTGGAAATGCAGCCAGCATTCTTGGTACCATGCCACGAGGAGTAGGGCTCTACGATTATAATAGTTTTTAGTTAATAAGTATTGTAAATATTAACATAATTTTTTCTGTAAATAATATTTATATTAATCGAGTTAAAAACACCCTAGTACGTTCTCCAAGCAGTAGGCTCGTACTGATGAGTTTTATTTTAAAACTTATGTACGAATTACATCGTTGGCTTGGACATAAAACGGCGACGGACTCACCACCTGTCACGTTGTCCCGAAAATATCTGCGGTGGAAGGTGGGTCAAAGGGACTTAATTGTCTAGACTAGACCTCTGTCTACCCCTGTATAGGGAATTGCGTGAAGATATTAATTAATTAATTTATTTATTTTATTATATGTTATGTAAGTGATTTTGTATTTTATTATATGTTATGTAAGTGATTTTGTATTTTATTATATGTTATGTAAGTGATTTTGTATTTTATTATATGTTATGTAAGTGATTTTGTATTTTATTATATGTTATGTAAGTGATTTTGTATTTTATTATATGTTATGTAAGTGATTTTGTATTTTATTATATGTTATGTAAGTGATTTTGTGGTTTATTTTCCGTTCCTCGCTAACGCCACGAGGTTGCAAAATTACTCCCCGCAGGACTGGCCGCTACATATGGATTTCTGCTTCGTTTTCTTGTACTCTAAGGCTAAGTACAGATTATAAAAATATTTTTTTAGTTTTCATCTTCATTCATTTGTAACAGTAGGAATAATAATTTATGACTGACACGGACGTGATTCGAACTCCTGTTCTGTGGAGATATTTTTTCATAAAATATTCAAGTGTCTTTAAATCGATATCTAGTTTTTTAATAACCGACTTGGAAAAAAGAGGAGGTCGGTTGAATGTTTTTGAATATTTTATTGAAACTAATAGTTTCAAGAAGTCATGATAGCCGAGTGGTTGGGTGGTCGGAATTTCGAGTCGAGAGACCCGAGTACGGTCCCCAGGTGGCAGGCTCGTACAAAAAATTATGTATGAATTGTATCGTTGGCTTGGACATAAAACGGCGACGGACTCACCACCTGTCACGTTGTCCCGAAAATATCTGCGGTGGAAGGTGGGTCAAAGGGACTTAATTGTCTAGACTAGACCTCTGTCTACCCCTGTATTGGGAATTGCGTGAAGATATTAATTAATTAATTTATTTATTTTATTATATGTTATGTAAGTGATTTTGTGGTTTATTTTCCGTTCCTCGCTAACGCCACGAGGTTGCAAAATTACTCCCCACAGGACTGGCCGCTACATATGGATTTCTGCTTCGTTTTCTTGTACTCTAAGGCTAAGTACAGATTATAAAAATATTTTTTTAGTTTTCATCTTCATTCATTTGTAACAGTAGGAATAATAATTTATGACTGACACGGACGGGATTCGAACTCCTGTTCTGTGGAGATATTTTTTCATAAAATTTTATGAAAAAATATCTCCCCAATACTGGGCAAGCCGGAGGTATTGAAAATTGAGTCCTTTTGATCCACCTTTCACTGAAGACATTCACCTAAGATACGTGTCAGGTGAGCCTGACGCCTTCTTTATGGTCAATCCAGTAATGTAAATCGTACATAAGTTAATAAAAATTTCACAATTGTCAGTAGAATATATAAATATAAAACATTAAAAACATCACGTGTTCAATGTGCCTAATTCGAAAGAGCTTTTCAAGTGGCTAGTGCCATAATTGTTTGTTATGGTTGTAAATCTGCGCGGCGCAGTGTTCGTCTAACATTGTTCCAATCATACTGCGGAGAAATTCGCAGGATGTGACACAGGCGAGTCTAATTGCGTACCGGAAGTGCTGATCGTGCGCACGGCTGGCTGCGCGCACGTGTTGAATAGTAACGGGAGGAATCACTAAACGCAATAAGTGAAACAAATAGTTAATAGCTTAGCTGTCAGAATGTCGGAAATCGAGTAAAGACCCGACGGCTTGACTTTAGTCCCTTGGGAGAGAGGCAAAGCTCTTGTGTGGGACGCAACTTGCGTCGATACATTAGCGGCCTCTCATATCAAGGGTACTTCGATAAGGGCCGGGGCGGCATCAGAGGCAGCTGAATCGGGTAAATGGCGTAAATATGAGTCTTTGAAAGAAGACTATATATTTGTTCCATTTTCCGTAGAGACAATCGGTCCGTGGGGTCCCCGCGCGATGCAGTTTCTAAAGGAATTGTATCCGCGACTTATCGTTGCCGCTGGTGACAAGAGGGCTGGTTCTTTTCTCGCTCAACGGTTAAGTCTAGCCATTCAACGTGGAAATGCAGCCAGCGTTCTTGGTACCATGCCACGAGGAGTAGGGCTCTACGATTATAATAGTTTTTAGTTAATAAGTATTATAAATATTAACATAATTTTTTCTGTAAATAAATATTTATATTAATCGAGTTAAAAACACCCTAGTACGTTCTCCAAGCAGTAGGCTCGTACTGATGAGTTTTATTTTAAAACTTATGTACGATTTATATCGTCGCTTAGTCTTGATCTGTTAAATTGTTCCAAAAGTAAGCTCCAGTAATATGTGAGTCGATAGGACTAAATTGTCTGAACCTCCGGCTACCACTGTATTGGGAAATGCGTGTCACAATGTCGAACTCTTTTGGAAATGAGAAGAAACTTATATACATATATAGATAGGGACAAAATTACATACATTACTCTGACTCCAAAGTAAGCAGTTAAAGTCCTTGCGTTATGGAATCGGAAGCAACGAAGTAACCATTATACCCAGACCCGAGACATTATAGAAAAAGTGTTTTTGTACGGGAATTGTACCCCGGTCCTCAGAACAGGCGACACCTTGAAAACCGGCATGTACGGCAATTGTCTACGAACGTCGTTAAAAAAAAACTAAACCCTTTAAAAGCTAAGCGTTTGGTGATAGGAATTCGAAATAGGAGATCCCTGAGAGGAAAGCATACATTTTTTTTAGGAATTTACGTACGATTTGCATCGTAAGCTTGGACACAGGGATGGCGACAGGCTTACTACTCGTATAGTTAATAGACTTACGGCATTACTTAGGCGTTACTGTGCGGAAATTCATTATTATAAATTTGTTATTAAATAATTGTATTGCACTATTCTGCATGCATTCATTTTTTCATGCGGATTGGTGCAATGTAATGATTTAATAACAACTTTATAACAGGGTTACTAGCGATATTGTCCAAATTGAGTTCAGTGAACGACGAGAGGAGAACGAGAGGAGAACGAGAGGTCAATGTCCGGTAGTGGGCTATTACTGACGTGGGATGATTTATTATTGTATTGTGTAATGTATGTAATCCTTAAAGTTTTATGATGTGCGTCCATTTCTTCGTAAATAAATGCATTTTCTTTTTTTTTCCTTACAATTGCGTCCCTTCGACCCACCTTCCACCAAAGATATTTTCGAGACAACGTGACGTGGTGGTGAGCCTGTCACGGTCTTTATGTCCAAGCCAACGACATAAATCGTACATAAGTTTGAAAAACCTTTTGACATGTGCCTGTCACCTTAGGATCGAACTCACCTTAGGATGAATATGAATGTTTTTAATAGAGGCACGGAGCTTGAAGCGTACGACACATAAAACCCAAAAACTTTTGTACCTGTAATCCTGGACCCCCATAATACCAGTTATCCACTAAATGAATAAAGTTCTGAGGCGACAGTTACGAATATACGAAAAATAAATCAAATATGTAGACCATATTTTCAAACTAATCACTATCCTGATGGGCGGGATAATAAATTAATAAATCACTTCGCAATTTTCAATGTTTACACAAGAAATTACAGGTCGTTTATCTGTCTCTGTAGTTGTTTGTAATTGCATGTAATTGTATAGCTAGGCTTTCTCGACTGCCGCCCTCCGGGGAAGGCATTCTTTGCTTAAAGAATATTATAACGACCTGTTTGCCACAGGCACTATTACCTTACTTGTCACTAGCTGAGACGTTGCTAGGAAATAGTAAAATAATGTAAATCTATTAGTTAGTCAGGCTGTCGAAATTTTAATAAAATTTACGTTTTAATCTTGTATTTCCATTTTATACTCTATTAATTTTTTTTATTCTTAGAATAGAGTAGAAAAAAATGGAAAATATGCGACAAAATCACGAAAAGATAGTCAATTCACTTTCGGTTATTTTATTAAAGTTTTTGGAAAGGTCCAAGTATTCGGAACGTTTTCTAAAAATTTTCTTTTTATACAAACTTTGTCTTCACAATTCAATATTTGAAGCTCCGACGTACATGCCGTAGTTAATTTTTGTTTATTTAGATATGCTATATAGATTATCCGATAGCCGTGTCGGTGATGACCCTATCTTCGAAGCTAAGGGATGCGGGTTCGAATTCGGCTACGGAAAATCTGTTGTGTGAAGAATGTAAATGAAAATGTTTGTAATCGAGTCATGTATGTTTATAGGAATATATATCTATGTAAGTATTTTGTATCATTTTCTTGGATGCCAAGAACGCGATAAGCTCACCATACGTCACGATATTCAAAATCGCCTTCGTTGAAAGGTGTGCCGAGGCTCTGGACAATTCCAGACAGATTTATTAAAATATATTTTAATGTATTTATTTATTAAAATATATATTTATAAATAATCTTCTCGACATTCCCAATACAGGGGTAGGCAAAGGTCTAGACAAGTTTTTCAACCCACCTTCCACTGAAGACATTTTTTAAGGCAACGTGCGTCGCAGTCTTTATGTTCAAGCCAACGATATAATTCGTACTTAAGTTTTTGAGAAACGCTATTGGTGCAAGCCTGCTACCAGGGAATCCATCTCGAGTCTCCTGACTCCCAATCCTTCATCACCCAGCCACTCGGCTTTCGTGACTACATCATGATATATTTATTTTATATGTATATACTGTATATATTTATTTATTATATTTGAATGCAGCAACAACTTCATAGAATTGTTATCGATTCTTCGGAAGAAACGTTGTCATTCTAAATTCTGTTGTTTATTTAGAACAATGTCGGGTATGGCTTGTTAAAAATATAAACGCACTCTTATAAATATATTTCGTCTGTCGATCTTGACCCGCTTCTTTTATTTCCTCTCCCATTAATAGCGCCGGCGCGGGGCCAGTAGCTTGTCACTTGTTTTAGCTTAAACGACATTGACCACTGTATTATTCCCCAGGAATGAAGAGAAAACAATCTATAGCGGAAAGATTGTGAGACTCGATAGCCGAGTGGTTGGGTGGTCGGCATTTCGAGTGAAGAGAGCCGAGTTCAATTCCCAGGTAGGCTCGTACCAATTGGTCTATAAAAAGGTTCTGTACGTTTTATACTAAACTTGACATAAAGACGGTGACGGATTTACTACCTCCAAAAATTTCTTCGGTGAAAGTTGAGTCGAAATCACTTAAATGTTTTAAGTAGTAAGGGACCGAACTACATATATTGAATAAATCTTCATTCAGTGATTTTTTTAAAGATGCCAGTTAATTTTATTGTAGTTTGCTGCTAAGACAGAAAGACAAATTTTATTGTTTAAATGTTCGTCAGATGTGATTAAATTAGATAGGTAATTAAAAAGGGTTCTGACGAGCCGCGCGCAGAGCGAGGCGGGTCGCGACCACCCTGATGAAGGGACTGCGACAGGTCCGAAACTAGTCGGTACCTACACCGATTGTTTAAACGTGAATTTAACCATTTTCAATTATTTAATTAATAGAAAGATAATCTATTTTAGTATTAAAATATTTACATTATATTTAATGTTCATTAAATATATAAGTTACGTTATAATTAAAAACTCACGACAGCAGAGTGGTTGGGTGGTCGGAATTTCGAGTTAAGAGACCTGAGTTCGAACCGCAGATGGCAGGCTCGTACCAATGGGTATATCAAAAACTTATGTACGAATTATATCGTTGGCTTGGACATAAAGACGGCGACGAGCCCCCCACCTGTCACGTTGTCCCGAAAATATCCGCTGTGGAAGATGGGTCGAAGGGGCTTAATTGTCTAGACTAGACCTCTGTTCACTCCTGTATTGGGAATTGCGTGAAGATATTTATTTATTTTATTTATTGTATTAAATCGAAGAGTTTCGAAAATCTTTCATTACACAGAGATCCGTTAACACATAACTCATCACCGTCATTACTGATATCAACAAGCGGAAAGATTGGAAAATGATTTTCGCTGTGAGATGCACAGTTATTGCGAAAGTTTATGTCATAAAACTAAACGAGAAAGCAAGGAAAGCTGCTATATTACACTATAACTGGTGATGGCCCGTAATGACGTCAAGATAGCCGAGTGGTTGGGTGGTCGGAATTCGAGTCGAGAGACTCGATGCCCAAGTAGGCCTGTACCAATGGTTGTTTTCAACTAAAGTACGATTTTTGTCGTTGACTTGTATCTAAAGACGACAACAGGCCGTCTGTCACGGTATCCCAAAAAATATTGTCGGTGCAATGTGTCGAAAGTGTGTAATTGTCTGAACCTCTGTATTGGGAAGGACGTGAAGATATTTAAATTTTTATGTAACCCATAGAAGGGTCAAATAGGCATTTTAACGATATTTTCTAGTTATATAACTTTATCTTCAATGAGGCTTTATAGGCTTCATAGTTATACATTTGCGTAAGACTACTACAACCTCTTCTCTTTCCCGTGATTTTCGTAACAGGCGCAAGACGGATTTCGACATAGATACATTGATATATTTTACATACACTGTTCTGATACAAAAGTTAGTTAGCACCTTAAGCTCTTTTCTATGGAATCAGAAAAGGAAATACCATAAACATCCAGACCAGAGAAAATGAAGAAAAAGTGTTTTCTAAATTGATCCGACCGGGAATCCTCAAATCTGGCAATACTATTAAAACCGGTGTGTACGCTTCTCGTCCACGGAGGTCGCCACTCTATATTATTCATCCAGATATATCCCTCAGGGTTTTTATTCTAATTCCGTAAACCATAGCTTACGACTTCCCACATGACGTAGTAACGGGCTATAAAAAATTGCGCGGAGTCTATGGATCCAGGTGGCTGTGAAACGTTCTTCGTGACAAACTTTAAGGGAGGCCTGTGTTCAGCAGTGGACTATCGACTATACTATATTGTAAAACAGGAAGAAAGGAAGAAAAACTCATAGCTGGTCCGGTGGTCGAGTAGCGTTCACACCGGTTTCCATGGCTGTCGTCAGCTCTGAGGCCCCGGGTTCGATTCGCGGTCGGGTCTATTTAGAAAAGTGTTCTAAATTGTCTCTGTGTATTTTTAGTACCTTCGTTATTTCAGATTACATAACACGAGTGCTTTAGCTGCTTAGTTTTGGGATCAGAGCAATGTACGTGATGTTATCCTTATCTATGTATGACTTATTCTTATATCATTGAAGAAAATAGCAATAATAATATATTGTTACGATAAGAGTAACGTCTTTTCTCATTCGCCGATCAGAAATCAGTCGGATTTTTAGCTTTCTGCACTGCAAATATATAAAAACAAACTCATAAGCTCATAAAACTAAGCGAACGATACCACATTACTATGACTCTTGTATAAAAGAATATAAATATATGTTTATTGGATTAAATATAAATAAATTAATAAATATCTTCACGCATTTCAAAATACAGGGGTAGACAGAGGTCTAGTCTAGACAATAACCCTTCGACCCACCTTTTCCCGAAGACATTTTCAGGATTACGTAGATTAAATATGAGAAAAGAATATGAAGTTTAAATTCTTAAAATATGTACAGGCCCCGAAAGGGTACATAGCAATTTGCTAGATTGCTGATATATATTTATAAAAACTACGTTATAAATTAACTAATATATTCTTTTATTTATTTCGTTTTATATTTCTACTAATTAATAAATTATTTTTCATTATATTTAAGTTTATTTACATAATATAATACTGAAGAACGCGAGAGGTTTAGACAAGGGAATTAGCCCGCTGGTTGCCATTACTGCCCCAAGAGCTGGTTCATGCTGCGGTCAACATGCTCAGTCTTACTGTTTGCTACAATTTGGCCGCCATATTTTACCTTACGTAATACGTATACAAATGGTACTACTTGATAAATAATTATTACTTAATAAATATACAAAAATATATTCCATAAAGACTGGACAACGTTAATATTTATTTTATTTATTTATTTATTAACATACCTTTAATGTATGGGCGGACTTAATGCCTGAGGCATTCTTTGGGGGTGATGCAGAGATTGGATGAAGTAGGTGAAGCAGATAAATATGGTAGAGACACAATTAAATAAAATAAGATATTGATATAATACATGAGTATAAAATATGTATACCTACATTTATACATACATATAAAAATAAATACATACAAATATAAACTTATACAGATTAAATATTTAAATAATACAATTAATGACATAAATAAACGGATATTACGATGATTCTGCCAAAGTTTTTAGGAGGTGATCTTCCACTTTCATCTTAAAAGCATAACGGCTCTTGGACATCCTGATTTCGAGAGGAAGTGCATTCCAAAGCAGAACGGATTGCACAAGAAAGGAGGAATGGATAAAGCCTGAAGTATGATGGGGACAATGAAGCTGGAGGTTGTTTGATGACCGAAGGTTTCTGTCGTGGTTAGAGCTTAGGTATTTAAATAGGGAAGATAGGTAGGAAGGTGCAGTGGGAGATGTTAGGATAGAGTACAGGGTTGTGAGTACACGCAAACTACGGCGTTGGCGAATGGGTAACCACTTTAATTGCGAGCGATAATTAGACACGTCGTCATACTTACGAAGATTAAAAATGAATCGAATGCAGTTATTGAGAAGTCTGTCATATTTGTCAAGAAGGTCTGCATTCAGGTCGAAGTAACACACATCACCATAGTCAATAAGGGGGAAAATAACAGTTTGAACTAAAGTTGTTTTGGTCTTGGAAGGGAGAAAGTTTTTCAAGCGGTAGAGTGTTCGAAGGATCCCAGTTACTTTTTGACTTACATACATGGCTTGAGTACGCCAGCTAAGAGTGGAATCAATGTGTAAGCCGAGATCTTTTACAGTACGGTCCCGTTAAAAACAACGGGAGGTAATGCGTCTGAATCCAACCTTCCCAATATCCGATGGCTACCTACTAATGTGGCTTGACACTTAGATGGGTTAACAGTTAAACCAAACTTGTCACACCAGCTTTTAATATGTTCAAGATCACTGATAACCATCTCCACCGCTGCAGCCACATTATCAACACTCGCTTGTGAGTACAACTGCAGGTCATCAGCATACAAATGATACGCACATTGAAGGTTCTGGATGATGAGATTTATAAATAAAGAAAATAATAAAGGAGATAAAATACCGCCTTGAGGGACGCCTGCGAGTAGGTCACACCAGCTAGAGGAATGGGAAAAGACAGAAAGAAGGATGTCGTGGCTGATGCTATTAAAGACTCGCTTTAAAAATGGTTTGCGTAAACACTGGTTTTCAAGGGTTCCCGGTCGGGTCAATGTAGAAAAACCACTTTCTCTACATTTTTTCGGGTCTGGGTGATTGTGAAGCCTACGTTGTTTCCGATTTCCATACCTCAAGTGCTGCACCTGCAAGTTGCACTGGCATCGGAGCAATATATGTGATGTTGTCCCTATCTATATATGTATTTATTTATTTATAAAGACAGCGACAATCTCACCAACTCAATATGTTATGTATAATATTATAATTATAACTATATTTAAATTTATAACTATATTTAAATTTTTTCATACAAACACTATCTACATGGGTTTTTCAATTACAGTAACTGTCTAACATTAAGCCATGAATTACTATGTAATCTACGTCATACTATTCCGAACTAATAAATTAATTAAGTAATTTATTAAGTACAACACACGCGGCCATGGACGTAGGAGGGAACAGGAGTTAAGACAGACATTAGAGAGCATTGTCGCTGAGACGTACTGGAAATTGAATGAGCCGCACAAAAGGCCGCAGTTCATTGAATAATGACTGCTTTCCCTATCAATAGCTTTATGAAATTACTGACAAGGAATTCCAATTCGAGAAGCATTCGTTTGATGCGTTCAATTTATCATAACTTGATTTGAAGTGCGGGTAAATGATAATAAATATAAATAAATACATGCACAGATAGTGACAACATCGCATACATTGCTCTGTTCCCAAAGTAAATAGTTTAAGCTCTTATATAATGCAATAAGTAACGAAGGTACTACAAAGGTATTTCCTACATTGTTCCGTCCGGGAGTAGAACCCGGGACCTCAGAGATGGGGACAAAACGGTGTGCACGCCACTCGTCCACGGAGGTCGACACAAATTGTTTATTTAGTTATTCTTCTTTGTAAAATGTGTTTTACAAGGGGCGGTCTTAATGCCTAGTTGCTTTCTCTGCCAGTCAACCCTGGGTGAAGGAAAAGCATGTTGGCGGGTTTAAATTCGGAATAAATAACTTAAGAGAGAATGAGCGAATGAGCTAAGACCGAATAGTGATGAAAATTTATAGCGCGTAAGTTAATAGTAAAAGGGGTCGAGGTAGGTCGAGATTAACTTTCAAAGACCATGTGAGCGAATTGCTCGAAGATGGGAGGGTCAAGAGTACTCGGATACCCAGACGTGCATGTATGAAGAAGATGATGAATCTGAAAGAAGCGAAAGAGGTGTGTAAGGATCGTGACACTTGGCGATCTGTTTTGTCTGGCTACTCCGTCAGGGACTGTAGTAAGTGAATAAAAAATAAATAAAAATATTAATTATTGAGCATAATTTAGTGTATTATGAGCATGAAACAGTGTGATTGTTCGGTCCAGTGAATACTAGCTAGTGTGTTATCAGAAGCTGGAACGCCCGTAGAGTCGCAGTGGGCGGCCCGCCCTCGCGTTCACAGGCCACCCGCCCTCAGGAATATAATCCACCACTATGTTTGTATTTGCAGAATCAAAGCTAAATGCGTTATTCTAGTTTTCGTGTTCACGAGAAAATAGTCATGAAGTCACGATAGCCGAATGGTTGGGCGGTCGGAATTTCGAGTCAAGAGACCCGAGTTCGATCCCCAGGTGGCTGGTTCGTACCAATGGGTTTATCAAAAACTTATGTACGGATTATGTCGTTGGCTTGGACATAAAGACGGCGGCGGGCTCACCACCTGTCACGTTGTCAATCGGGAAGGTGGGTCAAAGGGACTTAATTGTCTAGACAGTACCGCTGTATTGGGAATAGCTTAAAGATATTTATTTATTTATTTATTTATTTACGAGAAAAGTTAAAGATATTTTTCAACTTACAGCCATCCACTTTTATACAATAAAATTACAAATGTATGTCAATTTAAGAACTGTAAGTTTATAGATATAAAAAAAAAGTAAACAAATGACTACAAAATCTGAGTTATGATGAAACTAAAACATCTTAAATATAATTTATACTAATTTTTGATAAAGTTAAATATTTGGTATAATACATAAATATTTGTTATATAATTTGTTTAAATATTCGACGAAAGTTAAAGAAAAATAAATTTGTATAATTTAAGCTTATTCGAACCTCGATACGTAAAAAGTCATGTACGTAAAAATACGTTAAAAAAGCCACGATACAAGTTGTTGCTGCCAATGAGTTTATTTAAAACTTATGTAAGATTTACAGAAGTAGTTTTTTTGATATATTTTTAATTAACTCACCAAAAACCGTAACTACGGCCCCCACTAAAATCGCCTAAACCTGTTACATCGGATACCGTACATATAAATATCTCTGGCTCAAATTATCAAAAAAACGTTTGTCGCTAGCGGGATTTCAAACCGCAACCCGAAGCTTCGAAAGCACGTCGATACCAACTAGGTCATCCAGCCGCTTTAATGCTTAATTAACAATTATTAATTAAGGAAATGTTACATTTGCGACTTACATTCTTAATACGGACTACGCCTCGTACCCTTGATAACTTGTGGCGAAACAATGCGCAATTTCTCCATTAGCGGTGGGCGATTATTTGATAATAGGGTTGTCAGAACAGCCGTAGACATGACGCAGTAATACCTTTAGGGGAATATGTCTGACATTGTGTCAAACGATAGTTCATATATATTAATTACAGCCGGCAAAACTAATTGGCATCACATAGGCATCCCCTACTCAATATCAGTCACGATAGCCATAAAGACGGCTACAAGCTCAGCTCCTGTCAAGCTGTCCCAAAAATGTCTTCGGTGAAAGGTGGGTCGAAAGGGCTTAATTGTCTAGACCTCAGTCTACTCCTGAATTCGTGAAGATACTTTTAACTTTTTTATTTTATATTAACTCAATGAAAAGTACCGTAACTCTAAAATAAAAAATATTACGCTTATTTGTGGAAGGAAAGTATAGAAGCTTTTCGTCAAGGTTCTTGCTCCCTTTTATTTTTTATTTTTATTTTTTTTATTTTATTGTTTATTGCTACACCAAAAACATGTTCACAATACATTTCGCTTAAAAATACATATACAACTCAAAAGATCATATGGACATATCAATAACAGACGTACACAACACTTGCACCAGGTGATAAATTCCTTTCTTCGTAAATGTAAAAAGGTTTATGAATAACTGACAATATTAATAATAATTTTAAAAAGTTCGGTTGAAAGTAAAATAATAATAATAATAATACAAAAACAAAAATGAAATTAAAAAAAAAGAACGTTACAATACTTCAAGACTAATTTAAAAACTAAAGCTATTATATTATATTTAAAAGATATAGCTAGAAAACATTTCTTGAGACATATATGTGCATACATATATATACACATATATACATGCACTCACACACATATACATACTCGTAAATAACATAAACACTTACACACATGTATACACTTATTATTTTCTATTTTAGTAATCATTGAAATTAATATAGTTGCAAAACTGTTTGGTGGTGTTGTGGAAGATGTCAAGGCTATGGTTTACCGATAAAATATTATTGTATGTTGTAGAAATTCTGTTAAGAAGTGAGTTCTTGCCTACATTAGTGCGATAGCGATTAAGTCTCAATACCTTTATTGTTCTAACAGCCCTGAGGCTACTCCTGCGTGGAACAGCAATATTTACTTCACTGAGTAATTCAGGAACTAACAGATTTCCATTCAGAATTTTATGCAAAAGCATTAAGTCTGCCGTAGTTCTACGATGTTCCAAGGACTTCATTTTAAAATGTTCTAACCTGAGGGTAACTTACGAAACGAGATACGGATACTCCCTTAATGTATTTGTTTCAGGTTCGTTAACTGAGCCGTCTACTCCTATTATTCGGGATAAAAACCCTGAATGCATGAGAAAAAAATGTCTTCAAGTAATTTCCCATACCGGGGTAGACAGAGGTCGAGATATTAAATTGCTTTCGACCCACTTTTCGTCGAAGCTATTTGGGACATGACAGGTGTTGAGCTCATCGCCGTCTAAATGTCCAAGATAACGGTACAATAAAATTACATGAAATATAATTATATGTATATAAATTTACTTAATTATATGCATATATATTAAAATATTCATATAAACATCCATGTTTCCTATACAAATATTTCTATTCATCAAAAAATATTTCGCTCTAGCAGGATTCGTACCCTGAACCCTTAGCTTCGAATGGAGGCAGACTACGAACCCGGGTTCTTAACATTTTCTAATCATAATCCAGGAACATAATTTCTAAGTACATATATAGATAGATAGTGACAGCATCACATACATTCTTCTGATCCTAACGTAATTAGCAACGGTAACTTGTAAATGAAAAATGTAGAAAAAGTGTTTGACTACACAGACCAGACCGGGAATCGAATCGGGATCAAGGAGCTGGCGATACCATGAAAACTGGCGTGTACGCCACTCGTCCACGGCGGTCGACGGTAATAATGATTTGAAATAGCAAGGAAAGGATAAATAATAGAATTGAATTAAAAAGATTTTTTTATTTCATCTGTCACGGGCGGAATACGAACCCGCTAGCTTTGCCGAACCGCTGCAACACTCTAAGCCACCGTGTCTTAAACGCATCAGTTTGTCATTCCGCCCGTGTCAGTTGAAATTTCAAAACATGTTTTCTCTTTAATTTTATAATAAAAAGTTCAGCATAATTTATATAAATAAATAAATATCTTCACGCAATTCCCTATACAGGGATAGACAGAGGTCTAGTCTAGACAATTAAGTCCCTTTGCACCACCTTCCACCGAAGATATTTTCGGGACAACGTGACAGGTCGTGAGCCTGTCGCCGTCTAGCATAATAAATATGCTTTATAAAAAAGCATAATTTATATGCTTTTTTTCACGTGATGGTAAGTGATTACCGCCGCCCATGAACACCCGCAATACCAGAGGCAAAGCAGATGCGTTGCCGGCCTCATTTCATTGCTTTAAAATTAATTAAAATTGCGTTATAGAATAAGGATAGGACGTAAACACAACCGCTGAAATACTTTCCATGCTGAAATACACATAATACTAAATATAAGGAAGGGAGCAAAAGTTCCCGTCTATTAGACGGTGAATTAAATTTTCCGTTTGTTTATTTCAATCACTTAAGTTCATGTGCTCATGTTATCAACCGACGCAGGCTCCCCGCGTCGACAGGACGCAGTGGAATTGAAACTGAAATGTTCACCAGCCGTAAACTAGGATTTGTATCCTGTATAACCCGTTTGATTTATTTATTCTTGAATGTTTTCTCTTTAAATTTCAAGAAAGTCTTCGAGTCGGGACCGGAGTTCGATCCCCAGGAGATAGGCTCGTACTAATGAGTTTATTAGAAAATTCACGACTGAACGATAACTAACTAAGCTTGGTCAGAAAGTCGGCGACAGGCTGACATACTGTTACGTTGTCACAAAATAAGCTCCTGTGAAATGTGGATCGAAAGGACTAAATTGTCTATTTCTAGACTCTGACTACCCACAGGAGTAGCCAGAGTATATTATTAGTAAATGCGTGATTCACGATTGGCGTGTTTAGCCGGATTTGGGAGGCTTTAAGATAGTTCACTAAATAAGATGATGTACTTATTTATCTTTCTGTATGTGCGAATAAGTACCTGTGTGTAGCTGAGAGGGTCGCTAGTTACCTATAGCTCCTTTGATCGTAACGAAATTTGTCTGTTTTTTTTGGAAATTGGGCACGATGAAAAACGAGGTAACAGACTATACGTTGGTAAAAAGCTAATGCGGTTCATAACACCTGCAGAACATTTCAAAAAAAGAGGTGATCGGAATTCAAGAGACCCGAGTTCGATCCTCAGTTGGCAGGCACGTGCCAATGGGTTTTTTAAAATCTTATGCATGATTTATATCGACATAAAGAGATAATATATAATATAATATACCATAAATTTTCATGTAAATTAGTATTTTTTAATAAGTACTAACAATGCAAATATGTCTAATGAAAGTGAAATAGCTGTGGTTTATACTGTCGAACTCGTTTCATTTCCTGATGGCACTATTTTTAATGTTTTTTTTTGTTTTTTTTTTTTTATTAGAAACGTAATAGGTATGTAAGGATCGTGACGCTTTGCGATCTGATCTCTCTGGCTACCCCCTTAAGGATTGTGCGTGAAGATAAGTATGTCATTATTTACTTTAATATGTTTTTATCTAAGTTCCAATTACAGACAATTTTTATAATTTCTTTAAATTTAAAAAAAACACGATAGCCGAGAGATTGGTTGGAGGTGATCTAGTCAACCAAGTTATCCAAGTAGTAACCCAGGAGGCAGGCTCTTGCTGATGGGTTTTTGAAAAACTTGTATACGATTTATATCATGGCGATTTATATCAGGTATGTTTTCCCAGAAAATGTCTTCGATAAATTGATGAATGTCTAGATTTCTGTAAATCTCAGTATAAGGAATGGCGTGAAGATTTTTTAAAACGTTATTTTAATGTTTATTTTTGACCTTTTGAGTTTTTGTTTGAAGTCATCGTATATTGTAATATACCTTTCAAGTGTGACCTTGATGTTTAAAAAAAGATTTGCTTTTAAAAATGACGCATTTTTTTATAGTAAAGGGAGGCAAACGAGCAGGTGACTCACGTGATGGTAAGTGATTACCGCCGCCCATGAATACCCGAAATACCAGAGGCATTACATTTATCATTTGGATTTGACAAATATCTAGACGATCGAGTAGTTTCGACCTACTAACCACTGAAAAGTGAAAAGTGCGTCAAAAGTATAATAATAATGCATATAATCCAATTAAAAAATAAATGTATATGATGCATTTGATTTTTCATGTCAATGTATGTAATATTTATTTAGAAAAAAACTATTTGAACAATCTGGTCAATTCTTTAAAAAGACTTTATATGCAATAACTCCTACGTGGAATGTACTCGAGATTTGCATACCTGCCGCCTATTAAACTTTATAATTATTATGCGAAACGGTGCGTTCAACTTCTGTCACAGTGGTAGCGCCACGCCATCGGCGACTAGTTAACTGTCAGTTTGCAAATGGCGCCACCCATAATCAATTTGCGTATTATTTATATGTCTGATTATTTTAAAACGAGGAAAAGTTTATAATGTTTAACACTATATTCGCACTATCGCTATTTATGCTTGCTGTAAGTGGTAAACTAACGCTCTTTTTTGATTAAGTTATCATAGCCTAACTTTGAAAATAAGTTAATAAATTTGGTAGGATTAGTACACATTAAGCAGAAAATGGAATGGCGCAAAGTTGATTACAAAATGTTGCTGGAAGTCCATAGATGCCGGTGGCTGGGGACCGTTCTTTGTGGAATACTTTGGCAAACTTTGGTAGAGGCCTATGTTCAGTAGTGGACTCTTGATAGGCTATAAAGAAGGAGAAGAAGTCGGAAGTTGCCGTGCGGTTATAGCTATATACCACACCCTATCTTTCCATGGGTGTTGTAAGAAGCGACTAAGTGTAAGTGTGAAATGCTTAAAAACTCATTCAGCTGCTGACCTATGGAGGGATAATAAAACAATAAAATAAATACTACACTAAGCTTCACTAGACTGATGTCAGGCAACAGAATCTAATGTGGTTTTTGGTACTGCGATCGCCAATCCGTTTGCCGAGTGTAACGATTGCGGCTAACCCTACGAGAGAGACCCCTTGCCAGCAGCGGATTTTAACAGGTCATTACGATGATAATGAAGTAAAAAACTGCACGCAAAAATATTCAATATTCAAAAGTGTCAAAAAAAGGCGCCCAGGATGACCAAGCTTCGTGTGGGTATCATTAGATAAATCCAGAACATATATGACTATTTAATACACTTTTAATTAATAAAGATTTTTTGAAGGACGTGAGACCTATTTAGAGAAACTTACAGTGTTAAAGACATGTCCAAACATGACAACAATCTAGACGTGTAGAGTAGACCAGGTTGCGGACTATTTAAAAACGGTACCTACAAGAGAATAAAGGAATATCCTTGTTTAGTATAACAATACTATATAGATAGGGACAACATCACATACATTGTTCCGATCCTGAAGTAAGATGCTAAAACACTTGAGGTATGGGAATGGGAAATAACGAAGGCACCACAGTATAAATTGAACAAATAGTACATTATGATAATATTCTATTATCATATTTTGTCATGTTATAATAATCAGAATATAATAAACTTCCATATTTTTTCGGACAACGTGACTGGTGGTGAGCCCGTCACCGTCTTTATGTCCAAGCCTACGATATAATTCGCATATAAGTGTTTTAAAAAACCCATTGGTACGAGCCTGCGATTTGGGGATCGAACTCGGATCTCTCGACTCGAAGTTCCGTCCACCCAACCACTCGGCTATCGTGACACATATAACACATATGATACATATAATAACAGGAAGTTGGTGATTTAGTTTTGCAGACTAATCATTAAAACACAATACCTGTTTCGATCGGGATTTTACGGATGAGTAATTACAATGCATTTAGAATTAGGAAAGTAATTAATTATTTTAAGTAATAATTAAAGAGTTGCATGTAGGTGATATTCATTCAATATCACTGGACTTAATATTTGTAATAAATATAATGTATGATAGTATCAACATCATAAGGGCGAAACAGGTCATGTGTTTGATTCAAAATAAAAGAGTATAAATATCTTCACACCAATCCCAAAACAACGTTCTTTATTACGTCCTTTTGAAATACATTCCACCGATGACTTTTTTTAGAGACAAGGTGATAGATGATGACTCCATCTTTGTGTACAAGCCTACGACTACCTGCTTTTTTTTAATCGTGCGTGTCTGGGGATCGAACTCGAGTCTATCGACTTGAATTCCAATCGCCCAATCACCAGGCTATCATGACTTTGATTACAAATAAAGAAATACTGGAATTGTTGAAAGTAAATTTGAATTTATTTAAAGATGAAGTTCCACCAAGAGACCACAATCGTGAGTATTTGATAAAGGAATCGTTTTCTAATCAAATATTGATTGTGTACACATAACAAACATTAGTATGATCAATTGCACGCCATATAATGCGGAACGTTTGAGATAGCGCTCTAATTCGAGGTGGAAATGTTTGCAATGAAAGTCACGATAGCGAAGGTTGGGTAATCGGAATTTCGAGTCAAGAGACCCGAGTTCGATCCCCAGGTGGCAGGCTCCTTCCAATGGGTTTTTCAAAAACTTGCGTACGATTTACATCAGATAGAGTAGTTGGTTTGGACATAAAGACGACGACGACTTCACCACCTGTCACGTTGTCCCGAAAATATCTTCGGTGGAAGGTGGGTCGAAGACTAGACCTCTGTCTACCCCTTAAATCGGAATTGCGTGAAGATATTATTTGTTTATTACTTTATATTGAATGAACATATCGGAATATTCTTTACATAAGGTCCAAGTGACTGAGAAATAAAACTTTCGCTAATCGTTGTCAGTTTTTTATGAGTCTTATTAATTGTTTTAATTTTTTTTTATAAATATGTTGTGCGCCAAATCGAGAATTAATCGTAGAAGCGGGATCTTTTGGATTTTCCAAACTTTTTGTGTGTGACTCATGGATGATATATATGTTTATATGGTAATTAATATTTGACATATTATTAATATATTAATTAATATATACATAGATACAATGAACTCCTACTTTGGGCCTCGTCAGTGTTTGAACAAACAAACAATATTAATTTTAACTATCAACCTATATCACTTGTCGTTGCTTACAAATTGTATACAGGCAATTAATAAGGAACTTAGTGACACAACAATAACCGAGAGGTTAGGTGATCGGAATTCCAGCCTACGTTGTGGTGGTGGTAGGTACCTAAAAGCAATGATCTCTTAGAAACATATCTACGTTTTGTATCATTAGCTTGGACACTACGCCTGCGTCATACTCAGCAACCGGAGTTTTCAGACAATGTAGCAGACATTGTCTGAAAACTCCGGTGAAATGTGTCGAAAGGATTAAATAGGTCTGATTATTTTCAATTACTTTAGATTATTAGGAAGGAATTAAAATAGGAAGCGTCAATAGCCTAATGTTTCATTCGATTGTCGTAAATTAACATCGCAGAAACTACAGACACAAGCATTGCAGCTTAGTTGGAGTGGTTAACAGGAGTACTAGTAATGTTGTTTGACATTGCTAGTATTCTTTAGAAAAATACTTTACTATTGAAAAATGTGCGGAGGTAAAAAATAACAAGACTTACCTTCTGGTAGAGGAAGGGTCGAGTGAGAGCGAGATAGCGCTCGAGGGCCATGGTGACGGCGATGCAGACGCTCCCGATGCCGAAGACTCGCAGCAGAACCCTGGCGGCGCAGTACAGCCGCGTGTTGCGCGCCCAGGGCACCTGTTCCGATACCACCATAGCGCACATCATGCCCACCTGCACCAACGATAAATATAAATAAAAATAAATAATATCTTCACGCAATTCCCAATACAGGGGTAGACAGAGGTCTAGTCTAGACATTTAAGTCCCTTTGTCCCTCATTAATTCCGACCACCCAACCACTCGGCTATCGTGACTTATTATATATATATCATACCAATGATAAAGTAGACAAAATAATAATAAGCACATATACAGATAACCCTATCTCCACTCCATATATAATATGAGTGATTCTAATAAAAATTAATAATAAACATTTATTTATTTTACTATTTCCTATTTAATCCAACTGCATGAGAACATATAATCAAATATCCCATACTAAATAAATAATATCTAAGACAACCTTCAGGGACCTCAGAGGCGGTCTCTCTGAGGTCCCTGGTTCTGGTCCCGGTAAGATCAACACAGAAAACAGTGAAATTTAACAGTGGTAGAGCCACTCGTCAGCTTTTGTTAAGGCCGGCTCGACCGGAGAAGTACCACGACTTCACAGAATACCGACGTGAAGTAGAAGTCTAACAAACTTCTTTTCGCCTGCGTTTCGCCTGGTGAGTGCAGGTAGCCGGTGGCCCACATACTCCCCTCCCCCAATTCTGGGAGGGGGGCACTTCAAGGAAGGCAACGCATCTGTTATGGTATTGTGGGTGTTCATGGGCGGCGGTAATCACCTACCTCTATAAAAAAAAAACATTTTTTTGGGTGTTTATGGATCCCATAACATGCATGCTTAAGCTACTTACTTTGTGATCAAAGCAATGTATGTAATATTGTCTCTATCTCTGTATAATAAATACATACATAGATAGAACAGACCCGAGTTAATGTTAAAAAAGTGGTTTTCTATATTGATCCGTCCGGGAATCGAACTCGGCACACCTTGAAAGCCGGTGTGTACGTTGTTCGTCCACGGAGATTTTCGAATATCTGCTAGAGTCAATCTCCTCCAGAAGTAACAAACTTTTTTAACATATTTTATAACAGCAAAGCGTAAGTGTCAAAATCTACCAGAGCCATCAGCACGACCTATTTTACATAAATAAATGACGACTTGTAAAAGTCCACTGCAGGGCATAGGCCTCTCCCGTAAGGAGCTTTTGCCGCTTACTTCGCTTAAAACCTTCACTTGGTGATCGTTTGTGCGTGAAAATGTTTATTTATATTTGCTCTTTGCAAGATTCGAACGCGCAGCCGTTAACTTAGAAAGCAGGCTCACTACCTATTTGACAACCGGTTCGGCGTAATATTAATGATGATAATAATTTTATAGTGTGTATTTCCATTTGACCTAATAAGATGCAACGTATGACATCAACCGGCAATGTGCGGGTTTATACGCTTGCAACACTTTCGATCCTGACTTAATATTATGAATGAAAAAGTGAGTTTTATAGTTACGAGCATAAATATTAAAATAGACATTGCCTTTTTTTCGTTTAATTCCCTGTATGTTGTCTTATATGACAGGGCTAACTATTGCCAAAGCATTACATGGATATAGATATACATGGATAGGGACAACATGATCTGATCCCAAAGTAAGCAGCTTAAGCACTTGTATGATGGGATCAGAAACAACGAAGGTACCACAAACATCCAGATCCGAGACAATGTAGAAAACAAAACAACGAAACATAAACGAATATAAACAAACGAAAACGCGACCGAAGGCTCTTCGGTCGCTCAGCGTAAAATCTCCTCGCTTGAAAATGCCTTGTTTGAGGCGAAACACGGGTCGCGTTTTCGTTGCTGCTATATGTTACCTGGTTTGATTGTAGTGTTGGTGGTGCATACAGTGGAATAAGTGCACGCATCTGTGGGAGGGAGGGTGGTGTTCTACTTCTCTTCGGACCAGGTAACATATACCAACATATATTTGCATGCGGAATGTTGCAAAGTAACTTTTTCAATAACAATGTAGAAAACGTCCAATGTCCACAGAGGTCGTGAAAGCATTGCACAAGCAGGATAATCTGTTCTTAAAAAATATATTCACGCAATTCCAAATATAGGGGTAGACAGAGGTCTATTCTAGACAATTAAGTCCCTTCGACCCACCTTCCACGGAAGATATTTTCGGGACAACCTGACCGGTGGTGAGCCCGTCGCCGTTAATATCCATGTGATATCTGTCCTTACTATATTAATTTTTTATTTCATTTTTAAAAGTAATGCAACTAAATGAATATATGATTATTTTTGAAAACCCGGTAGCCCAGTTAGTAGTGGCCCTACAAATGAGCTTTGGGTCACTACCAACAAGTGTTGCGGGTTCGAACCCAAAAGGGATAATTGCCCAGTCCCCTGTCCACCCCAGTATATACATAATATATATGGATATTGTGTTAATTTGTTTTAATTGATTGATTCATGAATAACCAATTATTTCTGCGGTAATGATGCAACAAGTTGATGAGCAATAACCAAAGTCGGACGAAATAAAATTTCACAGCATTCGTTCAAAAGCAGTCATAATAATAATTATTATTTATTTAAACTTTAAAGGCATTCTCTACCAGTTTACTTTTGGTTTGTATAGAGAATCTAGTGATGGGTGCAAAACTCATAATTAAAAAAAATAAAGGTTTAAAGAAAACAAAGCAAAATTAAAATATAATGATAATAAATATAATATACATACATATACATTTACATCACTACATATATGCATACAATAGTATTTTATACATATACACAAATACCTGCAATAAATACACACATATAAATTATTAAATTAAATTAAATATCTTCACGCAATTCCAAATATAGGGGTAGACAGAGGTCTATTCTAGACAATTAAGTCCCTTTGACCCACCTTCCACCGAAGATATTTTCGGGACAACGTGACAGATGGTGAGCCTGTCGCCGCCCTTATGTCCAAGCCAACGATGAAATTCGTACATAAGTTTTGAAAACTCATTGGTACTGCCACCTGGGATCGAACTCAGGTCTCTCGACTCGAATTCCGACCACCCAACAACTCGGCTATCGTGACTAGACACATATAAATTAAATATTAATAATATATAAATTAAATAAAAAAAATAAATGTGATATTTATATGTTATATACTTGAGAATGTATATTATAATGAATGTATATAATAGTATACTTGAGAATTTTCTGATGATTTCTTTGTTAATTTCGATCGATAGAATATTATATTATTATATACTATATTATTATATAATACTATATAGACAACTTCACATTTATTACTCTGATATCAAAATTAGTAACTAAAGGACGCGTGTTATGGAATCTGGAACAACGAAGGCACCACAAAAACCCAAACCCGAACAAATGTACAAATATTGTTTTTTACTCTGACCGGACCGGGAAACGAACGCGGGATCTCAGAGCTCGCGACACCATGCGAACCGGTCACGAAGGTGTCACGACTTTATGATTGTTATAAATAGAAAGAAAGAAAGAAACATTTATTACACATAGTACATAATACACCACGAAATTAGTGAATTGAAGACCAAATTAATAATGATAAAAAATTAACAAACTTAAAGACGAAACTAAAGTAACTAAATAAAGTTTGTGAAGGTGGTTGTTTTGGTTGGTTCCAAACAAAATCACAACTGAATAAACTGAAGAACGACAAAATTTAACTCTTTTCTCTTTTCTAAAGTCCCTTTCTCTCATTATGACATTATTCATTTCGTCTTTTTCTTACCTAAGTCTGTCATCTGGGCATCGAATTAGGGTCTCTTGACTCGAATTCCGAGCAACCAACCACTCGTGAATGTTTTAAAACTTGCGGTGATATCTTAAACACAAGGAACGCTTTTCTACAAAACAAAAGCACGCTCGCGCGGTGCTCATGTTAATTTTGTTAATTTGCAATATTATCCCGACGAATGAGAGTGGGAAAGTTTATCTGTCAAGTAATTTGGAGTTATGTTAATGTTTACGATTTCAAATATAACGTGGCTTCTGAATTTATATGACAGGATTAGAGAAAACCGTCGAAGAACAGGATACTCCGTCTACTTAACCCTAAGGAGCCGTCTACTTTTTTATAGATAAAGCGGAGACGTGTTAATTTACTTGCTTATCAGCCCTTAAAAGTCTATACGGCCTCCGTAAACGAGTGGCGTATACACCGGTTTTCATGTTGTCACCATCACGGAGGTCCCGGTTTCGATTCCCAGTCGGGTCAATTAAGAAAATACCGTTCATGCATTTCCTCGGATCTGTGTCTAGAAAACGCTTTTTCTATATTTTCTCGGGTCTGATTGTGGTAACTTCTATGTTTCTGATACAAGAGCTTAGCTTAAGACGCTTAATTTGGGATCACAGCAATGTATGTGTTTTTAAATTGGTTGATATGTATTATCATTTCTATATACTGCAAGTCATAGGCCACTCCCGAATGGAGAATTTACCGTAATCGCGAAGTTCAGTAAGTCAATCGCAGCACCAGACATACTGCATCTTCAAAGCAGCTGCACATCACCTGTCTGCTTAATATTATTCTGGTGTTAATCAAGATGGTTGTTATGACATCTCTCGGAGGCCTTAGTCTTTTCCTTTGTCGCCTTTAACATTCACGTGAAGATAATGAATAAATTCTTAAGCCGATATAAAGCGGAAATTACCCCATCCAGTTTATTCCAACAGCCGCAAAATATTCATACACGACCTACCACGAAATACTCACATATCGACAATATCTTTCTGTAATGCAAACACCTTTAAAAATATAATCACGCTATTTCCACTACGGTGGTGGACAGGGGTTATGATAAGAAGGTATTTTTTGGAATAACGTGCCAGTCGCCGTCTTTATGAGCTAACGTAATCCTGTATACTCGAGTGTCACGTTTACGTATTCATGTAAGTCCATTGTATCGTTGTCTTGGACATTAAGACGGTGATAAACTCACCGCCTGCCACGTGTTTATAATATTGGAGAACTCCAGCTTATATAGGGCTAAATATTTATATGATATATATAAGAGAATTTCAGTTGTTCCAAAACTATGTCACGTAAGGTTTTATATTAAACCGTAGTAATTAATCTTCCTAAGGTAAGCCTAATCTTACTTCCGACAATAAATCCTTTGTTTAGTCGACAATGAAAGACATCTGGGACAATTCCGATAAGAAATTCAGAGTCACCGTGACAAGACAGTGTTGGAACATTTTATAATTCTTTGTTAAAAATAATAATAAAAAATACCTTCACGCGTTACCACTATAGAGATACACAGAGATCTAGACATGAAAGTGGTGAATGGACAACTTCACATTCCATTCGACCCACCTTTCACCGAAGAATTTTTTGGGATTGTGCCCGGTGGTGGACCAGCCCCGCAATGTGCCCAAGCCAATGATATAAATTTATTTAACATAAAGTTTAAATAAGTTAAAATGTCTCGATAGTCGAGTGGCTGGGTGGTCGGAATTTCAAGTCAAGAGACCCGAGTTCGATACCCAGGTGGCAGGCTCGTACCATCTGGTAACTCTTGGGTTTTTCAAAAACTTGTACGAATCATATCGTTGGCATGGACATAAAGACGGTGCCGGGCTCACCACCTGTCAAGTTGTCCCGAAAATATCTTCGGTGGAATGTGGGTCGAAGGGACTTAATTGTCTAGATTAGACCTCTTTCTACCCCTATATTGGGAATTCCCACACAATTGCGTGAAGATATTTATTTATTTTTAAATAAGTTAAAAAAATCATTGGTACGAGCTTACCATCTGGGGATTGAAGTAAGAATAAATATAAGAGTGACGTACAAGCGTAGACCATTCCTAAGCAGAGAAGACATTTTCTAGGAAAAGAATTGGCCAAGAGTGTGCCTGCACACAGACAGACACAGACAAGACAGTTTCTAAACAGAGAAGAAATGTCCTAACAACAGATCACGCTGACCGGACGTGTCTCGCATTTCCGCTGTTTTTACATCAACAGTGACACGCAGCGTGCAGAGTAATGAACATCTAGAGACTACATAACCTAATTTTCGCCTCTACGCAATATTAAACGTTACGTAGTGAAATTTTCGGTCCCGGTAGTCACTTGTTACGACATCCTTGCGTTAAAAGAGAGGTAGGTTATATCCATTCAATAACATCGTATATTTTTTTTTTTGAAGGAACTCTCCTAAATATATCTATGTGTGTGTACGCCTTCCGTAAGCGATGCAAGTGCTTACTTTGGGACTAGAGCAATATATGTCATGGTTTCCCAGCGGGTATAGATACCTACCTAAACAAATATATACCTTGGTTATATTATACCACGGATTGGTGATTGCAGTGTCAGACACCTGATCGACTAAGGACGTCTGACGAGTCTAAGGACTCTGCCACCCGTCGCCGGTCTATTAAATTTTGGTCTCGTATTTTTCGAGGTGGTAGCTTTTCCCTTAGTCGCCTCTTACGACATATGGTATATTCTTACGCCGTAACCACTTAATTAAATTAACATTATTTATTTAAACTTCCTTCTTCCTAAAAACATCTCTTCCAGCTAACCTACACCAATACTTAGACGTGACTTTAGTCGTTTTTTATTAAGTATTTCACCTCATCCAGCGATAACGAGAGACAGCGGGAGGGTATGGAAGAGTTAGAAAGATCGGAGCATAATTTGACTGCCATTTATAAAAGCAAACACCCCATTATACTAAAAAGCTGACCGACGATTGTAATTTGGGTGAATGATGATAAATTCGATCCGAAACTAGACAACAGCTGTTTGTTTAATTGGCGACATCAGAATGACACGACGGTCGTTGAACCCTGGAATGCGATTTCAATATTGCGGACACTGGGTTCGTTAACTTGAATTAAATATGTTTGTTTGTTTGTCCAGGACGGCGCCTATGAATAAATAAATAATAAATAAATATCTTCACGCAATTACCAATACAGGGGTAGACAGAGGTGTAGTCTAGACAATTAAGTCCCTTCGACCCACCTTCCATCGAAGATATTTGCGGGACAACGTGACAGGCGGTGAGCCCGTCGTCGTCTTTATGTTCAAGCCAACGATATAATTCCTAGATAAGTTTTTGAAACCCATTCGTACTAGACTGCCACCTGGGGATCGAACTCGGGTCGCTTGACTCGAAATTCCGACCAACCAACCACTCGGCTATCGTGACTTTACAAGCATCATGTTACTATATTAGTTAGTCTGTGGTCGTCGTGAAGAAAAATATAAAAATAGACACCTCCGATATAAATGCAACCGCTTATCTGAAGAAAACCTTATCATTATTTTGTCTCGTATCAACGCTAGTATTTTTCCCTTGGGCGGAAGCGAATGGAAAGCTTTTTAGCATGATTTATATTCGGATGCCGTAGGTAATTGTGTTACGCTTTACCTGATCGCGTTTCCGTGGAGCGCACGGCCTCCAGTCACAATGGAGTAGAGCCTTCGGTATATTTACGTATTGTGCTGAGGATTTTTAGATCTTCGGTTATGAGAATATTTCACCCCTTTGAAATGCTATTGGCAACCGCCATCTATACAGATAAATAAAATTGGAACAATACACCAAATAATAATTTTTTACAATTTTTGTCTGCCTGCCTGTTTGTTCTGGCTAATGTCTGAAACGGTTGGACCGATTTTAACGGGACTTTCACTGGCAGATAGCAGATGTTATAAGGAGTAACTACTTCTATTTTAGAAAAGTAATCATGGTTCCGTTTAAAAGTTAAACGGCGGGCAAAGCTTTATCTGCAATATGTGGTCATTCATAATTCTTTATTTGCAATATATAGTACAGAAATTGTAATGCAATTATATCATGAATTATACAAGTTAGTGAAATTAGAATTGTCAATTAACTTAATAATAATAATGAACCGTTTCGTAATGAGGTATCCTTTTTTTTTCAATTAATTTTTTTAACAATATAAAGAGACAATAGAAAGATTTAAAAAAATGCAAGTAAGATAAATAACTAGCCGTCACGATAGCCGAGTGGTAGGGTGGTCGGAATTTCGAGTCAAGAGACCCGAGTTCGATCCCCAGTTGATAGGATCGTACAAAAATAGGGTTTTTCAAAAAAAAAAAAACTTATGTACGAATTTTATCATTGGCTTGTACATAAAGACTGCGACGGGCTCACCACCTGTCACGTGGTCCTGAAAATATCTTCGGTGGAAGGTGGGTCACTCTAAGGCCGGCAATGCATCTGCTATGCCTCTGGTATTGCGGGTGTTCATGGGCGGCGGTAATCACTTACTATCACGTAAGCCGCCTGCTCGTTTGTCGGCATCTGCTATAAAAAAACCGCTTGTCCCAAAAACATTTTCGGTGGAAGATGAATCATAAGGACTTAATTGAATGTGGCAGATGAATCAAAAGGACTAAATAAATAAATGAGTCATAAGAACTTAAGGACTCAATAAAATATTCTATACCTCTGCTTACCTCAGTTTAGGTATTGGGATTATAATAAGATTTAAAAAAAACAGACAAAATACATACGTAAATTTAGTAATATGTCACAATAGCCGAGTGGTTGGGTGGTCGGAATTTCAAGTCAAGAGACCCGAATTCGATCCTCAAGTGGCCGTACCAATAGGTTTTACTAAAACCTATGTACTAATTATATCGTTGGATTGGACATAAAGACTGCGACGGGCTCACCACCTGTCACGTGGTCCTGAAAATATCTTCGGTGGAAGGTGGGTCGAAGGGACTTAAATATCTAGACTAGACCTCTGTCTACCCCTGTATTGGGAATTGCGTGAAGATGTATATATAGGAGAGTAGTATCTATTTATATTAAATACCTACAAAATTATTATGTATGCAATTATGAATGAATTAAATATTTCTTCGCACATTAAGTTAACTTAGTTCTGTAACATTGTATTAGCAAAGGAAGAGCGGGTCTCCTGGCACAAGTATTTCTAAAATACTTAAAAGGCTGACTCAAACCCTTGTTTTTTAACAATATAAAGAGACAATAGAAAGATTTAAAAAATAGACAAAATACATACGTAAATTTAGTAATATGTCACAATAGCCGAGTGGTTGGGTGGTCGGAATTTCAAGTCAAGAGACCCGAATTCGATCCTCAAGTGGCCGTACCAATAGGTTTTACTAAAACCTATGTACTAATTATATCGTTGGATTGGACATAAAGACTGCGACGGGCTCACCACCTGTCACGTTGTCCCGAAAATATTTTCGGTGGAAGATGAATCATAAGGACTTAAGGACTCAATAAAATATTCTATACCTCTGCTTACCTCAGTTTAGGTATTGGGATTATAATAAGATTTAAAAAATAGACAAAATACATACGTAAATTTAGTAATATGTCACAATAGCCGAGTGGTTGGGTGGTCGGAATTTCAAGTCAAGAGACCCGAGTTCGATCCCCAGTTGATAGGATCGTACAAAAATAGGGTTTTTCAAAAAAAAAAAAACTTATGTACGAATTTTATCATTGGCTTGGGCATAAAGACTGCGACGGGCTCACCACCTGTCACGTGGTCCTGAAAATATCTTCGGTGGAAGGTGGGTCGAAGGACTTAAATATCTAGACTAGACCTCTGTCTACCCCTGTATTGGGAATTGCGTGAAGATATTTTTTATATATTATGTTTATGTATAAATTTAGTAATATGTCACAATAGCCGAGTGGTTGGGTGGTCGGAATTTCAAGTCAAGAGACCCGAATTCGATCCTCAAGTGGCCGTACCAATAGGTTTTACTAAAACCTATGTACTAATTATATCGTTGGCTTGGACATAAAGACAGGTTTACTACCTGTTACGTTGTCCCAAAAAAATTCTTCGGTGAAAAGTGGATCGAAGAGACTTAAATGTCTACTATCTTATGGATATAAAAACGGCGTCGGGCTCACCACCTGTCACGTTGTCCCGAAAATATTTTCGGTGGAAGATGAATCATAAGGACTTAAGGACTCAATAAAATATTTTATACCTCTGCTTACCTCAGTTTAGGTATTGGGATTATAATAAGATTTAAAAAATAGACAAAATACATACGTAAATTTAGTAATATGTCACAATAGCCGAGTGGTTGGGTGGTCGGAATTTCAAGTCAAGAGACCCGAATTCGATCCTCAAGTGGCCGTACCAATAGGTTTTACTAAAACCTATGTACTAATTATATCGTTGGATTGGACATAAAGACGGCGACGGCCTCACCACCTGTCACGTTGTCCCGAAAATATTTTCGGTGGAAGATGAATCATAAGGACTTAATTGAATGTGGCAGATGAATCAAAAGGACTAAATAAATAAATGAGTCATAAGAACTTAAGGACTCAATAAAATATTCTATACCTCTGCTTACCTCAGTTTAGGTATTGGGATTATAATAAGATTTAAAAAAAACAGACAAAATACATACGTAAATTTAGTAATATGTCACAATAGCCGAGTGGTTGGGTGGTCGGAATTTCAAGTCAAGAGACCCGAATTCGATCCTCAAGTGGCCGTACCAATAGGTTTTTCTAAAAACCTATGTACTAATTATATCGTTGGATTGGACATAAAGACGGCGACGGCCTCACCACCTGTCACGTAGTCCCGAAAATATTTTCGGTGGAAGGTGGGTCGAAGGGACTTAAATATCTAGACTAGACCTCTGTCTACCCCTGTATTGGGAATTGCGTTTAGATATTTTTTATATATTATGTTTATATATAAATTTAGTAACAATTTAAATGTATATTAAATTAAAGAGAAAAAAGAAAAATCGGCGAAGATCGCGGGTACGAATCCCGCCCGTGTCAATTGAAATTCTAACTTTTTTCTCTTTAATTTAATAACATAAAAGTTCAGCATAAATATGCTTTAAAAATCAATAAGATTGCATAATAAAAAATTAAGTTCGTAATCGTATTGATAATTCCTAACTGAAAAGTTAGGAATTATCAAATTGTCACTTGCAAGTCACGATAGCCGAGTTGTTGGGTGGTCGGAATTTCGAGTCGAGAGACCCGAGTTCGATCCCCAGTTGATAGGATCGTACAAAAATAGGGTTTTTCAAAACTTATGTACGAATTTTATCATTGGCTTGGACATAAAGACGGCGACGGCCTCACCACCTGTCACGTTGTCCCGAAAATATCTTCGGTGGAAGGTGGGTCAAAGGGACTTAATTGTCTAGACTTGACCTCTGTCTACCCCTGTATTGGGAATTGCGTGAAGATATTTATTTATTTATTTATTTTGTCACTTGCAAAAAAAAGATAACAGATGGCGCCTATGCCAGTGAACAAGGCGTAAGTAATATAAGAGAATACAGAGTTAAAATTTCAACTGATGCGTGTAAGACACGGTTGCTCGGAGGTAAGAGCGTCGCCACGGATCGGCGAAGGTCGCGGGTTCGAATCCCGCCCGTGTCAGTTGAAATTTAAACTTTTTTCTCTTTAATTTAATAAAATAAAAGTTCAGCATAAATATGCTTTGAAAATCAATAAAGTTGCATAATAAAAAAACTTAAATATATATTTAGTTACTTAAGGCTACTCACCAAAGCCACCAGGTCGTTGGCAGCCAGAGAAGTGAGTAGCAGTAGATGTTTCCTGTTCCTGACGCGCCGCTCGCCGCGTCTCAACGCCACAATAGCCGCGGCGTTGCCAATGATGCCAATAGCGTACACCACCTTTACCATCACTCCGAACATCTTGCCGCCGTGCCGCAGCGGGCTGACGCTCACCGTCGCATTCGTGGCGTTATAGATCTGGGTGGTCACCACCGGAGCTAACGTCGATATCATGTTCTCCATTTTGTAATCTTTGGTATTCGATGGGCGGTGTCGTTCTGTTAGCGTAGTTTGCGCACGGTCGCGGGTTCAAAGTATGCTCTTGTGATTGGTGCGTTGCATGGTCAGCGGTGTATAGAATCTGTAAAAATTTTAACCTTAGTTTGGAATGAAAATTTATTTCTTTGAGTGATAAAAGGCATCTTATATATTGTATATAGCCGTGTGGTTGGTTGATCGTACTTCGAGTCAAGAGACCCGAGTTCGATCCCCAGTTGATAGGATCGTACAAAAATAGGGTTTTTCAAAAAAAAAAAAACTTATGTACGAATTTTATCATTGGCTTGGACATAAAGACAGGTTTACTACCTGTTACGTTGTCCCAAAAACATTTTCGGTGGAAGATGAATCATAAGGACTTAATTGAATGTGGCTAAATAATACTAAATAAATAAATGAGTCATAAGAACTTAAGGACTCAATAAAATATTCTATACCTCTGCTTACCTCAGTTTAGGTATTGGGATTATAATAAGATTTAAAAAAAACAGACAAAATACATACGTAAATTTAGTAATATGTCACAATAGCCGAGTGGTTGGGTGGTCGGAATTTCAAGTCAAGAGACCCGAATTCGATCCTCAAGTGGCCGTACCAATAAGTTTTTCTAAAAACCTATGTACTAATTATATCGTTGGATTGGACATAAAAACGGCGTCGGGCTCACCACCTTTAACATTGTTCCGAAAAATGTCTTTATTGGAAGGTGTATCGAAGGGACTTGATTGTCTAGACTAGACCTCTGTCTACCCCTGTATTGGGAATTGTATGAAGATGTATATATAGGAGAATAGTATCGATTTGTATTAAATACCTACAAAATTATTATGTATGCAATTATGAATGAATTAAATATTTCTTCGCACATTAAGTTAACGTAGTTCTGTAACATTGTATTAGCAAAGGAAGAGCGGGGTCTCCTGGCACAAGTATTTCTAAAATACTTAAAAGGCTGACTCCAAACCCTTGTTTTTAAGAATATAATAAGAATTACGGAAAGATAATGAAGAAATAATGTTTTTGTATTTGTATTATGTAATTGTGTATTTTATTTTAATTCGACATCTAACGTGGACGCGTGGCTTTTATACCGGTTTTCATAATATCGTCAGTTCTGAGGTCCAGAGTTCGATTTCTGGACGGATTAATGTGGAAAATCTCTTTTTCTGTACTATCGTATTCGAGACAGTGTAGAAAAGAGATTTTCCACTTTAATCCGTCCAGAAATCGAACTCTTTTTTTTTTTTTTTTTTTTTTTTTTTTTTTTTTTTTTTTTTTTTTTTTTTTTTTTTTTTTTTTTTTTTTTTTTTTTTTTTTTTTTTTTTTTTTTTTTTTTTTTTTTTTTTTTTTTTTTTTTTTTTTTTTTTTTTTTTTTTTTTTTTTTTTTTTTTTTTTTTTTTTTTTTTTTTTTTTTTTTTTTTTTTTTTTTTTTTTTTTTTTTTTTTTTTTTTTTTTTTTTTTTTTTTTTTTTTTTTTTTTTTTTTTTTTTTTTTTTTTTTTTTTTTTTTTTTTTTTTTTTTTTTTTTTTTTTTTTTTTTTTTTTTTTTTTTTTTTTTTTTTTTTTTTTTTTTTTTTTTTTTTTTTTTTTTTTTTTTTTTTTTTTTTTTTTTTTTTTTTTTTTTTTTTTTTTTTTTTTTTTTTTTTTTTTTTTTTTTTTTTTTTTTTTTTTTTTTTTTTTTTTTTTTTTTTTTTTTTTTTTTTTTTTTTTTTTTTTTTTTTTTTTTTTTTTTTTTTTTTTTTTTTTTTTTTTTTTTTTTTTTTTTTTTTTTTTTTTTTTTTTTTTTTTTTTTTTTTTTTTTTTTTTTTTTTTTTTTTTTTTTTTTTTTTTTTTTTTTTTTTTTTTTTTTTTTTTTTTTTTTTTTTTTTTTTTTTTTTTTTTTTTTTTTTTTTTTTTTTTTTTTTTTTTTTTTTTTTTTTTTTTTTTTTTTTTTTTTTTTTTTTTTTTTTTTTTTTTTTTTTTTTTTTTTTTTTTTTTTTTTTTTTTTTTTTTTTTTTTTTTTTTTTTTTTTTTTTTTTTTTTTTTTTTTTTTTTTTTTTTTTTTTTTTTTTTTTTTTTTTTTTTTTTTTTTTTTTTTTTTTTTTTTTTTTTTTTTTTTTTTTTTTTTTTTTTTTTTTTTTTTTTTTTTTTTTTTTTTTTTTTTTTTTTTTTTTTTTTTTTTTTTTTTTTTTTTTTTTTTTTTTTTTTTTTTTTTTTTTTTTTTTTTTTTTTTTTTTTTTTTTTTTTTTTTTTTTTTTTTTTTTTTTTTTTTTTTTTTTTTTTTTTTTTTTTTTTTTTTTTTTTTTTTTTTTTTTTTTTTTTTTTTTTTTTTTTTTTTTTTTTTTTTTTTTTTTTTTTTTTTTTTTTTTTTTTTTTTTTTTTTTTTTTTTTTTTTTTTTTTTTTTTTTTTTTTTTTTTTTTTTTTTTTTTTTTTTTTTTTTTTTTTTTTTTTTTTTTTTTTTTTTTTTTTTTTTTTTTTTTTTTTTTTTTTTTTTTTTTTTTTTTTTTTTTTTTTTTTTTTTTTTTTTTTTTTTTTTTTTTTTTTTTTTTTTTTTTTTTTTTTTTTTTTTTTTTTTTTTTTTTTTTTTTTTTTTTTTTTTTTTTTTTTTTTTTTTTTTTTTTTTTTTTTTTTTTTTTTTTTTTTTTTTTTTTTTTTTTTTTTTTTTTTTTTTTTTTTTTTTTTTTTTTTTTTTTTTTTTTTTTTTTTTTTTTTTTTTTTTTTTTTTTTTTTTTTTTTTTTTTTTTTTTTTTTTTTTTTTTTTTTTTTTTTTTTTTTTTTTTTTTTTTTTTTTTTTTAACAATATAATATGAATTACGGAAAAATAATGAAGAAATAATGTTTTTGTATTTGTATTATGTAATTGTGTATTTTATTTTAATTCGACATCCACCGTGGACGCGTGGCCTTTATACCGGTTTTCATAATATCGTCAGTTCTGAAGTCCAGAGTTCGATTTCTGGACGGATTAATGTGGAAAATCTCTTTTTCTATAATATCATATTCGAGACAGTGTAGAAAAAGAGATTTTCCACTTTAATCTGTCCAGAAATCGAACTCTTTTTTTTATAGAAAAGGAGGCAAACGAGCAGGTGACTCACGTGATGGTAAGTGACTCAAGTGATGAACACCCCTAATACCAGAGGCATAGCAGAAGCGTTGCCCTCCCCCCCCCCCAGAATTGGGGGAGGGGGGGGGGGTGTGGGCCACCGGCTAGCTGCACTCACCAGACGAAACGCAGAAGTTTGTTAGACTTCTACTTCACGCCCGGTATTCTATGAGGTCGTGGTACTTCCCCGGTCGAGCCGGCCCATTCATGCAACAACGAAAGCTGATGCCACTGTTGCAACTCCGTTGTACTCGGAACCTCAAAGCTGTGGTACCTTCGTTGTTTCTGATTCTACAGCACAAGTACTTTAGCTACTTAGTTTGAAATCAGATCAACATATGTGTCGATGTCCCTCCATGTGTAAGTATTTATTTGTGGTATGGAGAATGAATTCTTTTGTGAAGCAAAGATTCTACCTAATAAAGTAAAAAACATTAAAAAATGGCAGCTAAAAAGCCAACAGCATTCGATCACCTAGTTAAGTGGCAACCATGGTGGTGAAACCATAATAACAAGCTATTTTCTGTCTTCTAATTATTATTAAATTAAAGAGAAAAAGTTCAGCATAAATATGCTTTAAAAATCAATAAAAATTGCATAATTCTAATTATTAATTAAATTAAAAAAATAACGACTGATATGGACGTGATTTAAACCCACATCCTTGTCCGAACCGTGACGATGCTCTTCCTTCCCAGCCACTGTATCTGACTCACATCGGTTGATATTTAATTACTTTGAACGACGTAAATTTATATATTTATATGTAAATTTATAAATTAGTGCCTCGGGAACTGCTTCGAAGAATTGATCTATATTCCGTATACAGATAGCGTTTAACAATCCAAGTTTATCTACATGTGTGTAATCAGAGGAAAATTCGTTTCTATATAAAAAAATTATGTGAATAAAATTATATGGCCATCTATTATTCATCGACCGCAGCTTGGTCGCCTCGGTTTATATTTTTTATATCCGGTATTAACTGAATTATTCTTTTCCTGCAAATATCTTCAAATTTCTTGACAATTAAGTCCTTTAGACGCACCTTCCACCGAAGACATTTTGGTACAACGTGACAGGTGGTGAACCCGTCGCCGTCTTTATTTCCGTGCCGACGATATAAATCGTAGATGAGATATTTTCAACGTAATTATATCTTTTACTTAAAATGGAACAATAAGTTATAGTCACGGTAGCCGAGTTGTTCGGTGGCCGGGATTCGAGTCAAGTGGCTTGAGTTCAATCCCCAGGTGACAGGCTCGTAACAATGGGTTTTATCAAAAAGTTATGTACGAATTACATCGCTGCCTCGGACATTAAGACGGCGACAGGCTCGCCATCTGTCACCATGTCCCCAAAGTATCTTCGGTGGAAGGTGGGTCGAAAGGACTTAATTGTCTCGACCTCTGTCTACCCCTGAATTGGGAATGGCGTAAACAATAAGTTATCGTACACAAGCTGTAATATACTCGTATATAACTGTAACATCGCCCAACTAAAGTTTTATCAATTTCGACACAGCGTAAAATGAGTTTTCGCTCCAACTTGAGTGGTCTTCGCATTTCCTGTACAAATGTTACGAATGTTCGCGCTTTCATGCGTTATATTAAATTCTGTTCCAAGGGAGATGTTTTCGTAAATTTATTCTCTTCATGGCATGTGTCAATTTGACTTAATCTACATTTTGTTATTGAATTGGGGTGACAAAAATAAACGAAATGAAAGCCACGTAAAGTTACAGCCTGTATTTGCCCATTGCTGGGCAAAGAGAGATTACAGCAGGAAAATATCTTGAAAAAATCACGACAGCTGAGTGGTTGGGTGGTCGAGTGAGGAGACCCGAGTTCGGTCGCCAGGTGGCAGGTTCGTAACAATGGTTTATTTATACTTATGTACGAATTATATCGTTGACTTCGACACTATAACGGCGACGGGCTGACTACCTGTCACGTTGTCCAAAAAATGTCTGAAGTGGAAGGTGGGTCGAAGAGACTTAATTATAATGTCTAGACTATTTACCCCTGTCTTGGGTATGAAGGGAAGATATTTTTTTTATTTTGTTTTTACAAATTGCGCTACTCTACGAGCTGTAAAAGTCCTCTATAGAATTTAGGCCTCTCCCGTAAGAAAACGTTTGCTATAAACGATTCGCTTGACAAGCGGCGCTTGACGAGCGTTATGAGGCGTTCGCTTTAGGATTTTACAAATATTTGTTGTTGCTTTTCGGTGTACTACTGAAACTCCTACTTGAAGAAGAAGTGTATTTAATTAAATCTACCTGTTAAAACGAATGCACTGTTGCCTCACCTCAATGGTGATTGCTATATTGTTCTATCTTTACATCCTATTGAAGTGGGCAACAAAATTCCGTAAATGAGTATATAATTAATATATAAAAACAAATCTTCACGCCATTCCCCATTCTAGGGTAGACGGAGGTCCAGATAATTAAGTCCTTTCCTCCTCGAAGACATTTTTTTGGGACAACAAAACAGGTGGTGAGCCTGTCGCCATCTATATGTCCAAACCAGTGATATAAATCGTAGATGAGATATTTTCAACGTAATTATATCTTTTACTTAAAATGGAACAATAAGTTATCGTACACAAGCTGTTATATACTCGTATATAACTGTAACATCGCCCAACTAAAGTTTTATCAATTTCGACACAGCGTAAAATGAGTTTTCGCTCCAACTTGAGTGGTCTTCGCATTTCCTGTACAAATGTTACGAATGTTCGCGCTTTCATGCGTTATATTAAATTCTGTTCCAAGGGAGATGTTTTCGTAAATTTATTCTCTTTATGGCATGTGTCAATATGACTTAATCTACATTTTGTTATTGAATTGGGGTGACAAAAATAAACGAACTGAAAGTCACGTAAAATTACAGCCTGTATTTGCCCATTGCTGGGCAAAGAGAGATTACAGCAGGACAATATCTTGAAAAAGTCACGACAGCTGAGTGGTTGGGTGGTCGAGTGAGGAGACCCGAGTTCGGTCGCCAGGTGGCAGGTTCGTAACAATGGTTTATTTATACTTATGTACGAATTATATCGTTGACTTCGACACTATAACGGCGACGGGCTGACTACCAGTCACGTTGTCCAAAAAATGTCTGAGGTGGAAGGTGGGTCGAAGAGACTTAATTATAATGTCTAGACTATTTACCCCTGTCTTGGGTATGAAGGGAAGATATTTTTTATTTTGTTTTACAAATTGCGCTACTCTACGAGCTGTAAAAGTCCTCTATAGAATTTAGGCCTCTCCCGTAAGAAAACGTTTGCTATAAACGATTCGCTTGACCGCTTGTCAAGCGAATCGTTTATAGCAAACGCGCTTGACGAGCGTTATGAGGCGTTCGCTTTAGGATTTTACAAATATTTGTTGTTGCTTTTCGGTGTACTACTGAAACTCCTACTTGAAGAAGAAGTGTATTTAATTAAATCTACCTGTTAAAACGAATGCACTGTTGCCTCATCTCAATGGTGATTGCTATATTGTTCTATCTTTACATCCTATTGAAGTGGGCAACAAAATTTCGTAAATGAGTATATAATTAATTTAATATATAAAAACAAATCTTCACGCCATTCCCCATTCTAGGGTAGAGGTCCAGATAATTAAGTCCTTTCCTCCTCGAAGACATTTTTTTGGGACAACAAAACAGGTGGTGAGCCTGACGCCATCTATATGTCCAAACCAGTGATATAAATCGTACATTACACAGTTTTGAAAAAACTGATTGGTATGACACCTGGGGATCGAACTCAGGTCTCTCTCGACTAGAATTCCGACCACCCAAGCAATTATCGTATCTCTAAATAAACATATTGATTTTTGTATAATTTCAATGTGTTTATTTAGATCTAGATAATATTAACGAATGAGTTTTTGTTTGAGTTTTAATGATGTTCTCAAGTTAACAAAACAATGGTACTGGTAAATATAATATTAGCGTAATGAGATAATTAATGTGTGTGAGAAAGTCGTTTTGATAAGGCCATGTAAGTCGCATGGAAGTAATCACCTCTTCATTCTTTTGTCGAAGATAAATCTATTCTACATTATTCTCGTTTCACGTTGTTGGTCGCGAACTGCGACACTATCTAACCGATCTCAACATTTTTATCTTTTAAATCTGTTTTATTTGCGACCCTAAGATAGGTCACGTAAGATAGGTTATCACGAATTATTTATTAGTTGAGACGATCGGCGAGTGGGGTGCGCGATGCAGTTTCTAAAGGAATTGCATCCGCGACTGGTCGCAGCCGCTGGCGACAAGAAGGCTGGTTATTTTCTCGCTCGACGTTTAAGTCTAGCCATTCAACGTGGAAATGCAGCCATCGTTCTTGGTACCATGCCACGAGGAGTAGGGCTGTACGATTATTGTAGTTTTTAAGTAATAATAAATATTAAATCATCATTATTTGGAAAAATAGCAAGTAAAAGAAATTATTTGCAAAATGAATGATTTATTCTATAACTGCAACATATTGTGTAGTTGTTTTATAGAATGCAATAGCAACCATTACGTTGTCCATCAAATAATATTAATAATAATATATATTTTCTTTAACAATAATGCATAATTAATAATTGGATTATCCTTTAAGGAAAATTATGCTTGTACCAGGAGAGTCCACTCTTCCATAACGTGTTTAAGTAATAGTGTAGAAGCTATATGAGCTGGCGCGGAATCTTGTTGGAATACCCAGTGCCTGTTATTGAACATGGTATGAGAAACAGGTTCCACAAGGTTCGTCAGGACTGTATTTTGATACATAACTGCATTCGTTTTTACACCTTTCTCGCAAAAATGTACCTCTGTTAAGTCCCAATAAGAAACTCCCAACCCTACCATGAGCGAGGATGGAAAATGACCTCGTTGGACACGCGGAATACGGTTGCTTGCTTCTTCACTATTGTGTGCGTATACCTTATCATTTTGTTTGTTGTAGCTCTCTTCTACGGTAAAAATTTTTCATCCGAAAAAAGAATTTCCCGAAATTTTTCCCGCGTACCGCTTAAACAAAGCGCGGCATCTCTTCAGTCACAGGTGCATTAGACGAGCTCTCAAACAATTTCCTGTTTTTCTTCGATATGCCCGAAGCCCTAAGTCTTCATTTAACACCCTTTTCACCGTGGTACTGCTTAACCCCATCTGAAGGGCCAACAGTTTCTGCTTACGTTTGGGATTTCTTTGAATTCTAGCCTTCACAGCTTTTATCACTGCTGGAGTCCCAACATACTGAGGGCGACCACTTCTTGACCTGTCATGTACACTAGAGTCTTCATTGTATCGTTTGATGGTACGATAAACGAATCTTTTGGTTATATTCAAATTTTTCAGTATGTTGAAAAACTTGAATTGGCGCGTAACCGCAACGATGCAACGCAATAACTGCAACATGATCTTCTTTAAGCGTCCACTGCATATTTAAAAATGAGTAAAATTCTAAAAAGTATGTAGTTTTATTTTCATGAACAATTCGAAATTCGAATTCAATAAACTTTTTTGTGGCCAGCATTCTAAAAGAAAAGTATACTGCAAACGAGCAGGTGGTTCACGTGGTAAGTGAGTGGGGCGTGTGTGGGCCTCCGGTTACCTGCACTCACCAGACGAAACGCAGAACATTATTAGACTTCAACTTCACGCCGATATTCTGTGAGGTCGTGATACTTCCCCGGTCGAGGCGGCCACAATAAAAGCTGATGCGTGGCTCTACCACTGTTGTTTAATTTTAACCGGACGAATACAACTAATGTATTATAAGCTATGATAAATATATTATTTTTTGAAGCAGAGAGCATCGCGGGCTATGAACAGTAACCTCGTTCTAAATTCGACAAAAAGCAAGTGCGTGTTTAATATATCACAAAAACGACTTACAGCAAATCCAACTCAGTCATATTAGATCCATTTCTGTGCGTAGGGATTTATGACTGATCGGGATCTGAATCAAATTATACATGAAGAAACTTTTGTAGTCTAGCCCCCGACCACCCCAGTCTTGGGAATATGGTCGTAAACTTTTTATTGTTGCTTTTAATTTCAAACACTACAAAATTTTATCGTAGCTCTAGGCAGAACTATGTTGACAATTAATAAGATAGGCTTACAGAGAAAGGTTAACCATCAAATACATTGGTCTGATCCCAAAGTACTTAGTTAAAGCAATTGCGTTATGGAATCGGAAACAACGAAGCCACAAACACGCAGACCCCTAGAAAAAAGTGGTTTTTAACATTGATCCGTCCGGAATTCGAACCCGGCTGATGGCGACATCATGAAAACCGGTGTGTACGCTACTAATCCATCTGAGAAAATGTAAAAAAGAGTTTTCTACATTGACCCGGCCGTGAATCGAACACAGGATCTCAAAGCTGGCGACCGCTATGTGCGCGACTCGTCCACGGAGGTCTTCAGTCGGACTTCATTTAAACTCCGCAGACTTATCAAGATCCAACGAAAATACTGCAATTCCATACCCTTCCATCTTTACCCTCATTGGGATCACCAGGATAATTAATTTTCTTAGAGAATTTATTCAGTCACGATAGCCGAGTTGTTGGGTGGTCGGAATTTCGAATCGAGAGACCCGAGTTCGATCCCCAGGTGGCAGTACCAATGAGTTTTTCAAAAACTTATGTACGAATTTCATCGTTGGCTTGGACATAAAGGCGGCGACGGGCTCACCACCTGTCACGTTGTCCGGAAAATATCTTCGGTGGAAGGTGGGTCAAAGGGACTTAATTGTCCAGACTTGAACTCTGTCTATCCCTGTATTGGGAATTGCGTGAAGAGATTTTATCCGTGAGAACGAGAGAGATAGAGCAAGTGCGCTCTGCGCATGCCTACTGGGCTTGTAGCGAAAGAAAATTTAAATAAAAATATAGGAAAAAAGGATAACACAAACTACTTTCACATAGAACAGTCCTCAGACACCTTCATCCATGGATTTCCCGCACTTGTTTGCCAGTCATCACTCCATCATTTCTATCGTAATTTTGTAAATTTTATGTAAAAGGCTTTACACTTCGTCGTTCAAGAGACCTCAATTCGCGCTCTGGGGATAAAGTTTCAAAAGGCTTACATGTATATAATAAATCGTGTTTTAACTTGAAAAATGTTGGGCTTTCATATAGAGAAAGAAGGAAAGTAGATTTATTGATTGCCACAAAACAGTACATATAAAAGTTATAGCTAAGAATTACAAATAAAAATAGAATGTATTACTGGATTGCAGCAACCAAACGGCATACGACTCAGCAAATATGCTGTAGCAGTACTGCTGCAGCGCTGTTATTCTGCCGGTGCCATTAAAATAGTTCACGCCGCGAGGTCCCAAACATATTTAAAACAATGTAAAATATATGAACATACACTAACTTATACTTAACTTTTGACACACATTATAATTTGATACACGATACATATTAATTAAAAAAAACATAAATCCAATAAAGGGCAACAGTGAGTAAGATGTAGTATAAATATATATGTATTATAAACTATTGTTTAACTGAGTATAGAGTTTTGCAGTCAAAGAAGAAGTAAGGGTACTGATCTACATATGACCGCGTATTACTTATTCTACTGTCTTAGGGATGAAACTTGCGAAAATACGTCCGTAGTACGAGAAAACTACCTCATACAAAGCAATCAGTTGCCAAAACTTCAAATTTAAAGCGCTAGCCGTTTGGACTCTGTTCTCATTGATTGTTGGTTGATCGGTCAATCAATTAAATTTGTATACAAGGAAAAGGACATTAGTTTGAGTGGTATTTTTAAGAGTTATACGAGCCAAAACCATAAGAAATCTTTAAAGTACAGGTGGCAGAGACAGAATCAATTTTCAGATTATTTCATAAATAGAAATATGCTAATGGAGTGGCGTACACATCGGTTTTCAGAGGTATCGGATTCGATTCCCGGGCGGAGAAATGCAGAGAACCATGAGTGTTTGTGGTACCTTTGTTGTTTTGGTTTCGATAACACTAGTGCTTTTGCCACTTACATTAGGATCAGCGAAATATTTGTGACGCTGACCCATAGATACATAAAGGACATATGTATTTATTTCTTTATGTCAAGTGCCATTTAAAATATCTAAGAATATATTATATAGTAACAGGCGTTATATACAAATGGCTATTTGTTTATTGAGGAGCCAACGTTAGGTATCCGATAGTTATGAAAAATATCATAAGAATTCAGAGAATACCAGCACATACTTCAGAGCTCTTGTATATTCTGAACTTACTCTTCTTCAAGTCATTGCTTTGATCAATTGTTCACTTCCTTCACGTCATTACGCGAAGGAAGTGCGCAGTCATGAAAGAGAAAATAGCGAAAAATCCGAAACGCACATATGAATAAGAAGAAAACATGAAATTCAATGTTAAAAAAAATATCTTCACGCAATTTCCAATAATGGGGTAGACAGAGGTCTAGTCTAGACAATTAAGTCCCTTCGACCTACCTTCCACCAAAGATACTTTGGGGACAACGTGACAGGTGGTGAGCCCGTCGTAAAAAGTTATGTACGAATCATATCGTTGGCTTGGACATAATGACATGTCCAAGCCAACGATATGATTCGTACATAACTTTTTTTTGAAAATCCCATTGGTACGAGCCTGCCACCTGGGGATCGAATTCGGGCCTCTCGTCTTGAAATTCCGACCACCCAACCCCTCGACTATTGTGACTTTTGAACTTCAATATTAAAGCTTCGTATAAAAATTTTATGACACCACGAAATAAAAAAAAGAAATACTCTCTACCCCGATACGATAACCTAATTGGTAGTGACCTTGCTACAAAGCTAAGGGTTGGAAGTTCGAATCCCGCTAGGGAATAAACATTTGTGAGATAAATATTAATGTTTGTACTCGAGTCATGGACGTTTGTAAGTATATATAAGTATTTATGTATGTAAATAAAAATATCACGATAGCCGAGTGGTTGAGTGATAGGAATTCGAGTCGAGAGACCCTAAATCGATCATCAAATGGCGGGCTCGTACCAATGAGTTTTTTTAATAACTTATGTACGATTTATATCGTTGGCTACGACATGCTCACGGACGAACACGGCGACTGGCTCACCACCTGTAACGTTGTCCCAAAAATGCCTTCGGTGGAAGGTGGGTCGAAAGGACTTAATTGTCTAGACCTCAGTCTACCCCCGTATTAGGAAGGCGTGAAGATTTTTTTTTAAATATCGATGTATGTAAGTATACTGTACCGCTAGATTGGAAACTAATATAGGCTACACAACCTGTCACTTTATCCCAAATAAGGTTTGGTGAAAGATGGGTAGAATATACTAAATTGTAATTGTCTGGCCCTCTGTCAACCCCAAATCACCGCGAAAAAGACACCGTGTCTTACCCAAGTAATAAGACTATATGCTCTGGTACCTTTGCGATGAGACGGGTCGGTAGTTTATACATAAAAAAAATTAGCTTGGTTAAAGTCACAAAATGTTTAATGAATTTAAGCCACGCTGAGTGTTTTGTATGAATGAATGAAAGATTAAAAAAAAACTACTAACACATATCAAATTACCAGTGTTGAAAATAAACTGACTGAGCCGCGGGAATTGAACCCGCAGCCTTGGCCGAACCGGGGCTAGGCTCGTGCTTTAATAGTGGGTTAGCACCTCCGAGACAACCGAGACTTTGTGATGCGACCGTTGGCGATACCTATTGGCACTTAACAGGACCATATTCAATGTTTAAAACTTTTTATTTCTGTACATATATTATATCTTCACGCCATTCCCAATACAGGGATAGACAGAGGTCTAGACAATTACGTCCCTTAGATCCCTCCCTTCCTGCGAAGACAATTTTTGGAACAATGTGACAGATGAGACCGTCGAAGTCTTTATGTCCAAGCCAACGTAAATCGAACATAAGTTTTTGAAAAAACCCATTGGTACGCCTTGAGGATCAAACTCTGGTTTCTTGACTAGAATTCCGATCTCTAGACCACACGGCTTTTGACGTCTTCGAAATATTTTTATATCTTTAAAAAGATATAAAAATATATCGATGTAAATCAAATCAAATCATTTATTCATCGACATATGAATGTACATTCGTTTATCGGTAGTCATTTTTTAATCTACCACCGTTTCGTAATGAGGTTCCTCTGACGGAGACGAAACGGTCGAAAGAAACTCCGCAGGTATCCTCTTTTTTAGTCAATGTTTTTTACAATGTAATACATTATGCAAATGTGATGAGAGAAAAGATATTAAGATATATCGTATATAAAGATCCGATGTTGTCATCAATATTATTGTCAATTCTCAAAGCATGTAAACCATTTAGTTACAAGAAGCTTTCTTGAAAGCAGTACAAGTCTAAGCGGTCTCCATTACACAGTACATAGTAGAGAGCTAGGGAACAATCTTAACAGCGCATCACGACGGCTGGTTATAAAAATATGTACTTGTTTTTTGTGTTCAGTACTTTCATTCAAACGCATTTCAAACTCATAGAACTAGACGGACGAGTTCCAGCTCTTTCTGTTTTTCTTATTTCATTTCTATCAATTACTACACTAGACTAAATAATGGAGAAGGCGTATAAAATATTTGATACTGCAATATGTGTTTTTTATTAAAAATAAAATAATTTCCAGATAAGGTTCATGTTCCCAATGAGTTTTCTCGAAACACATCAAATCTGATCGAATGGATTTGATTTACATGTTTTTTTTTATCTAAATAAGATTATACCTTCTTTTATCGATAGACATTTTAACTTTATTTACGAATTGTATCGCCTTGGACTCTCAGGGACAGGCTCGCCAACTGTCATCATATCACAAAATAGCATCCGGTAAAATGTGAGACGAAAGGGCTCAAAATTATCTAGACTACGCCAGTGTTATGTGGACAAATACACCGGAATGCGTGAAGATATAAAAAGACTATTAATTTCATCATAAAGTAACTAAACTGGACGTGACAGTAAATGTCACAGAGATGCAGTAAAGCGTGTCCTGTTTTATTGTATTCAAAATTAAGATAGGAATTAAATCGTAAAGTTAGGAATGGACCAGCATGACCCTGTAACTCAATTTTACTTTAAATTTATTACCGAACGAAGGAAATAAACAACAAAAACAGATGACAATCCGATAAGCCAGTTGGTAGTGAGTGGTCGGGTTCGAATCCCGCCAGGAGTCAATCATGAATGTTTGTATTTATATATGAATTATATCATAAATATCTTCACTCAATTCCTAATACCCCCTGTATAATGTAAAATAAGCAGAGGTCTAGTCTAGACAATTGAGTCCCAGCGACCCACCTTCCACCGAAGATATTTTCGGGACAACGTGACAGGTGGTGAACCCGTCGCTGTCTTTATGTTCAAGCCTACGACATAATTCGTTCACCAGTTTTTGAAAAACCATTGGTACGAGCCTGCCCCAGGTGGCAGGCTCGTACCAATAGGTTTGTCAAAAACTTTGGATTGGGGGACGATGATCTCATCACAAGTCATGTACTCGTAGTCCCAAAAAATTTTTTCGGTGGAAGGTGTGTCGAAGGGACTTGTAGCATGAAAATATCTAGACTAAACGTCTGTCTACCCCTGTAAATGGCGTTAAGATATTTTGTAAAGAATGTAAACTATGCCAGTTATAAAATTGCTTACGGTATGCGGTGGCTCGCAGGAATGAGCGTTGCAACGTTACGGCAGAGGTCAGGAGATCGAATCCCTTCCCCGAGTCAGTTGGTATTTTCAATTTCTTATCAATTAAATAATTTAAATATGAATATTTATCAGTGTAAGTAGAAGTAAAGTCACGATAGCCGAGTGGTTGGGTGGTCGGAATTTCGAGTCAAGAGACCCGAGTTCGATCCCCAGGATGCAGGCTCGTACCATAGGAGTTTTCAAAAACTTATGTACAAATTATATTTGGCTTGGAGTAGATTGTTAGCTTGGACATAAAGACGGCGACGGGCTCACCCGTCACGTTATCCCGAAATTAACTTCGGTGAAAGGTTGGTGATTCGATTCAGCAGCGTTGAAATGTACGTTCTCTACCAACTAAGCTATAGGGTCACCAGCGCAAACGCTTAATTTAAAAAGACATATAGATTTTATGTCACCTGTACTTTCCGTCCTATTGTATCCGTATAATTCGTCATCGGTGGCTGTCATTTCATCCCGGCTGTTCCCCAATCTGCGACCTCTCGCCGTGATCGCAGATGCATTATTCAGTTCACAAATTATGCCCGAATCGTATCGCCGGCTATTTGAAATTCTATCGCGGATGAACGACGGACTTGCCACATCGGCGCAGATGAACTAAGTCGATGATGTTTCGAATTGTGTAACTATTGATATTTAACTTTTATTATTTTGTTTAAACAGACAAATACTGTATGTTAATTATGAATGATAAATAAACAAATAAATGCATTATGTATGCATAGCTCAAGCGATTGTGTCTTGGAATCAGAAAAAAACGAAGGTACCACAAACACCCAGACCCGAGAAAATGTTTTCTACCTAAAAGCTGGCGACACCATGGAAACGTGTACAGTGGTAGCCAAAAATCTAGACAATATAGTCCTTTCGTACCCACATTTCACCGGAGCTTATTTTGACGTGTCAGGTGGTGAGCCAGGCTCGTGTATAAGAAAAACTTATTGACTAATTCTGAAGATCGAATTTGGATCTTTTGACACGAATTCCGATCATCTAACAATTCGACTTCGTCGCAACTTGCGCATTCTGTTGTTTCTGTACTGCTGTCTTATTTCACGTTTCTCCTCCTCGTTATTTAAAACAAGACATTTGAATTTTTAGGGCTGGCAAGGGCTTCGTTCTTCCAGTAAATTTTAAACATACTTTGTTTTTATAAATGATATATAGTACATGCTATTAAGCTTAAAGTCAACTGCCCCTAAACTTAAACAGTTAACGTTCTTACTGACTTTTAATCTTTTTACTCGGCTCCTAAGGGTCGTAGCGTGATGTGAGCTCGTAAGCTTCGAGAATTGTGCTATTAAATACATAAACTATATTCCATATCTGTAAGGTATATATACATAATTTAGCTTACTTAGTAGATTAGCGCGTTAGAACTATTAACAGAAAGTTTAACTTTTGATTTCATATACAGATTTGATTGATTGTATATACAGATTTTGTGAGATTTATTTTTAACTATATGTATCTTCACGCAATTCCCAATACAGGGGTAGACAGAGATCTAGTCTAGACAATTAAGTCTCTTCGACCCACCTTCAACTGAAGATATTTTCGGGACAACGTGACAGGTGGTGAACCCGTCGCTGTCTTTATGTTCAAGCCTACGACATAATTCGTTCACCAGTTTTTGAAAAACCATTGGTACGAGCCTGCCCCAGGTGGCAGGCTCGTACCAATAGGTTTGTCAAAAACTTTGGATTGGGGGACGATGATCTCATCACAAGTCATGTACTCGTAGTCCCAAAAAATTTTTTCGGTGGAAGGTGTGTCGAAGGGACTTGTAGCATGAAAATATCTAGACTAAACGTCTGTCTACCCCTGTAAATGGCGTTAAGATATTTTGTAAAGAATGTAAACTATGCCAGTTATAAAATTGCTTACGGTATGCGGTGGCTCGCAGGAATGAGCGTTGCAACGTTACGGCAGAGGTCAGGAGATCGAATCCCTTCCCCGAGTCAGTTGGTATTTTCAATTTCTTATCAATTAAATAATTTAAATATGAATATTTATCAGTGTAAGTAGAAGTAAAGTCACGATAGCCGAGTGGTTGGGTGGTCGGAATTTCGAGTCAAGAGACCCGAGTTCGATCCCCAGGATGCAGGCTCGTACCATAGGAGTTTTCAAAAACTTATGTACAAATTATATTTGGCTTGGAGTAGATTGTTAGCTTGGACATAAAGACGGCGACGGGCTCACCCGTCACGTTATCCCGAAATTAACTTCGGTGAAAGGTTGGTGATTCGATTCAGCAGCGTTGAAATGTACGTTCTCTACCAACTAAGCTATAGGGTCACCAGCGCAAACGCTTAATTTAAAAAGACATATAGATTTTATGTCACCTGTACTTTCCGTCCTATTGTATCCGTATAATTCGTCATCGGTGGCTGTCATTTCATCCCGGCTGTTCCCCAATCTGCGACCTCTCGCCGTGATCGCAGATGCATTATTCAGTTCACAAATTATGCCCGAATCGTATCGCCGGCTATTTGAAATTCTATCGCGGATGAACGACGGACTTGCCACATCGGCGCAGATGAACTAAGTCGATGATGTTTCGAATTGTGTAACTATTGATATTTAACTTTTATTATTTTGTTTAAACAGACAAATACTGTATGTTAATTATGAATGATAAATAAACAAATAAATGCATTATGTATGCATAGCTCAAGCGATTGTGTCTTGGAATCAGAAAAAAACGAAGGTACCACAAACACCCAGACCCGAGAAAATGTTTTCTACCTAAAAGCTGGCGACACCATGGAAACGTGTACAGTGGTAGCCAAAAATCTAGACAATATAGTCCTTTCGTACCCACATTTCACCGGAGCTTATTTTGACGTGTCAGGTGGTGAGCCAGGCTCGTGTATAAGAAAAACTTATTGACTAATTCTGAAGATCGAATTTGGATCTTTTGACACGAATTCCGATCATCTAACAATTCGACTTCGTCGCAACTTGCGCATTCTGTTGTTTCTGTACTGCTGTCTTATTTCACGTTTCTCCTCCTCATTATTTAAAACAAGACATTTGAATTTTTAGGGCTGGCAAGGGCTTCGTTCTTCCAGTAAATTTTAAACATACTTTGTTTTTATAAATGATATATAGTACATGCTATTAAGCTTAAAGTCAACTGCCCCTAAACTTAAACAGTTAACGTTCTTACTGACTTTTAATCTTTTTACTCGGCTCCTAAGGGTCGTAGCGTGATGTGAGCTCGTAAGCTTCGAGAATTGTGCTATTAAATACATAAACTATATTCCATATCTGTAAGGTATATATACATAATTTAGCTTACTTAGTAGATTAGCGCGTTAGAACTATTAACAGAAAGTTTAACTTTTGATTTCATATACAGATTTTGTGAGATTTATTTTTAACTATATGTATCTTCACGCAATTCCCAATACAGGGGTAGACAGAGATCTAGTCTAGACAATTAAGTCTCTTCGACCCACCTTCAACTGAAGATATTTTCGGGACAACGTGACAGGTGGTGAGCCAGGCTCGTGTATAAGAAAAACTTATTGACTAATTCTGAAGATCAATTTGGATCTTTTGACACGAATTCCGATCATCTAACAATTCGACTTCGTCGCAACTTGCGCATTCTGTTGTTTCTGTACTGCTGTCTTATTTCACGTTTCTCCTCCTCATTATTTAAAACAAGACATTTGAATTTTTAGGGCTGGCAAGGGCTTCGTTCTTCCAGTAAATTTTAAACATACTTTGTTTTTATAAATGATATATAGTACATGCTATTAAGCTTAAAGTCAACTGCCCTAAACTTAAACAGTTAACGTTCTTACTGACTTTTAATCTTTTACTCGGCTCCTAAGGGTCGTAGCGTGATGTGAGCTCGTAAGCTTCGAGAATTGTGCTATTAAATACATAAACTATATTCCATATCTGTAAGGTATATATACATAATTTAGCTTACTTAGTAGATTAGCGCGTTAGAACTATTAACAGAAAGTTTAACTTTTGATTTCATATACAGATTTTGTGAGATTTATTTTTAACTATATGTATCTTCACGCAATTCCCAATACAGGGGTAGACAGAGATCTAGTCTAGACAATTAAGTCTCTTCGACCCACCTTCAACTGAAGATATTTTCGGGATAACGTGACAGGTGGTGAGCCCGTCGCCGTTATACTCTACTAGTCCTACCTTATCCTACTACCCCTACCCTACATACATACATATATATACCCTACTAGTCCTATCCAACTAATATTATAAATGTGAAATTTTGAGAGGACGGACGGATGTTCGTACTCTTTCATGCAAAAACTACAGAACTTATTCTGATGAAACTTTACAATTAAATAGCTTATACATCAGAATAACACATAGGATACACAGATGATGAAATGTTTGTGTATATTGGCGTAATATTACTATAAGTTTAAGTATAAGTTGGAATAGTTATTTCCCTCTGAGAGCTATCTCGGCTTTTTTATTAGTTAAAGAAAACATCTTCACGCAACTCCCAATACAGGTGTAGACAGAGGTCTAGTCTAGACAATTAGGTCCCTTTGACCCTCCTTCAATCGAATATATTTTCGGGACAACGTGACAGGAGAGCTTGTCGCCGTCTTCTCTTTATGTTCAAGCCAACGATATAATTCGTACGTAGGTTTTGAAAAACCGATTGGTACGTGCCTGCCACCTGGGGATTGAACTCGGGTCTCTTGACTCGAAATTTCGACCACCCAACCACTCGGCTATCGTGACTTAAAACTAATGCACTATTTATATAATTGGCTTGGACGTTGACTGGCTCAGCACCTGTCACGTTGTCCCAAAATGTCTTTGGTGAAACGTGGGTCGAAAGGACTTTAGTCTCGACATCTATCTACCCCAGTATTGGGAGCGGCGTGCATATATATTTTTTATGTTGTTTTTTTCATTAAAATAAATTTTTGAAACGTTGTAGATTCCTTCTCCGTCTAGTAGCGCCTGGGGCTGTACAAAACTCTAAACTATTTCTGCCGCTAAATAGCATTGTAACAGCTGCAGTGTTACGGTTTGAAGAGTACAGGGAGGCTGTGTAATTACAGGCCATTAAGCATTCCGCCTTAGCCCTACTATAATAAATATCTTGTTTTTTATTGAGATATTTCGGATACCAAGTTTATTTACATAGAATAGACGAACCTCTAAGAAAATAGAAAGAGAAGAGTCACGATAGCAGTGTGGTTGGTTGGTCGGAACTTTGAGTCAAGAGACCCGAGTTCGATCCCCGGGTGGCAGGCACGTACCAATGGGGTTTTTTTATAAACCTATGTACGAATTATATAATGAAGAAAATTAAGTCCTTTCGACTCACCTTTCACCGAAGCCCATTCGGCACGACGTGACATATGGTGAAACTATAGTCGTTTTAATCTCCAAATCAAACACGCAATATGTTTACATAGATACATATAAAAATGTATAAATATTCGTATATACATATAATCCAACAATAATTAAATCATAATTTAAGTCACGATAGCCGAGTGGTTGGGTGGTCGGAATTTCGAGTCAATAGACCCGAGTTCGATCCCCAGTTGGTAGGCTCGTACCAATGGGTTTTTCAAAAACTTATGTACGAATATCGTTGGCTTGGACATAAAGGCGGCGACGGGCTCACCACCTGTCACGTTGTCCCGAAAATATCTTCGGTGAAAGGTGGGTCGAAGGGACTTAATTGTCTAGACTCGGCCTCTGTCTACCCCTGTATTGGGAATTGCGTGAAGATATTTTATTTTTATTTTTATAATTTATTATAAAAGATATCACGATAACCGAGTGGTTGGATGATCGGAATTCGAATTAAGAGACCCGAGCTCAATCCCTAGGTGGTAGGCTCGTCCCAATGGGGTTTTCAAAATATACTTACGATTTACATTTTTCGCTGGCTTGCTCATTAAGACGGCGTCAGGCTCATCACCTGTCACGTTAACTAAAAAAAGTCTTCGGTGAAGAGGTGGTTTCGAAAGGACTTATTGTCTAAAACTCTGTCTACTGATCTCTGTCTGTCTCTGTCTGAATTAGCGTGAAGATATTTGTTTAATTCAATTATACAATTGGCACCAAACGAAGCTTGGTCATCAAGTAGCTACTGCATTAGTAAAATAGAAGCGTCCTACGATCCGTCTTTTGGCACTTTATTGTAATCGTGTTCGTCCATGTATCCGTTTGTATGTTCTGTATTTGATGGATTTCAATTTGGTTATAAATTTTATTTCATTTATAACATTTTCCGAGCGAAATATCTTGTTGTACGATATCTATAAATAAATACTTATAATTACTACTATAGAAGTCACGATGGCAGAGTGTCATGGTGGTCGGAATTTCGAGTCAATAGGCCCGAGTTCGATCCACAGTTGAAATGCTCGTACCAATGGTTTTTTCAAATACCTATGTACGAATTATATCGTTGGGCTCACCACCTGTCACGTTGTCCCGAAAATATCTTCGGTGAAAGGTGGGTCGAAGGGACTTAATTGTCTAGACTCGGCCTCTGTCTACCCCTGTATTGGGAATTGCGTGAAGATATTTTATTTTATTTTATAATTTATTATAAAAGATATCACGATAACCGAGTGGTTGGATGATCGGAATTGAATTAAGAGACCCGAGCTCAATCCCTAGGTGGTAGGCTCGTCCCAATGGGTTTTCAAAATATACTTACGATTTACATTTTCGCTGGCTTGCTCATTAAGACGGCGTCAGGCTCATCACCTGTCACGTTAACTAAAAAAAGTCTTCGGTGAAGAGGTGGTTTCGAAAGGACTTATTGTCTAAAACTCTGTCTACTGATCTCTGTCTGTCTCTGTCTGAATTAGCGTGAAGATATTTGTTTAATTCAATTATACAATTGGCACCAAACGAAGCTTGGTCATCAAGTAGCTACTGCATTAGTAAAATAGAAGCGTCCTACGATCCGTCTTTTGGCACTTTATTGTAATCGTGTTCGTCCATGTATCCGTTTGTATGTTCTGTATTTGATGGATTTCAATTTGGTTATAAATTTTATTTCATTTATAACATTTTCCGAGCGAAATATCTTGTTGTACGATATCTATAAATAAATACTTATAATTACTACTATAGAAGTCACGATGGCAGAGTGTCATGGTGGTCGGAATTTCGAGTCAATAGGCCCGAGTTCGATCCACAGTTGAAATGCTCGTACCAATGGTTTTTTCAAATACCTATGTACGAATTATATCGTTGGGCTCACCACCTGTCACGTTGTCCCGAAAATATCTTCGTTGGGAGATGGGTCTAAGGGACTTAATTGTCTAGACTAGACCTCTGTCTACTTATAAATAAAATGTCAATTTATAAAAAAATTGATAGGGACAACATCACATACATTGCTCTGATCCCAATGTCAGCGGCTAAAGCTCGCTTGTCATGGAATCGGAAACAACTGAATCACCACAAACACCCAGACCCAAGGAAAAGTGGAAAAGTGAGTTTCTACTTTGAGAAGTTCGGGAATCGATCCTGGGACTTTAGAGATGGTTTCAATGAAACACGGTGTTCATGGAGGTCGTGCTCCACTTTCATTACCAAATTCACTTTTAATATCCTAATATTATAAATGCGAAAGTGAGTTTGTCCGTTTGTTTGTTACGCTCTAACGCCAAATAGAACGGTATATTATCAGCGAATAACATAGGCATTTTTTTAAATTAGAAATCTCTAAGAAAATTACAATAACAAAACTCAAAGGTATCAAAAATTTTCCTATAAAAGTAAAATAAATAAATATAAATAAATATCTTCACGCAATTCCCAATACAGGGGTAGACAGAGGTCTAGTCTAGACAATTAAGTCCCTTTGACCCACCTTCCACCGAAGATATTTTCGGGACAACGTGATAGGTGGTAATCCTGTCGCCGTCTTTATGTCCAAGCCAACGATATGAATCGTACATAGGTTTTTGAAAAAACCCATTGGTTCGAGCCTGCCACTTGGGGATCGAACTCCGGTCTCTCGACACGAAATTCCGACCACCCATCCACTCGGCTATCGTGACTTATACATATAAAAGTAATTCTCAAATTATCGTGTATATCATCTCAAACATCTCAATGTTCTCTCATTTTTTCATTTGTTTAAAAATTGAGATCACCATAGAGATCACTTTAACTATTAAGTACAATGGTAAAACAATTAAGGCGAATTGGATTTCCAATAAGGTAGTTAATATCGGCGGTCTGCGCACAATTAAGTATAATGTGAAAAAACTATTTGTGTGAATAAAATAAATAAAAATAATATGTGTGTGAGAAGTAATCATATTATAATTTTATTTAATTTCTAATAATTATTATAATTTGGACTGCTCTTTAAAGACATCAACGTGAGCTAGTACTTAGTAAATAGTTCCGCAATCTGTCCGCCGTGAAATGCAAACGAGTGAGTTTTTATAATTTTAGTGCTTTGCTACCGATTTATAAAATATTTGGCTTATTGTTAACCTTCGTTGTTTCCGTGTATTTATTTAGTGGCATTGAGAAAAAAAAACGTTCATTGAAATACGTAATTCGAAGTTCAATTAAGCCAATAATGCAACGATGTTAATCAAATGAATAAAATAATTATTGAGTAATTTATTAAAATAAAATGATTAATGTTTAATTTTTATTAACGTTTAATTAAATAATAAATAAAATAAATTTATTACGTAATTGTTGTTTCAAGAATATAATTTATTAAATATTACTTTAATACAGTTTTGAATAAATAATAATATACTTACAGGTATAATAAATTAAAACCAATGTTTATCATAAACACTTGAACCTTTTCACAGCGTTGCCCTTTCACAATTAGCATACATTAAATGATTTCGTATTTCGCGTGAAGATCCGCGCTGCGAGTGTCCGCGCCGGGTGCGACACGTGCGTTGCCTGCGAAGATCCGCGCGCACTGAACCGGGAACGCCGCTGATTGTGGCGCACTGATACCGATACGAAAACAATACAGGCCATGAGTGTTATTCGACGGCTTCAGTGGTCGAGTGGCGTATACACCGGTATAGCTGTCGCCCTGAGGTCCCGGGTTCGTTTCCCACACGGTATACACTACATATATACTTAGGTAGATAATATTTATTGTTTATATGTATATATTTATTTAATATAAGAGCATTAAATTATATTTTTGTTGTCCGCACCTGCCATCTACTTCTCACCATCACAAAGGTTGACTGGTAGAGAATACCGCCAGGCATTAATTCCGCCCATTGTAGTCCTTAGTATACGGTGTGACAACAAAGAAAAATTAAATAAATAAATATAGATGGATAGAGACATCATCACATACATTGCTCTAATCCCAAGGAAAGTAAGCCAAAGCACTTGTATTATGGAATCAGGAACAACGAAGGTACCACAAACTAAGTACTTGTACCGGAGAAAATGCAGAAATAGTGTTTTCTACATTGACTCGAGCGGGAATTGAACCCGGGACCGCAGAGCTGGCGACACCATGAATACAGGTGTGTACGCCCCTCGTCCACGGATCGGACGGTGGTTGGTTTGTCGGAATTTCGAGCCAAGAGACTCGAGTTCGATCCCCAGGTGGCAGGCTCGTACCAATGGGTTTTTCAAAAACTGATGTATGAATTATATCGTTGGCTTGGACATAAAGGCAGCGACGGGCTCACCACCTGTCACGTTGTCCCAAAAATATCTTCGGTGGAAGGTGGGTCGAAGGGACTTAAATGTCTAGACTAGACCTCTGTCTACCCCTGTATTGGGAATTGCGTGAAGATATTTTTTTATATTATATTTTTATAATACCTTAAAAAGCACCCCACGCTTTTTAGAAATATAATACTTTTTTATTCACACTATTATTAATTTATATTTATTGAAATTTTTAACGCTATTCTTAATTTAAATTTATTAAAATTTATTTTCTATTTTTTAGTTCGGTTTTCTATAAAAGCGTGTTTTTTAAACTATAACTAATTATAGTATATATGAGTAAATGATATATTTATGTGCATAAATATATCAGTATCATTTACACGCGGGCACAAATCACGCTGAGGGCAAACATTTATGTGATGAATATGAATGTTAGCATTCGAGTCGTGGATCTTTATACGCGTAATGTACACTGAAATATACAATACACATGTAATGTTTATCTTTAACATGTAGATAAATAAACATCTTAACGCCATTCCCAATATTGGAACTAGACAGGGAGTCTGGTCACTTAAATCCTTTCGACCCACCTTCCATTGCAGACATTTTTGCGACAATGTGACAGGTGGTGAGCCCGTCGCCGCCTTAATTTTCAAGCCAACGATATTTCGAAATAAATAAATAAATAAATATCTCCACGCAATTCCCAATGCAGAGGTTGACAGAGGTCTACTCTAGACAATTTAGTCCCTTCGACCCACCTTCCACCGAAGATATTTTTGGGACAACGTGGTGGAAAGGTGGTGAGCCCATCGCTGCCTTTATTTCCAAGCCAACGATATAATTCGTACATAAGTTTTTGGAAAAAACCCATTGGCAAGAGCCTGCCACCTGGTGATCAGACTCGGGTCTCTTGACTCGAATTCCGACCACATAACCACTCGGCAATCGTGACTTGACTTGTATATATGTGTATGTATGTAAATATATTACACCATTAAGAGGGCGATACGTTGTATCAAATAATTTTCGGTGGAGAGTGGGTCGAAAGGACTCCAAAGTCTAGACCTCAGCCCATCCCAGTACGCAGAATAGCGAGAAGATATAAAAAAATTTACTATATTTTTTGAACATGATGTTTCGTATATTAATTAATTGTGATGAACTAATTATCATCCTTCTATTCATAGTTTTTTGGCGCCAAATAACAATGCGATTCAAGTATTCCGGTTTGAAGGTCACAGAGTGCCTTCGTTACCACAGACTATGATTTACTGCATCTTACTCATCAGGGGTTATAATGCATCTGTAAGCTTCTTTTGGAATGGTTTTCTGTAGTTAATGTAGTAAAGTTTAGTTATTACAAAATGCCTCGTACCAATAAAATAAATGAAAGAATTCATTAGTTAATTTATAATATAAAATAAATATCTTCACGCATTTCCCAATACAGGGATAGACAGAGGTCTAGTCTAGACAGTTAAGTCCCTTTAACCCAACTTCCACCGAAGATATTTTCAAGACAACGTGTCAGATGGTGACCCCGTAGCCGTCTCAATGTCGAAGACAACGATATAATTCGTACATTAGTTTTTGAAAAAAAACCCATTGGTACGAGCCTGCCTCTTGGGGATCGAACTCGGGTCTCTCGACTCGAAATTTCGACCGCCCTACCACTCAACTATCGTGACTTTTTAATAATTTATACTATACTATATAGAAATAAACTTCAACAAAATTAAATTGCTATATTTCAGGGTGTGTACATTATTTTAAGATCTTCAAATGGGAACTTTATATTCTCTTCTCCATGTAAATTATAAATTTTAAAATCATTGTAAATTCATTAAAACTAAATAAATAAATAAAATTTATGTACGATTTATGTTGTTAGCTTGGACATAAAGACGGCGACAGGCTCTCTGCCTGTCACGTTGTCCCGTAAAATATCTGCGGTGAAAGGTGGGTCGATAGGCTTAATTGTCTGAACCTCAGTTTACTGTAACAGTAATATTGGGTGCATTGGGAATGGCGTGAAGATATATATATATATATATATATATATATATATATATATATATATATATATATATATATATATACATATATATATATATATATATATATATATATATATATATATATATATATATATATATATATATATATATATATATATATATATACATATATATATATATATATATGTATATATATATATATATATATATATATATATATATATATATATATATATATATATATATATATATATATATATATATATATATATATATGTATATATATATATATATATATATATATATATATATATATATATATATATATATATATATATATATATATATATATATATATATATATATATATATATATATATATATATATATATATATATATATATATATATATATATATATATATATATATATATATATATATATATATATATATATATATATATATATATATATATATATATATTTAATATGATAGAGCTATTGGAAAGGCGAGTTTGTGGATATCTACAAGCAGCTATATTACTTACGGATGATCGCCGCGATAGCAGAGTGGATGGGTGGTCGGAAATCTAGTCAGACGAGTCGAGTTCGATCACGGGAAAGAGTCTCGTACCTATGACGTTTTACTACTCAGAAATAAGTAGGAGTACCATCAGTCACGTTGTCCTAAATGAGTTCCGGTAAAATGCGAGTCGAGAGGTTATTGATCTAGAAACGCAACGATGCCATAGGCGGTGAGAATGTAATAATCTTTTTTTAACATTATCAGTGAACTGCCGCTCGCTTTAGTCCAGCTCAAGTCCAAACTACAAGCTGGCTCCGCTGAAATAATATTGTTCACACCTGCCATTTACTTTTCTCCATCAAGCAGAGTTAACTGGTAGATAATGCCTCAAGGCATTAAGTCCGCTCATTGGGACCCTTAGTTTATAAGGTATACGGAAAGGTACAATAAATAAATAAATAAAATTAATGCAACGTTGCAGCGTATAAATTAACCAAGAAGTTTTCTCGTGGCTTTCGTAAGACTCCACTAAGTGTACAGTTTTGAAATTGTGAATTACGAGAGATAAGTATTTATTTATTTATTTATTTATCTTCACGAACAATCCCTGACGGGGTAGCCAGAGAGAACAGATCGCCAAGTGTCACGATCCCTACATACTTCTTTCGCTTCTTTCAGATTCATCATCTACTTCATACATGCACGTCTAGGTATCCGAGTACTCTTGACCCTCCCCTCTTCGAGCAATTTGCTCACATGGTCTTCGAAAGTTATTCTCGGTCTGTCTCGACAACTTTTAATATTAACTTTCGCGCTATATATTTTCTTCACCATTCGGTCTTCACTCATTCGCTCAACGTGCCCAAACCATCGAAGCACGCCCTTATCCATTTTTGAGACAAGGTCATCTTTCAAACCTGCCATATTGCGAATCTCTTCGTTTCGCTTTCGGTCGGCCATGGTAAGGCCGCACATTTTACGAAGAGATCGCATCTCCACTGCATTCAACCTGCTTTTATGCTTCTTCTGGCATACCCAGGTTTCGCTGCCATATAACAAAGTCGGTACCAACACTGCGTCATGTATTGCTAGGCGTGCACTTTTCACAACGCCTTGCCTTTTGATTAACGCAGTCAGGGCACCATTGACTTTGTTCCCGGCAGCAACACGCCTGTCCACATCTAAATCACATCTTCCATCCCGGCTAAACGCACTCCCCAAGTATACAATTTCATTCACCTGTTCTAGACATTCCTGATTTACCCAAATTTCGCACTTCGTCCCTTTCAAATACCAGAAGCTTAGTTTTATTAGCATTCAAACGGAGACCATTAATTTCACATTCTTCTTTCATACACGTGACTAATGCCTGCAGTTCTGCCTCTGATGGTGCAATAAGCACTGCATCATCAGCAGACAATTTACTTTTATGTCACCCAATTTCACAATTGCACAGCAGATGAAAGCTATCCCAGACGCGTGGCCCACCATACTTGACCATTTCAGCAGTAACTCTGTCTAGTCCCGCAGCCTTACCACATTTCAAACTTCTAATCGCACATTCAATCTCTTTCATACTGATGACCTCAGTGTCATCGAGGTCCGAGTCTGGCGTACCAGTCACGGCGTCACCCCCGGCGGCGTCATCCCTCACTAAGATCATCACACGCATACATCTCTCTATAAAATTCGCTCCATCGCTGCATGACGTCCGATTTTCCTGAGAGGACGTCATTGGTTCCCGAAAGCACTTTATTCATTCTTAAGGCTGTCGCCTTAAGAATGAATAAAGTGCTTTCGGGAACCAATGACCACTCCTCGGACCACTCCGGGTCCTTCCAACCTCTTTCCAGAAAAGTTTGGAGTTCTCCTTGAAGTTGTGCGACAACCTTTCGTCCGCTTCCTTTCTACTTCTTTCACGCACTTCCTCAATCAATGCTTTCGTGTGAACTTTCTGGAGCTTATATCTTTATCATTACTAGAGGCCAAGTAGTCTAACCATGCTTTCTTCATCTTATTTACAGCTTTTTTCACTTCGTCATTCCACCATGCATCACCCTTTTTTCTACTACCTCTTTTCACAGTTCCACACACGTCTTCCGCTGCACTAACCATTCCATCTCTAAGGCTCTGCCATATTTCTTCCACACATTCTTTCCTGACATCGATGCTGTCCAGCTTTTCGGCTACCCTTGCTTGATATTTATCCCTAGTGTCCGCTTCCTGAAGCTTCCAGCTTCGGATGCTACCGACCGACTGTGGTTCTGGTATCGCCGTCCGGTGGCGCCAACCCGCGAATAGACCCCTAAATCGCTAGATAGTGATGCGTTCCCAGGTCAGCACCCAGGAACACTCGCGTATCCATCACCTGTTTTCGCAGTCGGTCATCCACCAGGAATAAATCGATCATACTTCTCTCATTCTCTCTTGTTCTAGTATACATATGGATTTTCTTGTGACTAAACATAGTGTTTGTCACAAGAAGACCCTTTTCCTTGCATACAGCCAGTATAAGCTTGCCAGCATCGTTAACCCTTTTATCACCAAACATTCCAAGCACCGACTCGTACCCTGGCCGAGCGGTACCAACCCATCCATTCAAATAACCACATACAACAATTCTTTCGTTTCCTCTAACCAAGTCTAGAACTTCTCTTACATTCTCCCAAAACTCCTCCAGCTCAGCTCTGGACGACGAAGCTACCGGCGCATAAACAGCCAAAAGGAATAACTTCATCAGTCCCAATTTAAAGCGAACCCAGAGAAGTCTCGAGTTCACAACCTTATATTCAGTCATAACATCGACCAACCGAGACGACAGCAGCACCCCCACTCCCTGGCAGCGCTCTCGCTCTCCAGGACTCCGGACCATAGAGCTAACGCACCGCCAGGGAGCTCTTCAGTACCGCTGCCCTTCCGCTTGGTCTCCGACAAACACACGACATCTAATTCTCTTTCTTTCATTATTTCAATCAACTTATTCGTCTTATCTCTCGTGCCTCCTCTAACATTCCACGTGCCAACTCTGCACTCCGTCCTCCACCTTCCGCCGTGTCGGGCTATGCGTGACGGGTGGCGGTCCCCATCGCCGCTTTGCGCGCTGCATTCCACACCAACGGGGACGAACTGGTGTGCGTCGCCTTGGGGGGGACGCCCTAACCCTTGTTGGCATGGGTGCGCAGCTGTGTAGAATTACAGCCCTGAAAAGGGCTGGCAGAGGCCGCGACGAGCACGCTTCTACAATGACCCCTTGATGAGATAAGTGATAACTATATTCCAAAAAATACGACACTAAAATAAAGGAAGCCTGTGACGAGGTGTAAAGTATCTAATACTACGTTTAGCTATTAATTTTCCAAGCGTGGCAATAATAGTATATCTTCCCTTATGGAAAACTCTTACACCTATTTCATATGTCTTATTCACCTATTTCATGCATCACCCTTCTGGGAGAGTGGTTGTCATTAACTACACCTTTATGCAACTGTACATAAAGTGTACTGTGGGCCGTATGCGGAGGCACAAAGTTGCTCAGCGTGATATGGAAAGCTCGGTTTTTGTCTGCGTGATAGAATCCACAACGAAGAGTTCCGCAGCAGAACTAAGGTAACTGATATAGCCGTAAGGATCAGCGCGCTGTAATGGTAATAGGACGGCCACATAGCTCTACGAGCTGATAATCTTTGGAGAAAAAAGTTTCTCGGGTGGTCAACTCGTATAGAAAAACGCAGTGTAGGACCACCTCCACGAGATGTAGTGACGACTTGCAAAATGTTGCGAGAAATCGATAGATGCAGGTGGCTAGGGACTTTATATCAAACTCCGGTCTCTTGACTCGAATTTCGAACACTCGAATATCGTAATATTCCATTTTTTACGTAAGTCTCTGCTAAATTGTAGTATGTAAATGATGAATCAGATAACATAAGTCATTATTCAATTACAGCGATCGCTCGTGAAATGGTTCAAAAGATTACGAAGTACCTTTCCAGTATCTCTCAACCCGATTAAGTCTCACAGAATCTCAACTTTGTCAAAAAGAAGTGGTAAAAAGATTTTGTTAACTTTGAAATGTTTTATCTGAAATACGATGTTCGTACGACGTTCCGTTTTTAACTCTTAGTCTAATCCTTAATTCGATAGAAAACTTTTTCAACAGAAAACTTTAGGGATTTAGCCTATGTTCAGCAGTGTACTCTTAATAGGCTGTAAAGAAGAAGAAGAAGAAGAAGAAGAATATAAATGGTAATTAAATAAATAATAAGTCACGATAGCCAAGTGGTTGGGTGGTCGGAAAAAAAGTGTTTTTTTTTTCATTGACCCGACCGGGAATCGAACTCAGGACCTCGAGATGGCGTCATCTTGAAAACCTTGTACAATAACAGTTATTTACTATATCAAGTAAATATATGTAATATGTACCGATTTTTATCATCATCATCATCACCATATAGCTATAAAAGTCCTCTGTAGGACATAGCCCACTCGCTACGCTTGGCAAACGGTTTGGCAACAGTGCCAAACATATTGCACGTTAGATGGACGTTGCTGGTCATTACCGATCTGTTATTGGGATGGTTATCTTGCTATCTGTCGGTAGTCTTTTAAATTTTTCAAGTCTTTTCCATGTCGCCTCTTCCGATAACCCATGAGAAGAAAGGAGATACAATATTCTAACGATTTACGACACAACAAGAATCCAGAGAGCATGACTTCCAACTCTTCACTTCCGATATTGTACTTAAATAAATAATAAATAAAGAAATAAACACATATATTCATAGGGGCATCATCACGTACATTGCTCCTAAAGCACTTGAGATATGGTAATCGGAAACAACGAAAACACCACAAACACCCAGACTCGAGAACAGGTAAGAAAAGTGGTTTTTCTACATTAACCCGACCGGGAATCGAACGTGGGATTTCGAGATGGGGACACCGTGAAAACCTGTGTTTACACCACTCGTCCACGGAGGTCGTCATTTAAAGCAAAATTACTACAATTTGTAAAATGTTGTTAGTTTTGATGGATAATCTTCAAAAAGGCTTTACCGATTTTAATGGAACTTTCATAGCAGACTACTCATATTATGAGGCGTAACTAGGGATACTTTGTTTCAATAAATAAATAAATATCTTCACGCAATTCCCAATACAGGGGTAGACAGAAGTCTAGTCTAGACAATTAAGTCCCTTGGACCCACCTTCCACCGAAGATATCTTCGGGACTACGTGACTGGTGGTGAGCCCGTTGCCGTCCGCCACCTGGGGAAAGAAACTTGGTCTCTTGACTCGAAATTCCGACCACCCAACCACTCCGCTATCGCGACTTTTACTTTTATTTCGTAAAAATAATTAAAGTTCCACAATAACTGTTATACCGAGGACAAAGCCGCAAGCCGCAACTACTGTATAATAAACGAAAAAAATAAGAACACGTGTTTATTTTACTTGGTAGGTTTCCCTTCTTTCCGCTAGTGACGTCGAAATCTTTAATAACAGGGGAATGTATTCACTTAATGAACAAACTGACGCCTATGTTATATTGCTGTCCATCAACGTAGCAATTTGTAGCCGTTAAGGTATCACCTGTCAATAAAGCCTAATAAAATTTAATTATTGCCTAGCAAGAAGGTGACTGAACTTTGTTTGGTGTATAACGGCATTTATATAATAATAGTAATTTATATGTCAGCAAGTTCCATATGATAACACAGATAATTTGTATACGATAGCCGAGTGGTTAGGTGATCGGAACTCGAGTCAAGAGACCCTATTTCGATCCTCATGTGGCAGGCGATAAATACGACCTTCGATGTAAACATCGGACAATAAGACGCTGAAAGGCTTACCACCTGACAAGTTGTCAAAAAATATCTTCGGTGAATGGTGGGTCGAAACTCGTTATGTCTACCACTGTATTGGGAATGTTTATTGAATATTTTATTTTACTAAAATAAAGGAAAAATGTTTTTAGAAGACGTCTATTCCTTTCATTTTCTTAGAGAATACACACATATAAACACTATGTAAACATTGTCCAAATCGTTATAGTCGTTATAGTTTAAGATATACAAATGTATTGCTATTATGTATTAGTTTTATCTGACTCATTGGAATTATCCAATTGTAGTAGGTTTTAAGACAGGCATAAACGTCAATGATGTCATTCGTCATCACAGTTCATATCAAAGTGAATATTTTAGTGACGTAACAAAGAAAATCAAACGTCATTTCTATTTATAATAGAAGCCACGATTCTACCACCTGGTGACCCACAGAGGGTAGAGTTTTTCAAAAATTATATAAGATTCATATTGTCGGCTTGGACATAAGACGGCTCGCCCCGGAAAAAATGACTACGGTGTCCACACCAGTATTGGGAATAGCGTATATATATATATATATATATATATATATATATATGAATTATTCTGCAATTTTTGTTTTGTTTTGTTTTTTTTATTATATTTTTTTTATATTTTAAAGCATATACATTATAATGAACTATTTGCTATTAAATCAAAGAGAAAAAAATGAAAATTTCCACAGACACGGACGGGATTAAAACCGAAAATAGACATAGATACATATATATAATCACGTCTCTTTCCCGTAGAGGTAGGCAGAGACCACTTCTTTCCATATGCTACGACTTTTACATACCTGCTTCGCTTCGTCCCCTTATATAAAGGTCAATGAACTTAATAAATGGAGTTATTATTGTTGATTTTCGTTCGTAAGAAAGAATAAAGGAAGGTAGAAAGGCTTATTAACATTTACAAGGTTATTTAAAAATTATAATAATTACAGTAAAAAAGAACAAACAACGAAACAATTGCATTTACTCATAAAATAACCAAAACGGTTAGGAAACTCAGCGTGTGTGCTCCAACCAAGGTTTGAATGACAGATAACATATTTCTCCTTCTTACATCGCCTGCCGCCCTAAAAGATTTTGCGGTTCGGAGTCACCTGCGTCCAATTCCTCCTCGCATCTTCAACACACCGTCTTCTGGAGGATCGTTCTACAGTGCGATTGCCTGTAGTAGGTTGCCACCTATAACATTCTTCTCCAACGGTCCTTGATTTGGCGTGCTATGTCGCCGAAGTGTCACCTCTTCAATATGCATTATGGGTATGTGGGTTACACTGGTTCTGCGGTGGATTTCTTTGTCCCGAATTCGATCAGGCAGACAAACACCGACCATATCCTTACCGCAGCCCGCTAATTTTCTTCTTCTAATTTACCTAGCACGGGTAATTATAAGCCGACACAGATTTTGTAATAGTGTTATTTTCTCTAATTTTGCACGTGGGATTCATTAAAAATCATTATGATTAAAATTCATGACGGCCGAGTGTTTGGGTGATCGGAACTCGAGTTAAGAGAAGTTTGATCCCCAAGTTTTTTTTTATATAGAAAAGGCCCCCAACCCCCAAAAAATTGGGGGAGGGGGGGGGGGTGTGGGCCTCTATCAAAACTTATGTTCGATTAAAATCGTTGACTCGGATATAGAAGACTACGACGGGCTTACAAACTGTCACTTTTCCTAATAATGTCTTCGGTGAAAGGTGGGTCGAAAGGACTTAATTGTCTAGACCTCTGCCCACCTTAGAATCGGGATATTTTTGTATAAAATCATATCGAACTGTTTTTCTATTTGAATGCGATAACACTCGAAATAACTTCTAGGCAAAAAATATTGTACATTATGTTTAAATAAAACAAAATTAAATAAATATTATTAACATAAAGACAACAAACATTAATATTCATATCACAAATCGCCCTAGCGGGATTTGAACCGACAACTATCACTACCTACTAAGCTATTGTGTCGTCGTGATATCATTAAGCATAATTTAATTTCTATGATGTATTTCAGTGCATGCCGGGTTGAATGCACCGTTCATAATTGTATCTAATTGATCCTGTATTATTGCGCTGTGAATCTCTAAGATGAATCCGATCATTGAACAAACCAGTACATTTTACTTGGTTATAAACGAACTCTATGTTAAAGTACTAATGTTTCGCTGAGCTCCACTGTTCGTTGGATTTAGCGTTTTCTCATAAATTTGCAGATTATATTATACTGTAATTAGATTTTAGATTCATGTCTATGAGATAAAAGATTTTGTATTAGAATTTCATACTATCATAATATTATTACATTTATAGTTAATATTTATATACATATATGTATATATGTAATGCATATGTTACTAGGAAAGTATATCTCTAAAAAAATGCAAACATAGCATAGTAACTCATTTTACGATCTTAATGATCACTAAGAACGGATTCTCTCCAAAATTAATTTCTGAGCTGCCATCGTAGTAACAGTGGTAGAGCCACGCATCAGCTTTTTGTTGTTGCATGAATTGGCCGGCTCGACCGGGAATGTACCACGACCTCACAGAATACCGGCGTGAAGTAGAAGTCTAACAAACTTCTGCGTTTCGTCTGGTGAGTGCAGGTAACCGGAGGCCCACACACCCCCTTCCTTCAATTCTGGGAGGGGCACTTTAAGGCCGGCAACGCATCTGCTATGCCTCTGGTATTGCGGGTGTTCATGGGCGGCGGTAGTCACTTACCATTATGTCAGCCACCTGCTCGTTTGCCTCCCTTTTATATATATATAACAAAAAATAAAGGTTTATTATTATAACAATAAGATAGTAATGTACATGCAACTTATATAGTTGATGACGTCGTACGAACTGCAACCAGTGTTTATTGTTATCCCACATATATACTTAAGATATTAGATAATGGAATAGGTAAAGGTCGAGTTTGAATGAATTTCCACCAATAGACCAGAACCGAGTATTCAATATGTTAATATGGGAGAAATTGATAATATTCATTATATTATCAATGAATATTATCAATTTTTCCCTGAATGAGTGAATATAACGAATCGAAAAATTAGGCTCTTTCTCTGGATTTTCTTCTATTCTAAACATATTTTATTACTCTAAACTTGATATAAATTCTGAACGCTATTTGTCTAAGTCATTACTACAATTTAAAAAATTGCTGTTCATTTTCTGAAGTAAGAGATTTTGGAGTATCGTTTCGAGTAAAATTTTTAAGATTATTTATATATATTGACTTAACTCATTTAGAAATTTAATCAACGAGACTAGAGCAGTAAATCAGAGAATAAAATTATGTAATAAAAATAATTTTAATTACGGGTATAAAATCCCCTTGTTGACTTGGACATAACTCTTGGATATAGATACCTTACCACTTAGATGGCTTACCACCAGTCACATTGTGTCAAAAAATGTCTTCGATAAAAGGTGGATCGAAAGGACCTTACTAGTAGTCACAAGTTGTGAGCCGAGTTGTTGGGTGGTCGGAATTTTGAGTCGAGAGACCCGAGTTCGATCCCCAGGTGGCAGTACCAATAAGTTTTTCAAAAACTTATGTACGAATTTCATCGTTGGCTTGGACATAAAGGCGGCGACGGGCTCACCACCTGTCACGTTGTCCCGAAAATATCTTCGGTGGAAGGTGGGTCAAAGGGACTTAATTGTCTAGACTTGACCTCTGTCTACCCCTGTATTGGGAAAGGACCTAACTGTCAAGACCGATGTCTACCCCTGTATTAGGAATGGCGTGAATATATTTTTATAAAAAATGCCTACTATAAATGTTATTTTTGTTATTACATAAATAATGGAAACGTATAGAGAACCTCATATGAAAAAGGAATTTTTCTAGATTTTTCAACCCTATCTAGGTCAAAAACCTTGTGTGCTTGAAGATACATCGTTATCACTTGGAGATCCGTGCTCGGGTAGTGACCGGTTAGCGAGAGGGGTAATGTCCACTCGCCGATACCGCGGCTAGGATGCCCCCAGCTACCTATACCGTTTTATCTCGCAGGGGCGTTGTTATTTTCGGTTTGTTTTTTACATTATCGCTGTTTAATGGGAGCGACTGATAATGGGTTATTTGGAGCTTCCTATTTACTTATGAGATACACTTCCATAGATTTTTCATGCATGGTATACAGTTATGAAATTCACGAATTAAAAGTCATCTTAAAAGCCAAAATTAAGAGTCACGATAGCCGAGTGGTTGGGTGGTCGGAAACTCGAGTCAAGAGACGCGAGTTCGATTCCCAAGTGGCAGGCTCTTTACCAATGGGTTTTTCAAAAACTTATGCACGAATTATGTCGTTTGCTTGCAAATAAAGACGGTGACGGGCTCACCACCTGTCACGTCATCCCGAAAATGTCTTCAGTGGCTGTTGGGTCGAAGGGACTTAATTGTCTAGACTAGACCTCTGTCTACCACTGTATTGAGAATTGCGTGAAGATATTTGATTCAATTTTAATTTAATTTATGCCAAAAATAGTCATGAAATTCACAAATTAAAAATACAAGGCGACTCGCCTAGTACTGTTGTAGTAGTTACTGCTTGTAACGCTACAGACGAAGCTAAGATTTGCGGGTTTAAAATCCGCTAGGGGGCTTACCCCTAGGCTTGGGTATTTGTATAATTAATGTGACTGTTTGTAATAGAGTCATTAATGTCATAATAATAATAAATAAATAAATATCTTTACGCATAGTCCCTGGCCGGGTAGCCAGAGAGATCAGATCGCCAAGTGTCACATACCTCTTTCGCTTTTTTTCAAATTCATCATTTACTTAATCGTCTAGTTATCCTAGTATTCTTGACAGTTCCTTCGTCGAGTAATTTGCTCTCATGGGCTTCGAAAGTTGGTATTGCCATAGTAAGCCTCCTTTTTGTTAACTTACACGTAAAAAAAACTTAAATTCAAGACGATTACTTGTTGTTAATGAGCAAGTTTTCGAAGGTATAGGTTGAAGTTTCGAGTTCAGCTAGGGATGTGTGGTAAACACATTTGTGCTATGGATATTTATATGTATATATGAATATTTATCTGAGTTTATTGTTCCAATATATATAATTAGTATAGATACGGTTCAGATCCCACTCGTATCAGTTTATTCTCCTATTTACTTACCTATTTATCAATATGCGCAGCTCTCAAACACGTCATCTGAACCTAAAACGGATTTCCTTTTTCTTGGTACTTGTCATCGTGAACCGTAAGTTGAATATAAATTTGTAATTTTTTAAGTTACGTGGTAGGCTTTTAGTTAGTAAACAAATAGTTGTTATCTTCACGGCATTCCCAATGCAGGGGTAGGCCGAGGTCTAGACACTTATGTCTTTTCGAACCACCTTTTACCGACTACATTTATTGTATCAACGTGTCAGGTGGTGAGCCTGTCGTCATCTTTACACCCAAGCCAACTCAAAAATCGTACATAAGTTTTTGAAAAAACCCCTTGATACGAGCTTATCGCCTGGGCATTGAACACGGGTTTCGAGACTCGAGTTCTGATCACCCATCTATTTGGCTAACCATATGGCAGAATTTTTGTTATTAAATAAATACGAAACGCAGAAGTTTGTTAGACTTTTACTTCACGCCGGAATTCTGTAAAGTCGTGGTACTTCCTCGGTCGAGCCGGCCCATTCATGTAACAACAAAACCTGATGCGTGGCTCTAGCACTGTTAAATTAAAATATAATAATACTAAAAAAAGCGTGTCTGGCAGCGAACGATTATAAAATATGTCGTCTTTATGTTCAATTCAAGGATGTAAATCGTGCAAAAAATTTTAAAAAACCCATTGGTACGTGTCAACAAATTGGGCATCGAACTCAGGTCTCTTTTCTCGAATTCCTTAAATGACTTAACCACTCGACTTTTACCCTTTTTATTACTGAAAGCACGGATGATACATTTATTTGACTTGCAGTATACATTGATTTGACGACCTCAGTGGACGAGACGTGTTCACACTTGTTTTTCTGTTGTCGCCCTCTCCGAGGTCCCGGCTGTGATTCCCGGTCAGGTCATTGTTGAAAAACTCTTTTTCTACACTGTTTCGGATCTGTTTTTTGTGGCACCCACATTGTTTCGGCTTCTATAATATAATTAATTTAGCTACTTATTTTTGGATCAGAGCAATGTATGTCATGTTGTCCCTATCTATGGATGTATTTACTATTTCCCAGTGAAGTTCCCCATCCCGCATGAAGCGACGTGGTGGGCATTCTCCTGCTCTAATTTCTCATGAGGAATATTTAAAAGAACGTATTTACTCAGTTCTTTACCCAGCATTTACAGGTAGCTACTTTCATTCAAATGATCTGATTTCAAGAGACCCCATGATGAAGGCACATGAAAAAGATAAATTACATTTTCGTAACTTACGTACGACTTGACATTAAAACGGTGACAAGCTCATTATTTGACGTTTGTCAAGCTCTGGTGAAATGCGGGTCGAAAGGACCAAAACCACCAAGACCTCTGGTTACCTCAACATGTAGATTTTAATTTACAACATTTTTTTGGAATTAATTGGGACATCTGAAATTGTTGAAAGTTTTTTTTTATAAGCCTTAAAAAAATTAATTGACCCTTAGACAATTTCAGTCAAAAAAATAGCGCTAATTTTCGACCGTGACAGGACTCGAACCTGCAATCTTCGGATCCGAAGTCCGACGCCTTATCCATTAGGCCACACGGTCATATCAGCTTCTAACAAATTATTCCTATAGTTATACTTATCTTCACGCCTAATCCTTGACACCCCGTCCAGATCGCCAAGTGAGACAGATCGCCAGAACAGATCGCCAATTGTCACGATCTTCACATACCTCTTCCGCATCTTTTAAATTCACTAATTTCATTCATACATGCACATCTAGGTATCCGAGTACTCTTGTACTTAAAATACATATGTAAGCATAAATAAATTTCTATGAGAAAAGGTGTATGCCTTCACGTTTTGCAATAGCGGTAGGCAGAGATCGAATCTTTTCGATTACTAAGCTTTGCTTCCCTCGCTTTATCTACTTTACTAAGATGGTATATGAATGTTGGTTGAGGTTTTTAAATGGTTGTTTATGTGTGTATTTATCTTCAAGCCATTCCCAATGCTGGGGTAAATAGATGTCTAGACAATTAAGTCGTTTCGACCCACCTTCTACCACAACTTGACAGATGGAGAGCCTGTTGTCGTCTTTTTGTTCAAGCTGACGATGTAAATCGTACTTAAGCTTTAAAAAGAAGTCATTGGTACGAGCCCACAACCTGGGGATCGAACTCGGGTCTCTTGACTCGAAATCCGATCATACCGGAGCTCAACGCTCAACGACTCGGCTATCGAGAGTTAGTATAATGCTGATGCTTCATAAAATATTTTCACACCCATTGAGTTTTATACATTTATGTTTATTTGTATGAGCTCCGTGGTCGCATTGCGTATACATCGCCGGTTTCGAGGTGTTGCCAGCTCTCAGGTCCCGGGTTCGATTTTCCGAGGGGTCAGTGAGGAAAACCGCTTTTTTGTATTGGCTCGAGTCTGGACTTTTGAGGTACCTTCCTTGTTGCTGATTCCGTAAAACAAGCGCTTTAACAAGTACTTTATGTGATGTTGTCTTTACCTCTATTTCTTTCTTTTAGTTTCTACTATGACGATGAAGTATTGGTTATAAATCAATTAAAACAGAGATTAAAATTTTTTATATATTTAAAACACATAATTAGGTATAATAAATAATAAATAAATACCTTCAAGCAATTCCCAATATAGGGATAGACAGATGTCTAGTCTAGGCAATTAAGACCCTTCGACCCACCTTCCACCGAAGATATTTTCGGGACATACAACATAAATGTGTATTTGAATACAGATTGCGCTAAAAACGATGATGGGTATACCAAAAATATAGGCGTCGTACGAGGCGACCTAACCTCGCCAAGGTAGATTAATCAGAAGAAGAATGATAATGTAAAGAATGACAGAAGTTAATGATTATATAAAATTTTTTTTGGATTGGATTGGACAGTGGATTGACATATAATATTGATAATTTGAACCATACATTCTACTGTATACTGTATATAAACATTTTCGGTTTTTAAAGACAGACATTTTTCAAATTCTGTTTTTTTTCTGCTCACACACCACACACACACAAACACAAATGTGTTCATACAACATTTTCTCACATTCACATTTTCCACATTTAGAATAAATATTTTACAATAGTTAAAACTAAATGTGGATATTTACGTTATATTTGAGAATGAAACGAATAAAGATTTAATTTTTTTAATGACTCTTATTAAAATTAAAACAGGCATACCAAATTTAAAACACATTAGAAACATAAGATGTAAAACATAAAAGAAGTAGTATGTTATAACAGTAAAGAAATCGCCAATGTAACCAGACAATTGTCTGCCACTTCGAATGTGATTCGAAATACTATATTTGTAATATACTCCAATATATTACAAATATAGTATTTGTAATATATTCCAATGTACAATTCACGTAGTTGGATGTGACATAAACATGTCGACAGGCGTACCACCTGTTACATTATCCCAAAAATAACTTCAGTGGAAGGTTGATTGAAAGTACTTAATTCTTACTTCGATAGACGAGTCTTCGACTCGGGTCGCAATCGAATTACAATCACCCAAAGTAAAGAAAAGAAAACAAACAACATTACAAAATAATACAATATAATTTTCAAATAATAATCATACATATGTATAAGCGGGTCCCGCTAACACAGTCCTGCCTTGAAACCTGTTTGCAACGCCACCTATCGGCTCCAAATGCAATTTCTTAGTATTTTGTCTCCTTTTAAACCTTCCCTGGATATCTACAAATATATGTTCTCGCCATTGCCAAAACTGGCGTAGACAGAAGTCTAGACAGTTAATGTCTTTCGACTAATCTTTCTGCGAAGAACTATTTTTGGGATAACGTGATAGGAGAGCCTGCCGCCGTCTTTGTGTCTTTGTGTCGAAGCCAACGATAAAAATCGTACATAGGTTTTTGTAAAAACGTTGGTACGAGCCTACCACCAGAGCATCGGAACTTGAGTCTCTAGACTCGATTTCCGATCACACAACCACACTGCTATCATGACGTAGAAATATATCAAAACCAAAATTAGGCATTTTGGTTCAGCCTTCCTCTTGTGAGACTACAAACGTCAATTAATTTGCTATGTGTATATCGTTGTTGAGATCAATAATTGAGATAAAAGCTATCCTATCGTTTTAAGTTGAAACAAATTTGGTTCAGCAGTTTCGGAGTTTACCTGAAGATACATCGACAGCAACATACACAGGCAAAAACACTCAATCGACAAGACAATGTCATACTGAGATCTCGCACATTTCTATGGCTTTGCTTCGGATTCTGCGGTAACCTACCGCTTGTCGGAAACTTGCCACTCGTATGGCTTCCGGGCGAGCAACAGGTAACAGATGTAGTCGGTTATTGACCTGAGATATATTTATATGGAGGTATGTATACGAGGTACATAATATATGCGTTTTCCGTGGTCAAGTGGCTCGGAGGTCCCGGGTTCGGTTGTAGGAAATCAATTTTTCTGTCTTGCAAAGGGTCTGAATCTTTGTGATACATTCACTGTCCCTAATCTCATAATATACTTTAGGATCACAGCAATGTATAAATATTCACGCAATTCCCAATACAGGGGTAGACAGAAGTCTAGTATAGATAATTAAGTCCCTTTGACCCACCTTCCACCGAAGATATTTTCGGGACAACGTGACAGGTGGTGACTCCGTCGCCGTCTTTATATCCAAGCCAACGATGCAATTCGTACATAAGTTTTTGGAAAATTCATTGGTACTGCCACCAGGGGACCGAACTCGGGTCTCTTGACTCGAAATTCCGACCACCCAATCACTCGGCTATAGTGACATTTATTTAAAAAAGTAATGTATTGTTCTTTGGTTACCTACACTAAACTCGAAAGGCACTACGATCGAGTTCACAGATTATGTTTTTTTATTCCACTTACTTTATGGCTTTCGATCAGTTTACTCGTTGGAGAGGCCATTTTAGATAATTAGAGTGGCATTGAGCTTGCACCTAAAACACTACTGTAGCTTTAACACCTCCAAACAACTCCAATATAATTTTAAATTTTAAGTGTCAGACAATTGTTTATACTGAGGGTCATTTTACGCAAACATACACTGCTCTTTTATTACCCCGAATTGGATAAAAAAAAGCGTAGAGGCGATCGAGTATGTCAACCAGTAAATTGTAGCCTATCTGTCGCAAATCGACATTATTTTTACCTTAGTCCTAAACTATATAACAGGGTTAATAAATTTACTTATATTTACCCACTTACTTCGAGAGAATGTATGATTAAAATCATGGAATGGCTTTTGGGTCTTAATTATGAGGAAACTGAAAACCTACTCACTTAACACAAATATGTACTCACACTCACACGCACACAAACACACACACACACATACACACACACACACACACACACACACACATGCGCGTGCGCGCGCGCTCACATGAGTGCACACACGTATACACAAATATGTCACACACTACACGCATTCATTTTTTCTTATTTTTTAAAGTAAAAATTTTGTATAGTTGGAACGCTTACACTAGGAGGATGGGCGTTAATAGCAACGACACAGTTTTTACTAAGGTTGTTATTATCGTACACTATAAATTGTAAACGTGTTTAATGTTCCAAATAAATGCTATTTTATTTTTATTTTTTATAATTTCGTATGCGTTATCACCCTCTAGGAACAAGATAGAATGTCTCATAGCCCGTAATTATTTGTTTGATGACAGAAGTGTGTGTCGCCAAGCTAGGGGTATGTACTGATAATTAATGAGTTAACAATTAACAGTTGTAAAAAAATAATATCTTCACGCCATTCCCAATACAGGGGTAGACAGAGGTGTCGACAATTAAGTCTTTTCGACCTACCTTCCTTCCTACCTTTTACAGTGGTAGAGCCACGCATCAGCTTTTGTGGTTGCATGAATGGGCCGGCTCGACCGGGGAAGTACCACGACTTCACAGAATACCGGCGTGAAGTAGAAGTCTAACAAACTTCTGCGTTTCGTCTGGTGAGTGCAGGTAACCGGAGGCCCACACAGCCACCTCTCCTAATTATGGGGGGAGGGGGGCACTCTTAAGCCGTCAACGCATCTGCTATGCCTCTGGTATTGCAGGTGTTCATGGACGGCGGGAACCACTTACCATCACGAGAGCCGCCTGCTCGTTTGCCTCCCTTTCCCATAAAAAAAACCTTCCACCGAAGATATTTTTGGGACAACGTGACAGGTGATGAGGTCATCGCCGTTTTTTTTTTAAAAAAACCCATTGTTACGAGCCAGCCACCACCACAGGATCGAACTCGGGTCTCTCGACTCGAATTACGATCACCCAACCACTCGGCTGTCGTGACTTTCAATTTACATTTGTATTTGTTTTAAACCATGTTGTATTTTTGTTTTTAAGTAAATAAACATATGTAGGGTTTATACTTGCGATTGTTGTCACATGGTGAAATTGAATTACATTAAAATTCATTGTTGAACACTTGTACATAATTCACTTTATTTAAATAAATAAAGTCAATTGTGTAAAAGTGTTCAACAATGAATTTTAACATATGTAGGGACGACATCACATATATTGCTCTAATCCCAAAGTAAGCAGCTACAACCATTGTGTTATGGAATCGGAAACAACCGTGGAGGCGTGCCAGATTTATATTATGAGATATTGCTCGATGCATGTGAGGCAGCGGGTACTAAGCCCGCTGGACTCAGCTTATTTTTTAAATCTCTGCACTTGAGACTGTTTAGGCAAGTTACTATTTACGCGCTGCTTTAATTATATTATTAATAATATCCTGCTAAAAGTGCCGTGCTACAGAGCGTCCGTTTCGTGATGTGACCACTAACAGCAATTGTTGACATGGGTATGCAGCAGTTTCGAATTTCAGAAAGGGCAAGCAGGAGACGCGAGGTCCTACACACACGCTTCTACATTGAGTAAGTGAGTAGGTAGTAAAGATCAAAATTCAAAATCAAATGTTAAATCGATTCCGCACGATGTGATCACGATCGAAAATATATGATAACTACCATTTGTTAGCTGCGCCATTTGGCAGGATCCAGGACTGTACGCATAGTCTACGACATAACACGACGGACAATAGAGAATTTGTCGCCATTTCGGGTACGCTGTCCATTGCCCGCTTCCTTTCCGGTTACGGCGCGGCGTTCCATATTCGGTGCTCTATGGTGTCACTATACTGTGTCTCTGTTTGTTTGTTTGCGATTATCTCTGGGCTTTGTTGTTACGTTTCTTAAAATAATGCGATTGTAATGTCCGGCACGTACTGCTGTAATAGTTTCCTTCTAAACATAAATCAATTCGCGAAATCGTTTCGATGTTCTTTGGTATTAGTACAATGACTCATGGTAGACGAGTTGGTGAATATGTATGAGGAGGTTCGAGTTCAATACCCAACAGAAGGCTTGTAACGATTCGTTCGCATGTTTTTGATTCTTTGACCACACCAGGCACCTCCCATGACGTGTCTGGTCTGGTGCTGTTATCGCAAATGATCGCTTATGAACATTCGACTTTACAAGAGATGCCTGTGTTTAGCAGCGGACTTGTTCAATCCTAATTTTTAATTAATGAAGTTAAATTAATTATAACAATATTTAATTAAATTAAATTAAAACAAATCGTTTATTTATCGACCTAAGAATATACACAGTCAGGTCATAAATTCTGTCACATGTTAATATAAAATAATTGAAATCAGTTTATTCATTATGTAACCATTTATATACCAAAATGAACTTAACAAAACATAGATTCTTATGACACTAAAGTTTATTCCAAATGACCTCCGTGATTTTGAATACAGGCCTTCAATCTGCGCGGCCAGTCGTCTATCGCAGCACGAACGAGGTCCATGTCAATACCGGTGACTGCCTTAATCAAGGATGTCTTGAGTGGCTCAAAATTGGGATGAGGCTTTGAGCACGCCTTTTCCTCCCAGTGTTGCCATATCTTGTAATCTAACGGATTCAAATCTGAACTGGAGGAGGGCCAGTCTTCGTGTCGGATGAAGTCGATTTCACGCGCCGCCAGCCAGTCTTGTGTGCTCCTCGCTCTATAAGCTGACACCGAATCTTGTTGGAATACCCAGTGCCTGTTATTGAACATGGTATGAGAAACAGGTTCTACGAGGTTCGTCAGGACTCTATTTTGAGACACAACTGCATCCGTTTTTACACCTTTCTCACAAAAATGTACCTCTGTTAAGCCCCAATAAGAAACTCCCAACGATACCATGAGTGAGGATGGAAAATGACCTCGTTGGACACGCGGAATACGGTTGCTCACTTCTTCACTACTTCTTTCTACACTACTGTTTGCGTTACCTTATCATTTTGTTTGTTGTAACTCTCTTCTACGGTAAAAATTGTTTCATCCGAAAAAAGAATTTCCCGATATTTTTTTCCCGCGTACCGCTTCAACAAAGCGCGGCATCTCTTCAGTCACAGGTGCATTACCTGTGACTGAAGACGAGCATTCAAACGATGTCCTGTTTTTCTTCGATATGCCCGAAGTCCTAAGACTTCATTTAACACCCTTTTAATCGTGGTTCTGCTTAGCCCCATCCGAAAGGCCCAGCAGATTCTGCTTACGTTTGGGATTTCTTTGAATTCGCGCCTGCACAGCTTTTATCACTGCTGGAGTCCTAACAGATCGATGGTGACCACTTCTTGACCTGTCATCTACACTAGAGTCTTCATTGTATCGTTTGATGGTACGATAAACGAATCTTTTGGTTATATTCAAATTGTTCAGTATGTCAAAAATTTGCATTGGCGCGTAATCGCAACGATGCAACGCAATAAATGCAACACGGTCTTCTTTAAGCGTCCACTCCATATTTAAAAATGAGTAATATTCTAAAAAGAATACAGTTTTGTTTTCATGAACAATTCGAAATTCGAATTCAATAAACTTTTTTGTGGCCAGCATTCTAAAAGAAAAGTTTTTACAGTGTGACAATACTTATGACCTGACTAGGTACATTCGTTTATCGAAAGTAATTTTTTAATCCACCACCGTTTCCTAATGAGGTTCCTCTAACGGAGAAGAAACAGGCGAAAGAAACTCCTCTTTTTTGGTCAATATTTTCTACTATATAATGTATTATACAAATGTGATGTGATAGTTTCTAGAAATAGCTTGGGAGCAATCATCTCAATCCCAGGGGTTACTGTCATTAAGGTATTCATTTATATTATAATAACATTTAATTAAGTTAAATCAAGCGTATACTAACTTCTGATTCCGTTGATTGACCACCCCGATTGAGAGTTACCTATCTTAATAGACAAAACACTATCAAAAGCGCTTACAAACATTGTCCTCCTGTTCTACTAATACAGGAGAGGTTGGATTCATCGTTTAAAAACATTGACAGTTTGACAACTTCCGCGGACGGTTTTCAAAGTGTAGCCAGGTCAGAGGTCCAGGGTTCCAAACCCGGTCGGGTCAAAATGGAAAAGATTTTTTCTACCTTATTTAGGGTACCTTACTTGTTTATCATTCCACACAAGTACTTAAGATGAGAGAGCAGAGCATTGTATTTGATGTTGTCCCTAGCTATTTACAGCAAATTTGACGTATTTGCAGAATTTCTTAATGCATTTAAATGAACTTCCATATTAAGTAATCTTATAATTTATTTTAAATATAAACACTAAACACATAATGCACAATTCATTCATCGTTCTAAAAATAGCAGGCCACTCGCCTAAAACATCTTGCCTCGCGACGTAATCTCAATGAAAAACCGCAACTTTTCCGCGTTCCATTTGTAAAATAACAATACGCGAAGAATATTTCTGTAGAGTATCGAAGTTGTAGGATGGATGCGGTATTGATGTCTGCGGTGTACTAGCGACATGAGGGTAACAGGGTTACGAATATAGAAGGAAGAAGAAACAAAAAAAGAACGGAATTACACCGAATATGAAATATTTTTGCGCGAAATTAACTGTAGTGAAAAAATTAGAAATAATGTCTGTGTAGCAGGCACATACTCGTACATATGAAATGGACTGAACTCAGCAAAAATTTAGATACAGAAATTTTAATTTCTCAGATCCCAAAAAAAGTCACGATAGACCTGATACGAGAGACCCGAGTTCGATCCCCAAGTGGCAGGATCGTACCTATGGGTTTTTTAAAAACTTGTGTTCGAATTATATCGTTGGCTTGGACATAAAGACGGCGACGGGCTCACCACCTGTCACGTTGTCCTGAAAATATCTTCGGCGAAAGGTGGATCGAAAGGACTTAATTGTCTAGACTAGACCTCTGTCTACCCCTGTATTGGGAACTGCATGAAGATATTTTTTTCTGATCCCAACACTATTTATCAAGTCGGCCCGCTCTGTAAAAAGACACATACACTTCTTCACGCTATTCCCAATACAGGTGTAGACAGTGGTCAAGTCTAGACAATTAAGTCCCTTTGACCCACCATCCACCGAAGATATTTTCGGGACAACGTGACAGGCCCGTCGCCGTCTTTATGTCCAAGCCAACGATGAAATTCGTACATAAGTTTTTTGAAAAACTCATTGGTACTGCCACCTGGGGATGGAACTCGGGTCTCTCGACTCGAAATTCCGAGCACCCAACAACTCGGCTATCGTGACTTTTTTTTACATACACTTCGGGGCTTATATAGCAAAAGGTAAGAAAAAAATAAAAATAAAATATCTTCACGCAATTCCCAATACAGGGGTAGACAGAGATATAGTCTAGACAATTAAGTCCCTTTGACCAACCTTCCACTGAAGATATTTTCGGGACAACGTGACAAGCCCGGTGGTGAGCCCGTCGCCGTCTTTATGTCCAAGCCAACGATATAATTCGTACATAAGTTTTTGAAAAACCGGGTCTCTTGACTCGAAATTCCGACGACTCAACCATTCGGCTATCGTGACTTATCAAAAGGTAAGTAATTGTGGAAACTTTAAAAAACACGTATGTAGTTCACATAATGTAGAAGTGAATCCTTCAGAAAAAGAAACATGGTGTACTATATAGCGGGATCGCTGCACTATCTTATACATAATTTGAACTCTGTACTAGAGAATTCTGTCCGTGCCTGATGTAATCAACAAGGCTTTTCCATTGGTTGCCTCTTACAACACCCACGAGAAGAAAGGGAGTGGTATTATTTAGTGAAATAAATGATTTAGTTTGCTGTTTTTTAATCTGAGAGTCGACTAGATGTAACATTCGTTTTAAAGTCATTATGGCTTACTTACTAACCCCTAAAATAGATAAATTTGATAGAATACCCCTAAGATAGAAAGTATTTTAAATGACAAGCATTGTAAATGTTTCTAATCCACAAAACATTTTTATTGCATCTGTATACATATAATATCTATTCATCTGTGCTTTTGTAAGGGTAAATAAGAAAGTCACGATAACCGAGTGGTTAGATGATAAGATTTCGAATCAAGAGTCCCGAGTTCGATCCCCAAGTGGCAGGATCGTACCTATGGGTTTTAAAAACTTGTGTTCGAATTATATCGTTGGCTTGGACATAAAGACGGCGACGGGCTCACCACCTGTCACGTTGTCCTGAAAATATCTTCGGCGAAAGGTGGATCGAAAGGACTTAATTGTCTAGACTAGACCTCTGTCTACCCCTGTATTGGGAACTGCATGAAGATATTTTTTTCTGATCCCAACACTATTTATCAAGTCGGCCCGCTCTGTAAAAAGACACATACACTTCTTCACGCTATTCCCAATACAGGTGTAGACAGTGGTCAAGTCTAGACAATTAAGTCCCTTTGACCCACCTTCCACCGAAGATATTTTCGGGACAACGTGACAGGCCCGTCGCCGTCTTTATGTCCAAGCCAACGATGAAATTCGTATATAAGTTTTTTGAAAAACTCATTGGTACTGCCACCTGGGGATGGAACTCGGGTCTCTCGACTCGAAATTCCGAGCACCCAACAACTCGGCTATCGTGACTTTTTTTTACATACACTTCGGGGCTTATATAGCAAAAGGTAAGAAAAAAATAAAAATAAAATATCTTCACGCAATTCCCAATACAGGGGTAGACAGAGATATAGTCTAGACAATTAAGTCCCTTTGACCAACCTTCCACTGAAGATATTTTCGGGACAACGTGACAAGCCCGGTGGTGAGCCCGTCGCCGTCTTTATGTCCAAGCCAACGATATAATTCGTACATAAGTTTTTGAAAAACCGGGTCTCTTGACTCGAAATTCCGACGACTCAACCATTCGGCTATCGTGACTTATCAAAAGGTAAGTAATTGTGGAAACTTTAAAAAACACGTATGTAGTTCACATAATGTAGAAGTGAATCCTTCAGAAAAAGAAACATGGTGTACTATATAGCGGGATCGCTGCACTATCTTATACATAATTTGAACTCTGTACTAGAGAATTCTGTCCGTGCCTGATGTAATCAACAAGGCTTTTCCATTGGTTGCCTCTTACAACACCCACGAGAAGAAAGGGAGTGGTATTATTTAGTGAAATAAATGATTTAGTTTGCTGTTTTTTTTAATCTGAGAGTCGACTAGATGTAACATTCGTTTTAAAGTCATTATGGCTTACTTACTAACCCCCTAAAATAGATAAATTTGATAGAATACCCCTAAGATAGAAAGTATTTTAAATGACAAGCATTGTAAATGTTTCTAATCCACAAAACATTTTTATTGCATCTGTATACATATAATATCTATTCATCTGTGCTTTTGTAAGGGTAAATAAGAAAGTCACGATAACCGAGTGGTTAGATGATAAGATTTCGAATCAAGAGTCCCGAGTTCGATCCCCAGGTAGGCTAGTACCAATGGGTTTTTCAAATATTTTGGTACGATTTATATCGTTGGCTTCGATATAAAGACAGTGACCGTCTCACCATCGGTCACGTTGTCCCAAAAATTTCTTCTGTAGAAGGTCTGTCGAAAGAACTTTATTCTCCAGAGTATTTGGTATTAAGTACCTCGTTATGTCATTAGTAAACTTTGTTATAAATATCTTCACGCAATTGCCAATAAAGGGTCTACCCCTTTATTGACAGGGGTCTAGTCTAGACAATTAAGTCACTTTGGTCCACCTTCCACCAAAGATATTTTCGGGACTTTACGGGATTAAACTTTGTTGATTAGCTAATCCAGAACATCTTTAGGTGAACGGAGTGCGGCGTCATCTATGCAGCAGGTTGCTCATGAAAATATTAACTGTCTAGACTAGACCTCTGTCTACCCCTGTGTTGGGGTATATATATAGTATATGTTTTTGTATAGGTTTTTATTATTGTTTTTGTTGTTTTATTGTTTTTATTGTTGTATTATTGTTTTATTGTTTTTGTATATTCCCTGTAAAGGTTTTTAGGTGGTTATTATGATGATGTGCAGCTAGATTTACGTACGTTTACCGCATCCGAAAAAGTTGTCTTCGTAGTGTCAACACTTGTCGAAGGCTTGCGACTGGAATACGAATGGACAATTTAACAATGTGATGAGTGGACAATGGCGCAGCCACCGCGCATGGCGCCAGCGCATCAGCACACAAAGCGCCAATTACGTTGCGTTCGCGATTCCGTGCGCCCTGACTCACGAATTTATGACACGCTCATCCTGTCGTCGGTTTTTAATAAACTTATCATAACCTGACCTGTTTTCACAATTTGCGATAGCCGAGATTGGAAGTCGAATAAAGAGAACCGAGTTCGATCCCTATGGCTCGTACCAATGGGTTTATTACTTATGTAAAAATAGTATTTTTTAGTTTTGACTCTATGATCAAAATTAAAAAGTGCTATTTTTTAAAGGACCAAAAAGGGGACTGCGGAATTTCTCACGCCTGTTTCTTCTCCCTTAAAGGAACCTCATTACGAAAAGATGGCATATTAAAAAAGGACAATCTAATAATATATATAAATATAAAAAAAATAGTCGGAAAATCCAAAAGTGCACGCCAAATAATCTCATTCATTACAAAAAAATTGAGATTATTTGTAAATTTGTAAAAGTATATATGATATAAATTTGTAGATACACACGTTTTCATGTGCCATACCCCTCGCACTGTCTCAAACCTTTCAAGGTGTCACTGCTGTTGATTTAGTGCTGATTTAAAGTGAAAATTTGAAACATAATGAATAGAGTTAAGGAAATCTGAGAAACAACTATAGTGTATGTAAGGAAGCTACAAGAACATTTAACATCAATTTACATTCAAAAATTTCGAATTTTAGAGGCTCATTTAATTTATTAAATAATATTTAAACTACTTCGAATTATAAAGTTAGGCTTCTATTCCTCAAAATACTGAAGCCTATAAAAAACCAACTCGATAAGTGAAGTATTTCGCTCGTTATCGTGACCACAAGATACGGGATCCGCACATACAGACACACGGACTTCCAAGACAGATCAATTTTTTAATTAATTTAAATAATACAAAAAGGGATTTAAAAATATCATGAGTGTTAAAAATAGTGTTTTTGTCAACATTTGTCTATTTATATTCACTTATAAAAGCAATAAAGAATAAAAAAGTGACTTTTTATGTCGGAGAATCACTCGGTGTGCGTAAACTGACAGTAATACCCACCTCAACGCTACGCTTATCAGGCATGCAAAAAGGACAATCAATGAATGTAATATATAAAATCAATAGAATAAAATAAGAATAAATTATTTGATTTTGATTTGATATTAAGGTCTTGTAGAAGGGGAAATTGATGGAGGCAACTATTTTTTTTTTTTTTGATAACCATGGAGGAAATATTTTATGCACGAACGTCCCTTGGCCGGGAGGCCACCGAAACGAACAGTGTCGGGCTCGAATCTCAGAAGGAGAAGCATACCGACTAAAACCATCCACGGGATGCTGTTGGCCCGGAGGCCTTTACAGCTTCGTCTAAGGAGACTTGCGAGGAGAGGCTCGCAAGTTAGAGTTGAAGACAATAATAGCTGCTGCTGCGAAGCGATGCGTCCCCTAGAACGAAAAAGATGACTTCCGACATGGGGGAGGGGCCATGCGATTCGAGGGCCCCAGTTGGTTTGGAGGAAAATCTCCTCTCGGATCGCCTTGTGTTAACCTTTTAGTGACGACTACGACCACGAGAAGGTCTCGTGCTAGTCGTGAAATTACGACGATGGCGAGGTTGTGTAAGCCGCAGAACGCGGCTTATGTCTATTTGTGTGCGAAAGTACGTAGGGGGCGGGGCCTTATACGCATTGTTGACACGGGTGATTGCGTCATCATCGTCTATGATGACGCATTTCGGGCGCCTCAATTGAGGTTGATGGAGGCAACTGTTTTGTATTATTCACTTAAATACCCAACAGATTGAATATCTCCATCACATGTGCAATATCCACGAAGTATAAGGAATATTTTATTAAAATTTTAATAAAGCAATATAAGGCAACGTACCTAACTTTTTAAACTGACCTGTGTCGCTAAAATCTCACCTGGACAAACCGGCGTATGTGGTCCTTTCAGAACCAGAATGAAACATAGTTTTTGTTTTATAATAAACAAATATAACATTATAAGTGTTTATATAGTACATTTCGATGGCTTTATACGTTAGAATTATTTAAATTATTGTATTATGTATATGTCCCCAGCGGCAATGCTCGATTTAACCCTTAACGAGGAACCCCTATTATTTTTCTAAAATAAAAGCATTAGTAATAGTAAGTTACTCCTTATAACATCAGCTATCTATCTGTGAAAGTCTTGTTACAATCGGTCTAGTCGTTTCAGAATTAGCCGGAACATACAATTTAAAAATTATTTTTTTATGTAAGTACAGTATGTTTCATATGTAATTAGTGAAAAGCTGTTAATTTGGAATTAAAAACAGACACTACCGTTTTATTTATATGTATAGATGTATAGGTTCGTAATAACTAAGTGCATTTTGTGGTCGAAGAACTCATCAATTAAACAATAGATCAATGAATCACGTGACAAAATTCTCTGTTATTTGTTTTACATGTGGTTTATTGGTTGCGGTCACTATACTTTTGTACTAACCGCATTACCAACAGTGCAGTCGATTTAGTTAGTGTGAAAACATATTTCGTGAAGTATATGTTCTATAAATAAAAAATAAACATATAAATAAATATAAATATCTTCACGCAATTCCCAATACAGGGGTAGACAGAGGTCGAGTCTAGACAATTAAGTCCCTTCGACCCACCTTCCACCGAAGATATTTTCGGGACAACGTGACAGGTGGTGAGCCCGTCGCCGCCTTTCTGTGCAAGCCAAAGATATAATTCGTACGTAAGTTTTTGAAAAACTCATTGGTACGAGCCTGCCACTTGGGGATCGAACTCGGGTCTCTCGACTCGAAATTCCGACCACCCAACCACTCGGCTATCGTGACTTTTTTATATATATTCTGATTTTACTGATTCGAGACAATTATAAGAAACTCGCTGGTGGCGAACAATTAGGGAGACAGTTAATTGACACAGGCGTTACTTTGCGGAAATTCATTATAAAGTTGTTATTGAATAATTATATCGCACCATTTCGCGTGCAAATATAAAATGTTACCTGGTCCGAGGAGAAGAAGTGCACCACCCTCCCTCCCACAAAAGCGTGCACTTACTCTACTGTATGCACCACCACCACTACACTCAAACCAGGTAACATATACCACCAATGAAAACGCAACACGTGTTTTGCAAGGCATTCAAAAGTGAGACGAAATATGCGAATGGTGCGATTTATTTATTAAATAACAACTTTACATTTAGGGAAACACATCGACATCCTACATCGCGGTATCGAATTTCTTACGATATGCCACATAAAAAAAATATCTTCACGCAATTCCCAATACAGGGGTAGACAGAGGTCGAGTCTAGACAATTAAGTCCCTTCGACCCACCTTCCACCGAAGATATTTTCAGGACAACGTGACAGGTGGTGAGCCGTCGCCGCCTTTCTGTGCAAGCCAAAGATATAATTCGTACGTAAGTTTTTGAAAAACTCATTGGTACGAGCTTGCCACTTGGGGATCGAACTCGGGTCTCTCGACTCGAAATTCCGACCACCCAACCACTCGGCTATCGTGACTTTTTTATATATATTCTGATTTTACTGATTCGAGACAATTATAAGAAACTCGCTGGTGGCGAACAATTAGGGAGACAGTTAATTGACACAGGCGTTACTTTGCGGAAATTCATTATAAAGTTGTTATTGAATAATTATATCGCACCATTTCGCGTGCAAATATAAAATGTTACCTGGTCCGAGGAGAAGAAGTGCACCACCCTCCCTCCCACAAAGCGTGCACTTACTCTACTGTATGCACCACCACCACTACACTCAAACCAGGTAACATATACCACCAATGAAAACGCAACACGTGTTTTGCAAGGCATTCAAAAGTGAGACGAAATATGCGAATGGTGCGATTTATTTATTCAATAACAACTTTACATTTAGGGAAACACATCGACATCCTACATCGCGGTATCGAATTTCTTATGATATGCCACATAAAAAAATATCTTCACGCAATTCCCAATACAGGGGTAGACAGAGGTCGAGTCTAGACAATTAAGTCCCTTCGACCCACCTTCCACCGAAGATATTTTCGGGACAACGTGACAGGTGGTGAGCCCGTCGCCGCCTTTCTGTGCAAGCCAAAGATATAATTCGTACGTAAGTTTTTGAAAAACTCATTGGTACGAGCTTGCCACTTGGGGATCGAACTCGGGTCTCTCGACTCGAAATTCCGACCACCCAACCACTCGGCTATCGTGACTTTTTTATATATATTCTGATTTTACTGATTCGAGACAATTATAAGAAACTCGCTGGTGGCGAACAATTAGGGAGACAGTTAATTGACACAGGCGTTACTTTGCGGAAATTCATTATAAAGTTGTTATTGAATAATTATATCGCACCATTTCGCGTGCAAATATAAAATGTTACCTGGTCCGAGGAGAAGAAGTGCACCACCCTCCCTCCCACAAAAGCGTGCACTTACTCTACTGTATGCACCACCACCACTACACTCAAACCAGGTAACATATACCACCAATGAAAACGCAACACGTGTTTTGCAAGGCATTCAAAAGTGAGACGAAATATGCGAATGGTGCGATTTATTTATTCAATAACAACTTTACATTTAGGGAAACACATCGACATCCTACATCGCGGTATCGAATTTCTTACGATATGCCACATAAAAAAAATATCTTCACGCAATTCCCAATACAGGGGTAGACAGAGGTCTAGTCTAGACAATTAAGCCCCTTCGGCCCACCTTCCACCTAAGATATTTTCGGGACAACGTGACAGGTGGTGAGCCGTCGCCGCCTTTCTGTGCAAGCCAAAGATATAATTCGTACATAAGTTTTTGAAACACTCTTTGGTACGAGCCTGCGACCTGGGGATCGAACTCGGGTTTCTCGACTCGAAATTCCGTCCACCCAACCACTCGGCTATCGTGACTTTTTATATATATTCTGATTTTACTGATTCGAGACAATTATAAGAAACTCGCTGGTGGCGAACAATTAGGAGACAGTTAATTGACACAGGCGTTACTTTGCGGAAATTCATTATAAAGTTGTTATTGAATAATTATATCGCACCATTTCGCGTGCAAATATAAAATGTTACCTGGTCCGAGGAGAAGAAGTGCACCACCCTCCCTCCCACAAAGCGTGCACTTACTCTACTGTATGCACCACCACCACTACACTCAAACCAGGTAACATATACCACCAATGAAAACGCAACACGTGTTTTGCAAGGCATTCAAAAGTGAGACGAAATATGCGAATGGTGCGATTTATTTATTAAATAACAACTTTACATTTAGGGAAACACATCGACATCCTACATCGCGGTATCGAATTTCTTATGATATGCCACATAAAAAAAATATCTTCACGCAATTCCCAATACAGGGGTAGACAGAGGTCTAGTCTAGACAATTAAGCCGCTTCGTCTCACCTTCCACCGAAGATATTTTCGGGACAAAGTGACAGGTGGTGAGCCCGTCGCCGTCTTTATGTCCAAGCCAACGATTTAATTCGTACATAGGTTTTTGAAAAAACCCATTGGTACGAGCCTGCCACCTGGGGATCGAACTCGGGTCTCTCGACTCGAAATTCCGACCACCCAACCATTCGGCTATCGTGACTTTTTATATGCCACATACATATGATTATGAATTACACACTATGGATACCTGTCTGTGGGTCATCAGGGACAGGGCCCGGCCCATCCTCGATGATCCACAGACAGCCTATATAGAATCCCGACCGATTTTGGTCATATCGACTTGGGTTATTGCGAGCGTCGTTCGTGTGCTCGCAGCTGACTGACGTAACCGATATTTGCGCTGAACGTGCGAGCACATTGAGCGCAAGTCAGCACCCTCTCCGACATAATTGTAGGTGATGGCTGCAGGTGATCGAGCCTTGAGCGCGTCTCGTTTGCATTGAGCTCCCTAGCTTAACAGATGTCGAACCGCGTGTACATCCTCCTTATAGTTGACCTTAGGCTGAAGATCATCAGCGCTCTATCCGTCGAAGTTGTAAAAGCAAAATAAGGCTAACAGCAAAAATAATTATCGAACTATATTTGTAACAATATCTATGTCTCCACATAAGACAGACAAGAAAGACAGCCCACCACACAAACTTCTCTGCGCTAAAATAGCTTAGACTTTCTGCTCAGTATTTGTCCGCAATCGGCCTACAGCGTATTCTATCTTTCTTTGGCCATATTGCAAAAAGAAATACGGACAATTTGGAACATCTAGCTTACAGCTAAAACTGAAGGGAAAAGACCTACAGGTCAAAGTGCCAAACGATGGTCAGATCAAACTCCCGAACATCTGGGTATCCCCGTTAGACGGAACGTAGCCGATGGAGGCAGCCTATCAAACTTGTAAGAAGTCACGATCCTCAGTAATGAGGGAGCAATTGACAACAAAGGTATTATTTATCTGAAATACCTAATAACACCTTTTACGTTTCCGTAGTCTCCTTTTCAACTACGTAACAAAGATAAAAGAGTACGAGTCTTTCGTATGTTATGAAAGATAAAAGCTTAGTAAAAAAATATAAAAGCGTAGTGTTAGGTAACATTAAAAATATTTTTTTTTATAAAAAAGGCTGGCAAACGTGCAGGCGGCTCACGTGATGGTAAGTGGTTACCGCCGCCCATGAACACCCGCAATACCAGAGGCATAGCAGATGCGTTGCCGGCCTTAAGTGCCCCCCCCCCCCAAATTGGGGTAGGGGGGTGTGTGGGCTTCCGGTTACCTGCACTCACCAGACGAAACGCAGAAGTTTGTTAGACTTCTACTTCGCGCCGGTATTCTGTGAGGTCGTGGTATTTCCCCGGTCGAGCCGGCTCATTCATGCAACAACAAAAGCTGATGCGTGGCTCTTCCACTGTTATATTTCCACACCATTCCCGTTACTGGAGTAGACAGAGGTCAATTAATTTAAGTGTTAGTAGACAATTAATTTCTTTCGACCCACCTTTTACCGAAGAAATTTTTTTTGGGCAACGTGACAGGTGGCGAGCCTGTTGTCGTCTTATTGTTCATGCAATATAAATCATACACGAGTTTTGAAAAAAACCTATTGGTAGTAGCCTACCACTCAAACTCGGGTCCCTTGATACGTATTCCGATCACCCATCCACACGGCTATCAGTATCAAGTCTATGTTATACATATCATAGATAATAAGTATATAACGGAGGATACGCAGAGTCTATACTCTGCGTATCCTCCGTTATATACTTATTATTTGTGACACTATATTTACATAACTATTTATGTAAATATAGTGTCACAAAGAATATACCGAGTGTTATATATTCTTTGGTATGTAGCACTATATTTTAATCAGTTATTTATAACGACAATATTATCAGTTCCATGAAAGTTACTAAATTTTAATGTTTATAAAATCATGATTATATTTACTATGCGTGTTTATAAGATGTAAATATACAAATAAAATAATTTCATCTTTGTCGGATGCACTGGTGTCGAGGACCATGAATGTCTTACACGTGATCATATTGATTTTAACTTTGGTGACGTTCGTGGTGAGGTGCCACCACCTAATGGCGGGCGTAAGTAATGTAAATCAAACTTATACGTAACGTATGCACGCTTTCCCAATAAAATGGTAGTCAGGACAATGCTTTCGACATTTCATCGGACTTTATTATGGGTCAACATGACAGGTGGTGAGTATATCACCATCTTAAATTGCCGACTTTACTTTACTTGACTCCAACGATTCAAATCGTTCAAGTTTCTAAAAAATCTACCTTCTTGTTAGTACAATATTTTAATGAAATAAATTCAATTCATATTCGATTTTTTTCAATTCAACTTTTCTGGACTTCTGCCTACCACAGTCTTAGGAATAGCGTGATGATGTATTTTTTAGGAGTATTAAATGTATATATTATTACGAGCTAAGCCCAGAACCGCTTCGCCTGGTTATCTGTTATTAAAATGTAAAATATCTGAAGGTAGCAACGGAAAGAATATCAAAGAGTGTAATATTAAATAAATAATAATTAAATATCTTCACGCTATTCCCAATACAGGGGTAGACAGTGGTCTAGCCTAGACAATTTAGTCCCTTTGACCCACCTTCCACCGAAGATATTTTCGGGACAACGTGACAGGTGGTGAGCCCTTCGCCGTCTTTATGTCCATGTCAACGATATAATTGTAATATTATATTTATCATTTTCCAGGAAATAACAACAGTTGCCACGACAATGTATAAATCTTTTTCTACATTTTCTCGGGTCTGGGTGTTTATTGTACCATCTGTGTTTGTGAGCAAGAGCTTTAGCTGCTTACTTTGAACTCAGATAAATGTATGTGATAACGTTCCTAACTATATAGTTAGGAACGTTATCACATATATATGTATTTGATTAAATTAAAGAGAAAAATGTTTTTTATTTTAATTGGGCGTGATTCGAACGCGAGGCCTCTGCCGATCCGTGGCAACGCTCTTACCTCCGAGCCACCGTGTCTTACACATAAAAGTTCAGCATAACAAATATGCTTTAAAAATCAATAAAATTGCGTAATATGTATGTATTTATTTATTTATTTATACAAAATAATCGTAGTAGTTTTATATTTTTAAGACAACATTTCACGTAACAGTTAAGTTCAGAATACAAAATTCTCTATCATCAAAACGTTGGTAAATATGCAAAGACCTTTCAAAATTTCAATTCATTCCATCTCTTACTTATAGAGTTTTACGACCATTAACACACGGAAGTTGTGTTTTATATATGTATGTAGAAGATAGACAAGTTAAGTAGGACAGGAGGTGAGGACATTAGGGTCATCAACTCTTACCTGTTAGATAAGCCGGATTTTGAAACGTAAATCGTTTACTTTGACTAACTACTTTCATCAAGTCACGATAGCCGAGTTGTTGGATGGTCGGTATTTCGAGTCGAGAGACCCGAGTTCGAACCCCAGGTGGCAGTACCAATGAGTTTTTAAAAACTTATGTACAAATTCCATCGTTGGCTTGGACATAACATAAACGGGCTCACCACCTGTCACGTTGTCCCGATAATATCTTCGTCGGAAAGTGGATCAAAAGGGACTTAATTGTCTAGACTTGACCTCTGTCTACCCCTGTATTGGGAATTGCGTGAAGATATAACTACTTTGATTTTACTGCGATTTGTGATTGTAATTTGAAATGTCGGAATAAATGTCTTTGTGTCTTTACAGGCAAAAGTTCGTAGAATCGAATCGGGCCCGCTCCGGTCGTGTGGTGGATCCCACTTGCGAACTCAACCGCCAGCTGGCGATGGCGTGGCGTGCACGCGAGCCAGCCTCTGCTTCTCGATGCCGAAGTACAAGCGGGACCCCGAGATCTTCGTCGATAACGAGGAGATTGGACAGCAACCACTCTTGTAATACAAAGCAATTGTGAAAAGTGTTCTTGTTACTTACAAAATAAAAAAAAGCGGAAAATAAACGAAGACTCTAATTTATGGAAACTAAAATTATTGCTTACTAAAATTACTGACCTAACTTGTAATAGTAAAATTATTAAGTCACGATAGAATTTTGAGTAGAGACCCGAGTTCGATCCCCAGGTGGCAGGCTCGTACCAATGGGTTTTTCAAAAACTTATGTACGAATTATATCGTTGGCTTGGACATAAAGACGGTGACGGGCTCACCACCTGTCACTTTGTCCCGAAAATATCTTCGGCGGAAGGTGGGTCAAAGGGTCTTAATTGTCTATACTAGACCTCAGTCTACCCCTGTATCGGGAATAGCGCGAAGATATTCATTTATCAATAAAACAGTTATTTCTTCAAACCTAAAAATTTTCTTTTCACTCTTTATCGCCCGACTTCGCCAATTTAACGAACGTATAAGTGAAAAACAAATGGTGAAAGAAATATTTAAAGCGAAAGCAAACATTGCTCTGATGCTTATATACTTATGAATCAGAAACAACGAAGTTATCACAATTATGATATAATAATAGCCGGGCAGTCGTAAGATAATGTAGAAAGAATCTATTGTATTTTGATGGAAATGAATAACGAAATGATTTTGTATTTACGGAGAATCATGCGACTATCTTTCACTCAACAAACTGCTCGATTTAAAACGTATTGCTTACATACACTTTGACTCGAATGGGCTGACTACGATGAATCAGTACTGTGGCCTCGCAGAATACAGGCAAGTAAAGGCATCATATACGTTTCTGGTGAGACCTGCTGGTCTTTTTCCGCTCAAATTCCTTCGAGGTCAGTAGCTCGTCTGGTCCTTAATGTATCACGTCGCTGTTATTTGTCTGTAAATCATAGAAATTTCTAACTAAAACCGATATTGTTGATATTTATTACGGGTTATGTAGGGTTGGGCGATGGTTACTTTGAACAAAAATAAACGCGAAAAGGAAACTATATACAGGCTTCAAAAACAAAACATATTGTTGCACAAAATAAACATTTCTTTTATTACGCCATTATTAAAACAATTTCCAAAACATTAAGAACATGCACGAGATGGTGAACCATATTGTCTTCTCTTTGCAGCCGGCACCATCAGATATCGCACGTTCTTCTTGTAGTAGGGACAGGCAGGCTCGTCGCAGCCCAAAACCTCAGCCTCATGAACGACATGGCCACCTCTTTGTAGTAACTCATCTCCAAGAACCAATCTTCTAGCGCAAGCGAGGAGACAAGGCCCGCATAGAGCTACAGCGCAAATTGCTGCTAAGAATTCCAACAAAATCATAACAACTTCTGGCCACGACATTTCACTGATCTTTCAGCTTGAATATTTTATGCATATTAAATATTAATTTTATGCAATCACGATTCAAATTACACTTTATGATGTACGATTATTTATAAATAATAAAAATATATGTTATAAAAATAAATTTTTTATAAAGTTCACAGATAAATAATAATTAAATATCTTCACGCTATTCCCAATACAGGGGTAGACAGTGGTCTAGCCTAGACAATTTAGTCCCTTTGACCCACCTTCCACCGAAGATATTTTCGGGACAACGTGACAGGTGGTGAGCCCTTCGCCGTCTTTATGTCCATGTCAACGATATAATTGTAATATTATATTTATCATTTTCCAGGAAATAACAACAGTTGCCACGACAATGTATAAATCTTTTTCTACATTTTCTCGGGTCTGGGTGTTTATTGTACCATCTGTGTTTGTGAGCAAGAGCTTTAGCTGCTTACTTTGAACTCAGATAAATGTATGTGATAACGTTCCTAACTATATAGTTAGGAACGTTATTATATATATATATATATATATATATATATATATATATATATATATATATATATATATATATATATATATATATATATATATATATATATATATATATATATATATATATATATATATATATATATATATATATATATATATATATATATATATATATATATATATATATATATATATATATATATATATATATATATATATATATATATATATATATATATATATATATATATATATATATATATATATATATATATATATATATATATATATATATATATATATATATATATATATATATTTATTTATTTATTTATTTATTTATTTATTTATTTATTTATTTATTTATTTATTTATTTATTTATTTATTTATTTATTTATTTATTTATTTATTTATTTATTTATTTATTTATTTATTTATTTATTTATTTATTTATTTATTTATTTATTTATTTATTTATTTATTTATTTATTTATTTATTTATTTATTTATTTATTTATTTATACAAAATAATCGTAGTAGCTTTATATTTTTAAGACAACATTTCACGTAACAGCTAAGTTCAGAATACAAAATTCTCTATCATCAAAACGTTGGTAAATATGCAAAGACCTTTCAAAATTTCAATTCATTCCATCTCTTACTTATAGAGTTTTACGACCATAAACACACGGAAGTTGTGTTTTATATATGTATGTAGAAGATAGACAAGTTAAGTAGGACAGGAGGTGAGGACATTAGGGTCATCAACTCTTACCTGTTAGATAAGCCCGATTTTGAAACGTAAATCGTTTACTTTGATTAACTACTTTCATCAAGTCACGATAGCCGAGTTGTTGGGTGGTCGGTATTTCGAGTCGAGAGACCCGAGTTCGAACCCCAGGTGGCAGTACCAATGAGTTTTAAAAACTTATGTACAAATTCCATCGTTGGCTTGGACATAACATAAACGGGCTCACCACCTGTCACGTTGTCCCGATAATATCTTCGTCGGAAAGTGGATCAAAAGGGACTTAATTGTCTAGACTTGACCTCTGTCTACCCCTGTATCGGGAATAGCGCGAAGATATTCATTTATCAATAAAACAGTTATTTCTTCAAACCTAAAAATTTTCTTTTCACTCTTTATCGCCCGACTTCGCCAATTTAACGAACGTATAAGTGAAAAACAAATGGTGAAAGAAATATTTAAAGCGAAAGCAAACATTGCTCTGATGCTTATATACTTATGAATCAGAAACAACGAAGTTATCACAATTATGATATAATAATAGCCGGGCAGTCGTAAGATAATGTAGAAAGAATCTATTGTATTTTGATGGAAATGAATAACGAAATGATTTTGTATTTACGGAGAATCATGCGACTATCTTTCACTCAGCAAACTGCTCGATTTAAAACGTATTGCTTACATACACTTTGACTCGAATGGGCTGACTACGATGAATCAGTACTGTGGCCTCGCAGAATACAGGCAAGTAAAGGCATCATATACGTTTCTGGTGAGACCTGCTGGTCTTTTTCCGCTCAAATTCCTTCGAGGTCAGTAGCTCGTCTGGTCCTTAATGTATCACGTCGCTGTTATTTGTCTGTAAATCATAGAAATTTCTAACTAAAACCGATATTGTTGATATTTATTACGGGTTATGTAGGGTTGGGCGATGGTTACTTTGAACAAAAAATAAACGCGAAAGGAAACTGTATACAGGCTTCAAAAACAAAACATATTGTTGCACAAAATAAACATTTCTTTTATTACGCCATTATTAAAAACAATTTCCAAAAACATTAAGAACATGCACGAGATGGTGAACCATATTGTCTTCTCTTTGCAGCCGGCACCATCAGATATCGCACGTTCTTCTTGTAGTAGGGACAGGCAGGCTCGTCGCAGCCCAAAACCTCAGCCTCATGAACGACATGGCCACCTCTTTGCAGTAACTCATCTCCAAGAACCAATCTTCTAGCGCAAGCGAGGAGACAAGGCCCGCATAGAGCTACAGCGCAAATTGCTGCTAAGAATTCCAACAAAATCATAACAACTTCTGGCCACGACATTTCACTGATCTTTCAGCTTGAATATTTTATGCATATTAAATATTAATTTTATGCAATCACGATTCAAATTACACTTTATGATGTACGATTATTTATAAATAATAAAAATATATGTTATAAAAATAAATTTTTTATAAAGTTCACAGATAAATAATATAAGAAGTTTAATTAGTATAAATTAAATGCTTTTTTATTTAATGACCCACACCCCATCAGATTTCAGTAGCCTCAATAACAAATGTCATTACTTATTTTACTTTTAATTAGTCAATTTTGAGTTTAGACAAAATCATAGAATAATAAGTTTATAAAGTAGATCAAACACGTATCTATGATCTGGGCTCGAATCTGGCTTCGACCAGGAATCGAACCCGGGTCCTCGAGATGACGACACCTTGAAGGCCCCCCCGTCCAGGGAGGTCATCGTTAATTTGAGGTAGTTATAATTTAGTATAAAAGTAAATAAGAACAGCGCTATCTATTCGTCATAAATATGTACGTCGTTTGCCATGTGGTTACGGCTAAGAATGTACCACCACCTTTCGCCTTGGGAAATACCTTGAAAAATGGAAAGATTTAAAATGTGATTATAGGCTAAACCACCTCGAAGAACCCATCTCGATGAATACCACCTTGAAGATGTGTCAGGTACTGTCGCCATTTCGCTTCTGCAACGGACTTCTACATATCGTGAAGTACTATATAATCTGCTATGTTTATTATTTATATAAACTGCGTTTTTACTGGGAAACATGACACCGCAGGTTCGGCCCGCCTTCGACTATTGTTGTAATTACCTCCAGTTACAAGCATTGCAGCTTAGTCGGAGTAGTTAACAGGAATACTAGTAATGTTATTCGGCTGTGCTAATATTCTTTTCAGAAATAAAAAATAAAATAAAAGTGTGTATCTTTGTGTAACAAATAAATAAAATTTTGTTAATTTAATACACTGACACATTGTTTCTGACATGTCCGGAATTTTAAAAATTATCGAATTTATGAAGTTTTGAGGAACCTTCGTCTTTAAAAGGAAACGGACTTAGACTGTCCCCACTCGCTTTACCTTGCCGATCTATCTAATTTAGTATTCTTAAGGTATCCCAGTGCTACTTAGGATTGCCTAGATTTTATATCTAGTGAATAATTAAAGGGTTTTATATTTAGTGAATAATGTATGATCATTTATCGCAGCAGTGCTAGAGAATATTTGGAGATTGTTGGCATGGATAGTAAATAATACTTTCATATGATTGTTTACTAGTATTTTACTAATATTATAGAGAATAAGGAGTAGCTCCCAAGCTATTATGTAGTTACTTGTCGATTATTCAACAGAATCAATCACTAATAGCGTTACCTTTAACCCGTAACCCTTTAACCCGTAGTAACAGATAAAAGTCACTGTTTCATCTACCATTTCATACCACCAACTATAGTAAGATTGCTGTCCTAACCCGACTACCTAATAATTACAATAATAGATATAACGGTATTGACATTTCTATGGGATCGAAAATAAATTTTAAACACAGAATAAAATTTACGCGTACACATTTACACTCTTACACACCCATACACACTGTCACACACGTGAAACAGGTGGCAGGGAACCTTTCTTTGTGGAAAGCTTTGGGGGAAGTATATATTCAGCAGATTACTCTTGACAGGTTGTAAAGAAGAAGAAGAGTAAATGAGGACTTTGATGAATGAACAGAGAGTTCGAAAAACTTTGGTGACAGTGTCTCGAAATTGCAGTCTCTACTCGTATGAACCGTCGGATTCTGGCAATAAATAAAAGGTGGAATAAAGGTAGTTTAATAGATTGAGGTCTGTAATCTGTTTCGAAATCAATACCTACCTTTGAGTCTATGCGTATCAGTTAATTCATTTCATTCAAATTTATTCATTCATTCATTAAATCAAGTCGTTTTTTAACTTACATTGCGCTTTAGCTAACATCACGTACTATTCTATTTCGAAACTTTCACGTGTCTTAATTTTTCCGACAATTTACTATTCAGGATAAACCCATCAATGCCATTTTGTATATGAAAATCTCTCTCTCTCTCTCTCTCTCTCTGTTATTACGAATTTGTAAATTAGGCGTGGAATTTGCGTCAAAATTCTTTTGCTTGTCTCTCTTCTCATCCTTTTTTCTTAGTGAATTCCTCAGAAATATGTATCTAAGTAATTGGTTTGATTTCGTCTACGAACTTTTGGATTTAATTATTTTAAAAAAAAGCGTTCCGTGCAAAATTTGAGCGTGTAATAAAAAAATCATAAAACCTCAAGTAAAATTTGCCTAAAAATCATTTTTTATGCTAAACTAGCTTACTTTAACTCTTTGAATTGGAGGGTCAAGAGTACTCGGATACCTAGACGTGCATATATGAAGAAAATAAAGAATCCGAAGGAAACGAAAAAGGTATGTAAGGATCGTGACATTTGGCGATTTGTTCTCTCTGGCTACCCCGTTAGCCAGACAGTGAGTTAAGATAAATAAAGAAATAAATAAATAGCTGACTTTAAAAATTCACGATAGCCGAATATTTGGGTGATCGGAATTCGAGTCAAGAGACCCGAGTTCGATCCCCAGGTTACCTCGTACCAATATTTTTTTTTTCAAAAAACTTATCTACGATTTATGTCGTTGGTTTGGAAGTAAGGACGGCAAAGGTTTCGTTGTAACTTTGTCCCAAAAAAAATCTTCGGTGGAATGTGGCTCGAAAGACTTAATTGTACTTGACTTAATTGTAAGGTGTTATTACTGTAACAGTTTAGTTGAAATGGTTTTGGGTAACGTGTTTGGTATCTAGTATTTGGATCCAATAGCGCGAGAAGGATAGGAGTGTTTATGCTGGAATGGATGATTTTGTGTGTAAACAGATCTTGCCCTTTACGCCGATTTTCTAGAGAGGTTTATTACTTCAAAATATTTGAGTCTTGCTTCGTACGAATTTAATTTTCAGCCAAGGCACATTCTATAGCTTATTATTTTTAAGAAAATTTTTTGAACTCCTTCAATTCTATTTTTATGAATTTCGTAGTGTGGTGATCGAATTATAGATCCGTATTCTAAGATACTTCTTACGAGGCTGTAATATAATTGGAGGTAACTTTGATGTGTTTTAAATCCCTTATCAGAAGGAAAGATAAATCCTAATTATTGGTATGACTTGTTATCTGATTATAATGAACGCAAAAAGATAATTTATCGTCAAATAGTTTTATTTCCCCGGACCCAGATCTTTAACTACAAACGTTGCAGAATTTGTCTTTCGAGGAAATATGAGAAATCTTCTTTCTGTCTTTTATTAGTTTAATTATATCGGTTATTATCGTTTATTAGTTTAAAAAATGCTCCATCATATCTTAAAAGATATGATGGAGCATGTTTTTACATTAAGGTACATACTGTTTTTTATACACCAAATCAATGAACCTTAAATTATCATGAAGTAGATCCGTGTTATTCTTATCTTGAATAAGGTTAAAAAAATTTAAATCATCAACATGAAGCAAACTTGGACAAGTAAAGTGTTCCACTAGATCATTGATGATAAAAATATTAAAAAAGACTAGACCGAGATGGGAACCTTGTGGAATCCCTGAGGTAATTGTGACTGGTGTAAACATACACCCTCTGATGGTTACCAATTGACTTCTCCGGGATACATAAGATTGTACCCAGAGAAGTAAGCTACCTTGAATACCATACCAGTTTCAGCTTGGTGCACAGTAAGTCATGTGTAACCTTATCAAATGCTTCCTAAAAATCGCTAAATATATGGAGTCCACTTGACCACGTGGGACAAAGCATTGCACAAGTAGTTTTTATATTCAAGCAAGATGCTTATATACTCGTGACTTTTAAACTGGTTCTGCTGCAGATAAACACCGGTCATAGCCGTTTCCATAGCACGCTGAGCAATTTTGAGCTTTCTCATACGACCTGCAGTGAAGACCACGTCTCAGATCCATTTGTCATCAGTAGCAACACACACTAGTTGTAAACTTTGGTCTTTAGATTTTGAGGTATTTTAGACGAGAAAATGGGGCGTAGTTTCCCGAACACTGCCCAACCGAGTTGGATTCGTCGATTGACCTCTCGATCGAAGTTGGACTTACCTAGTCTGACGATTTGTCCCAGGTATACGTATTCGTCAACAACTTCGAGTGTAGTGTTTCCAACGATAACCGGCATTGGTCTGAAATGGACGTTAGACATGATTTTCGTCTTTTACATGTTCATCTTGAGACCAACCTGTTGAGAGACACTATTGAGGCCATTGAGCATGGTGCTGAGCTCCTCTAGCGATCTCGCCATCAGTACTATTTCGTCGGCAAACCGAAGGTGAGTGATGAATTCGCTATTGATGTTAATACCTTTCCAGCGTTTTCCTTTCCAGTTCAGTAGTTTAAAGACATCTTCCAATGCAGCGGTGAAGAGTTTCGAGGATATAAAGTCACCCTGTCTTACACCTTTCTGTAATTGGATAGGTTTCGTGCTCTGGTTCTGTACTCGGATACACATCGTAGCCTCATCATATAGACATCTCAACACCTCGATATACCGAGAATATATCTGGCACCGCTGAAAAGACTGCAGCACCGCCCAAATTTCGACTGAATCGAAGACTTTCTCATACACTTCCACATACGCCAGACACAATGGCAAATTGTACACTTCCGTATTTTGTACAATCTGGCGTAGAGTATGTATGTGGTCTATGGTACTATAGCTTCTTCGGAAACCGGCTTGTTCGGGAGGCTGGAAGTCGTCAAGTCTGCTTGCTAGACGATTCGTGATGTCTCTCGAAAACAGTACATAGATGCGGCTTAGAAGCGCTATAGGTCTATAGTTCTTCTATAGGTAGTTATCTACTTTCTTGAAGAACAGGACAACCACGCTTCTACTCCACGCCTTCGGCGTAGCGCCGCCACGGATGAAGAAATAAAAAGCTTCTGAAGGACTACAAGTACCGATGTTCCACCCGCTTTCAGAAGCTCAGCCATAATTCCGTTTTCACCCGTCGCCTTGCCGTTTTTAAGCTGTTTAAGAGCCATCCTGATCTCGCTCAGACTGACGTCCGGGATGTCATCGAAGTAGTATCCGGTAAGCTTGGCTCTTGGGTCGCTACTTACACTAGAGTATGGTTTCAGCGACGATGTGTACAGATGTCCACAAAATCTCTCGATCTCACTTAAAATCTCAGCCCTGGTGGAAATAACTGCACCAGTTTCGGTCTACAACCTGGTCAGTTGGCTCTTCCCGATAGACAGATCTTTGGCGAAGACTTTGGAGCCCTAGTTTCGCTCTATCGCTTCTTCAATACGAAGAAATGGACTCGAATATTTTAGCAATACTAGAAAGAATACTTATAGGCCGGTAATTTTCACATTACGGTTTTTGCCAGATTTATGTACAGGGATAATGTATGCAATTTTCCACAGTAATGGAAAAATTCCCAAATGTAAAGATTGATCAAATAACATCGTCAAAGGAGAACTCTACTCATACACACACGATTTGAGAAATTTAGGTGGTTTGCCGTCGGGCTCCGCAACTTTGTTAATACCTAGTATATAATATAATTTTAATTTATATTTTACATCATCTCCTTATTGTCGCAAGAGTACTTGGTGATAATTGCGTAGTATATAATTGACTGTCAGTGTAATAAGAGTCCTCTTAAGCTGAACCGAAATTTTTAGAAAATAACTCACATATTTCACAATCATTTGACGCAGAGAGTGAGCCGTACGTCATTCCTTGAGGTGATCTTTTATATATTATTTATCATGAACAAATCTCCAGATTTTTTATGTTATTTCTTAAAGACTCTTCTGTAACAGATAGAAAAGAATTATAGCAAGAAGATATTCGATTTTCACATCTAGAACGTAACAGCGCAAACGTGTCATAATCCCTAGGGTTCCGGAACTTTTACAAAGTTGATGATATTCATTCTTTTTAGTTAAATATTTTATTAGCGGAAGGAAACCACGAAGGATGTGAACGATTTTAATATTTAACGAAAGGCATCTAAATTTTTGTCGACGTCATCATATGAGAGTACAGAGTGCCAGTCGACCTCCTTAAGCTCCAACTTAATTCGATGGTATTCACATTTTTTAAAATTTTATCGCTCGAAATTATTGTACTTGATAATCTTACTATTGTTATTGAAATATAATATAAATTATTTCAATAATTTAACTGTTGTTTATCGCATATTGCAGTCACATTAGTATAACTTTTAATTAATTATAAAATGTTAATTATAAAATTGGTTAATTATAAAAATAATAAAAAATGTGAGCCGTCATGGGACGCCTGGCAGATGTGAAACATCGTGTGTGTACAAGTAATATGCATAAAAGATAATATTATTACAGGAATGAAAAAATGAAGTACTAACAAAATACTAATGAAAAAATGAAGTATTACGAATTTCTTACAGAAAATGGTAACTTTGTTTAATAAACATTTATTTACATTTGATATAAAAATTCGATATTAATATCAAGTGACCACAATTTAAATATTTGCTCTCTCTCTCTCTGTGACTTCAGTTATAGTTATATTCGATGTTTCCTCTGCCGGTATTACTGTGACAATTGGTCGATGATAACTAAACTACGTTACAAAAGGCCCGTAGTAGTAAAGTCCCGTTGTCCCGAAAATATCTTCGGTGGAAGGTGGGTCATAGGGACTTAATTGTCTAGACTTGACCTCTGTCTACCCCTGTATTGGGAATTGCGTGAAGATATTTATATATTTATTTAATGCGTTACAAAAGTATTGGATGAAACATTATCAAGATATCTCACAATTACAGCAGCTATAGTTGTTCCATATTTGGTAGTAGATTCTTTTGGATTGTTGTTGATTTGCAATTGAAATTCTTTTTGAAGAAATGTCATTACTGGCAGTGATTCAGCTCGTGCAAATTTACATTAAAATCTCCAGCTAATTTTAATGGTAGTTTATGTTTATACGTTTTAAAAATTATTGAACATTTTTGACTATAAGGAAATGACCTTTCATGTAAAAATGAAATCTTAATATAATTTACATAGTCACTAATATGAATATAATTAATTAAATATAAAAAAGGGATTTCAGTGTTTAATTATAAACCTTAATTCTCAGGTAATAGGGTGTAAATTAGTATACCTTTGTATGCACGCTATACAAAGGTATACTAATTTACACCCTATTACCTGAGAATTAAGGTTTATAATTAAACAATACTACGTACGTGCACGGCATGCGTCGCCACGCCAGAAATCGGTTTTACGTGCGGCTATAGATGTTTCACATCAATAACTCGATTATTTGTTCCATTCGATGTAAGAATATTATCATTCCTTTTCTTCTCGAGGATGTTATAAGCGGCGACCAAGGGAAACTGCCTTGAATATCGTTATAGTAACCGATAGATGGCGGGATAACCATCTATAAAAAAATCAGACCAATATATTCAGACCGAAGATGGGCAGGAACGACTGAGGTGCAAGTGGTCTGGTACTGCGATCGCCAATCCGCTTGTCAAGGCATTTGTAACAAATCTTCTCTATGGGAAAGGTCTATGTCCTGTAGTAGACTTTAATAGGCCGATGTGTATGAATGTTTGTATATATTTATTTTTAGAAAAAGCCCTCAGATTGTTAGTGATTTTAATTTAAATACTAGTGTTAGTACGTATAGTTTTATGAAATTCATCTTATATTCAATTTATTACTCAGTGGTTGTTTTTGGATAGCTATAAATCAAGACAATACTATAAGACTGTTGACAAATATTTACGTCTTCTTCTTCTCTAATATTTATGTCAGTTTGTGCGCTGTCAGTGTCACAAGAACTGACATATACCCTGACAGTACAACATGTGACACCGGTCGGAGTTGTATTCGATATGATTTTTAGGAATTTTAAGCCGAATTTTTAAATACAAAACTTACTATAGACCGCACCACATATCAATTAAATTTTTATAAGATCTTTGTTATTGTAAATATAATTAATTTGGAAAAATGCGGTCGAAAATCGTAATTGGGTGAGTGTGTTTGTGTTTATTTCAATATTGTGTTCATTTTACTTTGTACGTAGGTTTAGAAATGCAGACGTTCACTCAAAACGGTGTTAGTTTTCACTTTACGCAACCAATTATATACAGGTAATATTAAGCCAATTTATAATATTTTTTGTGTGGTTATTGTTTTAAAAATAAAAGAAATTATATTTTTGTAGTCATATCTATATTTATAGTGTCTTATTGCAGAATTGTGATCATTGTATGGTCTACATAGTAGCTCTTCTGCAAGTTGCTGAATAGTCACAACTAATGTAAAAAATTAGCAATAAAAGTAGACAATCTTAGGTCCCTCAAGTAAATAAACAATGAGTAGGTTCTTCATTCCCGGTACTGGGTAGACAGAGGTCAAGACAATTATGTCCCTTAGACACACCTTTCACATAAGTAATTTTTTTGGGATCTGGATATTGTGTTATGTGGCAATTAATTCTTAATAATTATAGAATAAAATAAATAATTAATAAATATCTTCACGCAATTCCTAATACAGGGGTAGACAGAGGTCTAGTCTAGACATTTACGTCCCTTAGACCCACCTTCCACTGAAGATATTTTCGTGACAATGTGTCAGGTGGTGAGCCCGTCGCCGTCTTTAGCCAACCGTCCAAGCCAACAATATAATTTGTACATAGGTTTTTAGAAAAACCCATTGGTACGGCCACTTAAGCATCGAACTAGACATTTACGTCCCTTAGACCCACCTTCCACTGAAGATATTTTCGTGACAATGTGACCGTTGGTGAGCCCGTCGCCATCTTTATGTCCTAGCCAACAATATTATTCAAACATAAGTTTTTGATAAACCCATTTGTACGAGCCTGCCACCTGGGCATTGGACTCGGGTTTCTTAACTCGAAATTCTGACCACCCAACCGATTGTAACTTTTTGAAGGATTTAGTTTTAAGGTAATAATTATAAAACTCAAACAATGCAGTAAAAGTAATTACTTTTACTGCATTGTTTGGGTTTGAGCATCTGTGATACCTTTGTTTTACAACGCATGAATAACTCTAGTTGTAAGTATAATGGGTCATATTGATACATGTTATTTTAAAAATGTTCTATTAACTTGCGATAAAATATTCAGGATTGTGTATTATATGATGTAAATTATCACTCTTTCTCTCTTACTTAAGAATATTTTCTAACAATACAAAACAAATGATGCAGAAAGCAAGCTAGAAAACAAGTCCTTATTACAATTGACTTTTCATCTTCGAGAAGAGAAGAAGTGCACCTCTTCTCTTCAAACCAGACATATGCCTTGTATTTTGTTTTTGCATGTGGAATGGTGCTATATAATTGTTTAATAACAACTTTATAATAGTGGTGAAATCAGCAAATTTATAATTTACTGACTAAATTTATTATACTACAAAGATGGACTGAATTAAAAGTACCTATAACAGACTGGACTTATAAGGCATAGATAAGATGTGGAAATGAAAGATGTTAAAGATGTGGAAGAGAGGAAAGGGGTGTGTCAGGATTGCAAAGTCTAGTCTGTACTAGATAGATAGAATGCTCTTTATTGCACACTAACACTTAAAATATATATAAAAAATATCTTCACGTCATTCCCAACACAGGGGTAGACATTGGTAACACAATTAAGTTGATTCGACCCACATTCCACCAAAGATGTTTTTAGGACAATGGTGAGTCCGTTGCTGTCTCAATGCCCAAGCCAACGTGGTGAGCCCGTGTCGCAGTCTTTATATCCAAGCCAATGGTATAAATCATACATACGTTTTTGAAAAAACTCATTGGTCTAGCTTGGGGATCAAACTCAAGTCTCTTGCCTCAAATTCCTAGTATCCAACCACTCGGCATACTAACTCTCATAAAATAACATATATTTGCATATGGAAACCTTATCTGTTTACTGTTTAACTGCATATAAAGCCATGGGATGCCGTTATTGCTTTGATTGCATATAAAGCCATTGGGTGCTGTTATTTCTTTTTATAATTTTATTATTTACCCCACAGATCAGTGCTGGTGGTGTGTTTAGCAGTGGTCTTGCTATTAGGCCACCTCTACCAGGAACTGCTGACTGCCTACGAGCAGTCCGAATCTCTGATAGACTCTGAATACTCATGGTGAGTTTGTTGGATTTGGACTATAAAGAATACAGAAATTTTTTCAACAGTGGTAGATCTTTTGTTGTACGATCGGGGAAGTACCACAACCTCACAGAACACCAGCGTGCAGTGCAGGTAACTGGAGCCCCAATTCTGGAGGGGGGCACTCTAAGGCCGGCAACGCATCTGCTATGCCTCTGGTATTGCGGGTGTTCATGGGCGGCGGTAATCACTTACCATCACGTGAGCCACCTGCTCGTTTGCCTCCCTCTTCTATATACACAAAAAGAAATTTTAAACTAAAACAAACAATTTAAACCATTTTTAACAGGCTGACTCAACCAGAGCAAGATTGTGGCCTTGCAGAATATCATTATTTATTAGAGGCATATCATGCTCCAGTAGAGTGAGGTAACCTGTGTCCAGTACCTCATATCTCATATAGGTATGGGTCACCGGTTACCTCACTCTATGGATATGGGTGTGTGGCAATGGCTACCAGCAGATCGTGGAATAAAATGTATATATGAATACAATATTATAATAAATATCCGGAAAAATTAAGCCAACCACCAGTCCTCTTGTCCAGCGTTGCCATTATGGCCAATCCTCCTGAAGGGGCAAGACTATGTTCGGCTGAGGGTTTTCAAGCGGTTATGGAAAGCTGGTGATCATGAAATCGTTTCACCAGCTGGTACGTGATAACCGACGCATGTATACCACGGGCCTACTGAAAACCAGCGGTATAGTCTCGTATGGGCTGACAGACCATACTTAGCATTTAGCTGAGTATGGTCTGTTTGCCATGTGCGTCACACAGCACACCAACTTATGAGTGATAGACCTGTGTGTGTTTCAAAACAGATGTCTTCGTTTCTTTCGTCTTTTATTATTGTTGCTTTTTATAAAATATACACACTCAAGATGTTCATACTGTTTGATCAAGGTGTGGTGTGTTGTGGTGTGTGCAATAAATTTTTCTTTCTTTTCTTTCAATTAAGAGATGTCGTTTCCACTGTACGGAAAAGGCTCTGGGTTGGAATGCCTGCCGTGTTTTTTTTTATTTCTCTTTTCTTTATTAATTTATTATCACTAACGTCATCGTCATTAATTGTTTTAGTTTAACGTGGAGTCTTTAAACGTGGATTCATTTTATAGTAAAAAAAAACTACGTTTTACATTATTACGCTATTGTACATTATTTTACTCCCTTAAAACTTATACGTGTTTTACAATAATTCTAAAATAATTTATGGATTTTCCAACAACTTTTCGTCCAGTGAGCGATATAGACAGAAGTTCTCTCCCCATCGCCCTCCTCTCCCTACTCCCTCCTGCTTCTGAAGGTAGAAACGCTCCAGCAGCGTTCATGATTTAGCATATCTTCATTGGCGTCAGTAATTTCACTAACTCGTTCACCAGTCACAATTAAAAGTAATGACGATGGTCACTTAGATCGGAGACTATCTCACGGTACATGCTAGGGAAAACATCACATACATTGCCATTATAATAAGCAGCTTATGCACTTCATGTATTCTATTATGTATTATGTACTTCATGGAATCAGAAACAGCGAAGGTACCTCAAACAATTATACCCGATACAATGTCGAAAAAGTATTTTCTACGTTGTGACCAGACCGTAAATCGAACCCAGGACCTCAACCGGTATATACGCCACACGTCCACGGAGGTCGTCATATCCTGTTGTCATATTGATGGACGGGAGCAGTTCAAGAGTTTTTTTGGACATTATCTTATATGCTGGAAATAGGATATTTTTTTGGTTAGATTTTATGGTGAGTCGATAGATACTCTTAGCACAGGGCCATATATTAAGTGGCAATCTTAGCGGAATGCCTAGTTTCAGCAGTAAACTTTTGATAGGCTGTTATGATGATTTCAATTTTGTATAGGGATATTGTGATCTGCTGATGAGGGATGTGAGACGTCTCTTTAAAATATAAATATCTTCACGCCTTTCCCAATACTAGTGTAGACAGAGGTCTAGACATTTAAATCCTTTCGGCTCACATTCACCGTAGACATTTTTTGGGATTACGTGACAGGTGGTGTCGCCGTCCTGTCGCGGTCTTTATGTCCAAGTCAACGATATATCGTAATTAAGTTTTGAAAAAAACCCATTGGTATGAGCCTGCCACCTGGGGATCGAACTCGTGTCTCTTGACTCGAATTCTGATCACCTGACCACCGGCTATCGTGACTGTGTTGGAGTGGATATAATGACGGCGACGAGCTCGCCATCTATCACGGAGTCCCAAACAATGTTTTTCGTGGACGGGTGGGTCGAAAGGACTTAATTGTCTAAACTTCTGTCTGCCTCTGTATTGGCAATGACGTGATGATACATGTAAAGAAAAATTTACTTCACGGCGATTGGTTCCAGGTGCTTCCGCCTGTTGCTAAACCTGGTTGGATACTCCACGATCCTGCTGCCCGCCTACTTGCTGTACAAGTACTTGGAGCGGACCAATTATTTCGAAAAAATATGTAAGTACTGTAAAAATTATTTATTTAGATAATATAGTTCATAGAGTTCAGAGGTGCTGACTTTGAAAGGGATCACTATATAGTGATTATTAGATTTAGGGGTCTGTTCGCGGGTTGGCGCCACTGGACGGCGATACCAGAACCACAGTCGGTTGGTAGCATCCGAAGCTGGAAGCTTCAGGCAACGGACACTAGGGATAAATATAAAGCAAAGGATTGCCGAAAAGCTGGACAGCATCGATGTCAGGAAAGAATGTGTGGACGAAATATGGCAGAGCCTTAGGGATGGAATGGTTTGTGCAGCGGAAGACGTGTGTGGAACTGTGAAAAGAGGTAGTAGTAAAAAGGGTGATGCATGGTGGAATGACGAAGTGAAAGAAGCAGTAAATAAGAAGAAGAAAGCATGGTTAGACTACTTGGCCTCTAGTAATGATAAGGATATGAGAGAGAAGAGGAAAGAAAGATATAAGCTTCAGAAAGTTCACACGAAAGCATTGAATGAGGAAGTGCGTGAAAGGAGTTGAATGGAAGCGGACGAAAGGTTGTCGCACAACTTCAAGGAGAACTCCAAACTCTTCTGGAAAGAGGTTGGAAGGACCCGGAGTGGTGCGACAGCCTTAAGAATGAACAAAGTGCTTTCGGGAACCTATGACGTCCTGTCAGAAAAATTGGACATCATGCAGCGATGGAGCGAATTTTATAGAGAGATGTATGCGTGTGATGATCTTAGTGAGGGATCCGGGGGTGACGCCTTGACTGATACGCCAGACTCGGACCTCGATGACACTTAGGTCATCAGTATGAAAGAGATTGAATGTGCGATTCGAATTGTGAAATGTGGTAAGGCTGCGGGACTAGACAGAGTTACTGCTGAAATGTTCAAGTATGGTGGGCCTCGCGTCTGGGACAGCTTTCATCTGTGGGGCAATTTGTGCTGGCGGACGGGGGCTGTCCCGGATGATTGGCGATCCGCGGTCATTGTGCCTTTATATAAAGGTAAAGGTTCAGATTATGACTGCGGGTGCTATCGGGCTATCAGCTTGACCAGTTTAGCAAGTAAAGTTTACTCGATGGTTTTGACACGAAGGATGCAAGAGAAATAGGAAAGATTTCTATGGAAGGCACAATGCGGATTTAGACCTGGAAGAGGATGCACGGATCAAAGGTTTTCTCTCTGCATGATCACGGAGAAGCTTCTGGTTGCTAACCAGAAGATTTTCTGTGCTTTTGTGGATCTTGAGAAAGCATTTGATAAGGTTGTAAGGAAGAAAATGTGGGAACTGTAGGTATGGTGTGGATGGTCGATTGCTAAGGGCTGTGCAGTCACTTTACTGTGACTGTAAAGCCTGTATGCGGGTAGGGCATGACCTGTCACATGTTTAGCGTCCAATCGGGCGTAAAACAGGGTTGTGTCACGTCTTCCTGGCTGTTCATGCTTTATCTCGACAGCTGTTTACACAAGCTGAAAATTAGTCTGCTGTATGCCGATGATACAGTGCTTATCGCACCATCAGAGGCAGAACTGCAGACATTAGTCACGTGTATGAAAGAAGAATGTGAAATTTAAGGTCTCCGTTTGAATGCTAATAAAACTAAGGTTCTGGTATTTTAAAGGGACGAAGAAAGAACGAAGTGTGAACTATGGGTAAATCAGGAATGTCTAGAACAGGTGAATGAAATTGTATACTTGGGGAGTGCGTTTAGCCGGGATGGAAGATGTGTTTTAGATGTGGACACACGTGTCGCTGCCGGGAACAAAGTCAATGGTGCCCTGACTGCGTTAATCAAAAGGCAAGGCGTAGTGAAAAGTGCACGCCTTGCAATACATAACGCAGTGTTAGTACCGACTTTGTTATATGGCATCGAAACCTGGGTATGCCAGAAGAAGCATAAAAGCAGGTTGAATGCAGTGGAGATGCGATCTCTTCGTAAAATGTGCGGCCTTACCATGGCCGACCGAAAGCGAAACGAAGAGGTTCGCAATATGGCAGGTTTGAAAGATGACCTTGTCACAAAAATGGATAAGGGCGTGCTTCGATGCTTTGGGCACGTTGAGCGAATGAGTGAAGACCGAATGGTGAAGAAAATATATAGCGCGAAAGTTAACATTAAAAGGGGTCGAGGTAGACCGAGACTAACTTTCGAAGACCATATGAGCAAATTGCTCAAAGAGGGGAGGGTCAAGAGTACTCGGATACCTCGACGTGCATGTATGAAGAAGATGATGAATCTGAAAGAAGCGAAAGAGGTATATAAGGATCGTGACACTTGGCGATCTGTTCTCTCTGGCTACCCCGTTAGGCATTGTGCGTGGAGATAAATAATAATAATAATAGATCCTAGATCTCATTTAGGACGTCATGGAAGCGTCAATAGCCTAATGGTTTAGGATGCGGCCTGCGAAACATAACGTCGCAGGTTCGGGCCCGCCATTCGTGTATTGTCGTGAACCAACTCCAGGCACAAGCATTGCAGCTCAGTGGTTAACAGGAATATTAGTAATGTTATTTGACATTGCAAGTTTTCCTTTTATAAGGTCATCCAGTGGTCACCGTCTTTTGTGTCTTTGAGGCTCCCTCCTGGAGTTCAATTCTCTACCACTCAACTTTGGTTGATGGAGGAAACATATCCATATAGATAAAATTTAAGTGTCTGTTTGTAATTCCAAATTAACAGCTTTTCACTAATAACACATATCGAAGTATATACGATACTTACATGAAAAAAAAAAACAATTTTTAAAATTTTTGTCTGTTTGTTGACGACAAAACGGCTGCAGCTATTTTAACGGGACGTTCACTGGCAGATAGCTGAAGTTAAAAGGAGCAACTTGGCTACTTTTATTTTAAAAATGATAATTACTGTTACGCGGTGGGTGTTAAACCGCGGGCGAAGTCGCGGCGGGCATCTAGTATTTTATAATGATAAAAAGAATACATCTCAATCGGTTCACAAACCTCAGAATAGGAAATAATGGCGGGGCAAAAATGTAATATAGTCAGTATTTTAATATTATCCCCGATTGTATCTTATCGGAAACATCTCGCAACCGTGACGAATTCTAATTAAACAAAATGGATCAATTAAAATGTTAAATAAATAATTAACAACGGCCAAACTCGCTTCCAGTCGTTGTGGATACCGAATATTAGAATCATGTATACTTAATATATACATTAAATGTATACATTATTTTATACTTAAATATATACCTTAATTGAAGAAAAGAATATAAATTTCCTATTCAGAGTTCTTAAAAAGACCTTATATGAAATCTCATATTCATACTAATTAATAAATTATTTTTAATTAATTCTAAATTTGATTATATAATATAAGTTTTTAAGCTCAATATCCGACACGTATTTTAAGAATTATAACTTTAATCTAAATAGATGTTCAGGGTACGAAAATTTATCCAATTTTTCCGAAAGTTAATTATATATAGATATAGTTCATTATATATATAATTGTATATATAATTAACTTTCTCCGTCATGTTCGTGCGAAGCTTACCTTGGCAGTCCCCAGCACAGAGTACTCTCGGTTGCATGGTATCTCGGTTACATGTTTGTTTCCATAACGATTAAATGTATTTTGATGAGTTTAAATTATATAATTAACATAAGTAAATGTGATATTATTGTAACACCAAAGCTTGTGTGTGGGTAAGGCATGATCTGTCACCCATGTTTAGCTTTGAAACGGGCGTAAAACAAGGTTGTGTCATGTCTTCCTGACTATTCATATTGTATTTCGACAGCTGTTTACAGAAGCTGAAAGATTAAAGGTTGATTGGGTGTAAAATTGTGAGACATAAAAGTAAATTGCCTGTAGTATGCTGATGAGTCAGTGCTTATTGCACCGTCAGAGGTGGAACTGCAGGCATTAGTCACGTGTTTGAAACAGGAATGTGAAAATAAAGGGCTCCGATTGAATGCTAATAAAACTAAATTTCTGATATTTGAAAGAGGACGAAGAGAGAACGAAGTGTGAAATATGGGTAAATGAGAAATGTCTAGATCAGGTGAATGATATTACATATGGGGTGCGCTTTTAGCCGGAACGGAAGATGTGATTTAGATGTAAGACAGGCATGTCGCTGCCGGGAACACATTTAACGGTGCCTAGTCTGCGTTAGTCAAAAAGTAGGGTGAGACTAACTTTCGAAGAACATGTGAACTGATTGCTCGAAGCTCGAAGCTCGAATACCTAGACGTGCTTATATTAAGAATCTGATGAATTTGAAAGAAGCCAAACAGATATGCAAGCATATGAAGGAAACTTGGCGTACAATTCAACAATCGGTACAATTTTTGAAGATAGTGCGGGTCGTTTGAACTTAATAGACCTCTGACTACCCCCGTATGGGGTAACTACGTGAAGATATACATAATAAATTCATTTATAACTTACTTTAAAATAACACAACCGTGTTAGTGAGATCCCGCGTCTTATTAGATCGTATTAGTGTCGTTAGTAGGGAAAGCCCTAATGACATTTTTTAATATGTAAAAACAGACACATCGCTACCGTAGTAAACGATAGCTTATCGCACGATGTATCAACAAGGCTATAAACGGCAAATGACTGAACAGAAATACGGCTTATCAAAATCGATAATCACGCCATCAAACATATTACAAGTTGGGTTTCCCGGGTGTAGGCAAAACCCAGATATCTATTATTTTTAACACAGTATTATTGCTTATACTTGCTTGTAGATAAATCACGATAAAAATATAAAAACATACATAGGCAATGGCTTGTTAAATTCTACTGCAGAAGAGGCCTCTACCAAAAGGAGATCAAATGAAATCATTTATTTATCGATATACGAGTAAGTAATAACCGTTACATCCATCGATCCTCATTTTTTTAATCTGCAACGGATTCGTAATGTGGGTCCTCTAACGGCCAATGAAACGCTACATCGGGATTTTTTGTAGAAGCGTACACAGCCCATGAATGAGAGATTGCCATAACCGCCTCGCAAGGCATGTGTATTGTGGATTCGGCGATCGCAG